>JAKCOX010000010.1:21762487-22250599 GCA_022605575.1 Laterallus jamaicensis coturniculus
TAACTGCATTGACAATGTGGCATCAGAATTTAGAGTGGGTTTGCTGTGGCAGATGGATTCTAGTAGAACAGTCCACAGCCTTGTACTACTTCAACAGTCATTGTACATTGCTCAGCTTTAACTTAGTGGTGAAAAAAAACCTGTGAAAATTGTTCCCAGAGGTCTGTAATTCACTGTGACTACCAAAAGTCATGTTTTACAAATGTAAATAGGGAAGCAAAATTTGGGGGTTGCATTGAACAGGCAATCAAGCTAATGTTTTGTAGAACTCAGATATTAGTGTCAGTGGGAAGTCTTGAAGAGCTTAGGGTAAGTGAGGGGGATGTCTTGGGCTGTGTTTTTCACCTCTGGAGGTACAGAAAATAATTTTATTGATCTGGTGTGGATATGTTGTATGTACAGGATGACAGACCATCAGTATGTTTGCTCCAGAAGACTATTTTTGGCAATAAGGTTAATATAGTAATACAGTATGTCCTCCCAATCAGGGCTGAAAGGCACCACAAGCTGTTATTTGCCTTACAGTCAGGCACACAGGCATGAAGGTTGAGTCCCACTTGCACCAGCCATGAAGTTGACGTGATGCTTCTCATCCAAATAACTAAGACAACGTAAAGGTTCATTCTTATAGCCTGCATTTTAAGCCAATATTATGTGTATGTATTCCTGAGTATCAATGAGTGTTTGGTGTAAATCACAGAGGTTATGTTGTTGGGACTGTTTAATATGTTTGATGTTTGTATACCAACAACGTTTTTACTGCACTTGTCCTGAATGTGGATGCATGCAGTGTTTTAAATACTCTAGCTTATTGATTCATCCTGACTTTTATGATAATAACCCAATTATTTTGCTGAAGAAGTGGGGCTAATAACATAAAATAAATGAAAAAAATAAGAGGAATGTAAAGAAGCAAGACCACGCCACTACCACAAGGAGTTGGTAGGCCTCTCTCAAAGTGTATTTCCATGAGAAGGCACTGGTATTTGTGAAAACACTTGCACACCTCAACGACATGCTCATGTGCCTCTACAGTGAGTTTTTCCAGTCCCATTCTGCTTCATCCTGCAGAACAGATGGATTTTTTCTTTTTACTTCATTACTCTCTATTCTTACTATGCATATACAGCACATCATTGAAGTGGTCTTAGAGTTTTACCTGAGGAAAATATTTTTAGGATGCTGATTCATGTACGTTTACATATATAGCTGTCTACACAGGTGGCATGTAATAGCCTGAATAGAAATAGGTAGCATTAGCAATAGGTCATCTTACACATCATTATCTCTCTAACACCATGAAGGAGAAAAGCAATGCTTTGGCATCCTGACCAAAAGCTTGTGTTGCAGTAAGTGGTGCAGCGTAGCAAAAATCTCTCCTGAGTCACTTGTGAAGGGGGTCCTGCTGGTAGGCTGCGGGTTGGGCAAAAAGTCTGTGGTTTCTCTGCCCATCTTGGTTACAGGGGTGTTGAGTGATCTTGAACAGGGCTCTGGGCCTCCATTTCCTATCAGCAAAATGAGAATAATGTGGGAAAAGCTTTTCTGTGTAAGTGGTTCACAAACCGCTTTAAACTCAAGACTATCTGCGCTGCATACGGTCATCTTTATGGCCTAAAAGGGGTAGTTACTAGCTTCTACTGGGGTGCTGCTTCAGCAAACCAGTTCAAGCTACTTTGCTTTTTTTTTTTTTTTAGTAGATAAATCAGCATGTTCTTTCATTCTTTTAGTTAGTTTCCAATTCATCCAAAAACTTAAGGAAAGAAGCTAAAATACATCAGTCTTTATGTATAACATTTCTAGGGAAATTAATTGAGTTCAAAACTGCAGCCTTCCAAGAAAGGGTATGTTAATTTTTGTGTTAAGAGATAAATAAAATCACCTGGTGAGGGCTCAAAAAGGGCTAAATATCTAGAGTTTTGTGCTTTCCTCAAGCAAGACTATATGGGGTATGAAGCAGTAATGTTTACTTTTGTCTTTCTGTGGGTAAGATGAAGGTGATTACTCGTTATACTGATGCATTGATGAATAGTTAGTTAATGCTTGGTTGTTACAACTGTTTGGAAAAGGTCAATCATTGTTTGCCATATCCCATCTATTGAGCAAATAAGTAATGGCAAGGGGTTTAGTGAAAACTTTTATAGGAAAATCATTTCATGACTTATTAATATTGAAATAATAATAAAAGCATATCCCTATTATCCTAACAAATGTGACAGATACTGTTGGAAATAAGTCTTGAAGGTGGGGTGAGGCCAACTCTTAGCAAAACAACTCTCAAATGTGAAACCAACTGTCTGCTGTTAAGCAGGATGCCTGCACCCTGATGCCAGACATGTCTGTGCCCACTTTGTGGGCACAATTTCTTCACCCAGTGCTGGACCTCAGCATGGAAACTCGGGAGCCACCAGACCCCGAAGAGCAGGATGAGGAAGAAGCAGCATCTTTGCTCCACTGCACTTGCCAACACAAGGAAAAGATGAGACATTACTGCTACTGCTCAGAGAACCTAAACAAATTCCCATTTTTTTTGCCAGAGTGCAAAAAAACTCTTGCTCCACCTCCAAGCCTTTTTTTTCCTTTTTCTGTTATCACATATGCACATGATGAAGAAAATAGCAGATTTTACAAGAAAACAAGTAACTTGTGGTAACTATTTTTACAATGAATAATAATAAAAATGTGTGGTAATTAAATATGTAGAGAAACAGTTAGCAACAGAATAGAAAGCAATCTTGATCAGATAATTCTTTAAAAACAAGCAGCATCTACAGGAAATAAGTAGCTTTTTTTAAAGATAGATTTTTATGCATACTTAAGCAGTCTTTCACAAAGAGCTTTTTTTTTTGAGTTTTCTTTTTTGCCCTTTCATGTTCATTGAATAAGTCATTCACAACATCTGCACCATCACTCCTGGAAATATCCCACCACTATAAAAGGAAAGTATCTTAGCTAAAATAAATGCCTGTAGAATAAAATAAATAAATAAATTACTGCCCATGTCTTTATTTTGCTTGCTGCTTATTTTACCACTCAAGTTTCAGATAAAAACGCATTTCATGTTTTATGGAATGCAATCTGTTACAGACCACGGACAACATACCAACTTTTGTACCACAAAATAACAAGCCTGTATGAGTACAGGCAGGGCTGTGGTTTATACTGCCAGATTCAAACTTTTAGCTAGATAATTTTTGGCAGTGAAAGCACCCAGTCTGTTCCTTATACGCCAGTTAATCCTGACTTAGAAAAAAATGAAAGTCCATTTAGGGCCTCTAAAAATCTTAGCTTAACTTTTATACCGTGGTAAGAGATGATTTAGGGTATGTCACATTAAAGACTAATTCTTAAAGTCTTTCTTCTGTGTCAAGCATTAGGTCTTTAAATGCTAACACCATGTTTTTATGCAAAAGTTTAAGAATGAGTTCTGAGTCAAACTACAAAGCAACTTGTAGTGGGCTTTGCTCTATATTTGTTCTGTTTAAGCTCCCAGAAGAACTAAAAACAGGCATTTAGTGTTGTCTGCCTTCTTAACAGAGGAACAAGGACTACAATGAGGAATAGCAGTAGGAAGTAAACAGACTTACATGCATGTGTATTTATATATGCTGATGAAGGAAGGAACCTGGCGAACAATCCACCCAGGTTTTTTAAAAGCAGAGACTTGCTTTATCTCACAGCACTTTCTTAGTTTCCTTCTGTATCACTGAGCTGTATTTTAGTGGCTCGGCATCTAGATTGTAAAACGCCCTTTCAATGAGAAGAAACAAAATTGTCTTTGGGGACATGAGAAACAGCATGTAACCTGGCCCATAATAGCTTCCATTTCTGATTCTCTTACGAAACAAAAATCAACCAAACAGAATCCCATGGGGGTTTCCTTGTGTTTCTTGCATTTATTCATCTAAGTCTCATAAATACGTATTTTTAAAATATCACAAGCTTGACTCCCTTTTCTAGCTCCATTTTTGTTATCACAGTATCTATTTTAATGGCTATTAAGCTACAATGTCCGTACCTTATCTTTGTCAGTTAATGTATCTAATTCCACCATCCCAGAGGGAATAAACCTGAAGCTAAAGCCTGCAATATATTAAAGAATCAAGAACGCTTATGCAGAACAAACAGAGGATTTAGCTTGGATAAACAGCAGAAAGCTCAGTGTCTTTTATGTCCAGAGCTCAGGACTGGAAGAAGAAAATGACTATAAATCATCCCTGTGAAACAACATAACATAAATGTTGTATGTTTATTTAAAACTTTATACAATCATTTATCTGGGCTATAGCTCAGTTTCAAAAAGTGCTCTGTTGTAATGAGGTACTGAGACTAGCAGTGATCAAGAGTAAAATGATATATAGTCTTCAACCAGAATTTGCTTATGGGAAGAATGGAAAGCACTTAAGCAGACACCAAGTATCTATAGCTAGTAGATCAAGCAGGAGGATAATGCAATAATAACAAAAACTTTGATAAATTTTTTCCTGTTTCTCTTAAAAATATCACATTTCTTGTAATGTGACATTGTTTTGAGAGCTAAGCAGCCAGCAATTTATGCCTTAATTTTCACACTTGAATAAAGGCTGATTTGTTGTCAATGTCGAAGGTATGACATGCTGCTACACCAGACTCAAATTAAAAAAAAACAGGCTAAATCTTTGTCTGCCCTTGCAATCCAGGGAGAAGCACTCTAAAATAGGCTGGTGGATTTTTCTCACTTATAGCAAGCACTCCTCTGAATTTGTAGCTATTAATTGCCAATTTATTTATTTTTTTTAACTTACAGGAAATTGAAGAGCCACTGATGATATATTTACTGCCTAAGGAGACAGACAAAAAAATATAATGCAGCTTTTACTCCAGAAGGATTTTCCCATCTCCCTCCCCAAGTACTTCACACCCTGGAGTGTCCAGAGGAGATCCTGAAGTCTCCCAGAAGATATCTGTCCAAGCACTAGTCAGGTTTAGCCATGACATCGCACTTTGCAAATGTGCCCAGCCAGGGCTGATTTGACTTGCACCAAGTGTAGGCACACTCATGCACACAGCAACTCCCACCGCAGGAAGTTCTACCTAATGCTTCAATGCTGTTGGGATAGATCTTCTGTGGGAATGTGTGCTGTGACATGGGAGATCCCACTCAACTCTTGGGAAAGTATCTTTGGCAGTGGCAGCTTCTGCAGTGGTTACAGGCTCCATCACTCTCCCCAGCTGCTGCATGTGAAGATTTTCAGTGCTGCCCGACAAATTTTCCATCACACTGACAGTGCATTTAGCTCTCCAATTTTTATGACTTCCAGAATTGATCTGGTGGCAACTAAAGCCTCAGCTGCAGTATTATTTCAGTTTGCAGGACTGCAGGCTTGTTAGTCGTTCAAGAATTAGCCATTTAAAAAATAGCAATTCCAGCCACACTCTTCGCAACTTGATTTTTTGGGGTCAATTTTATCTTGTGGCCCAAGAAGACAAGGGCCTGTAGATACGTGACTGACTGAAGCACTGTATCTGCTGACAAGAACATCAGAGATGAAACCTACTTTCTTTTTCTGTTTCCCCTCCACAGTTGACAGTGCCCTGTAAAATGGTGCTGTAAAGAGCACAGGCTCATAAATACTTCTATGTCTATGCAGCTCCAAATGTTTTCAAGCAAATATATTTATTATGTCAATAGCGATAAAAAAAAGATGACTTATTCAATAATTCATAATGGTTTCAGAGCTGCTGGAGGCTAGTACAGCTCACTTTACTTTAGATAACTTATAAATGTAGATTATTTCCATGACAGACTGAAATTACATTCTGGTGAATATTTATTTGAGCTTTAATTTTCTCATTAACCCAGTGTGTTCTAGAAGAGATGACAGTGCTACTGTCCTCCTCATGCTGCCCTTCTGGATGCAAGGACAGTCTCTGAAAAACATTTTGCGGTAACAAGGTCTGAAATGTTTCTCCCCATCAACACCAAAGCAAACTCTTGCTTTTTCTGGGGGGTTTTTGGTAGCTGAAAGCACTTTATCAGTCTGGCATCTGGATGTAAACAAACACCTCTACAAGCAAGATTTCTGGGCTGAGTTTCTGCCCTCCCCTGCCTAACCCCCCCACACCATCCCTTGCAAAATGCTCCCTGGACATCCAGGATGGTCCCGGCACAGCTGAAGAGGCCTCTGTGGCCATGGCTCCCAAACTGGGGCTGGGACAGGAAGGGGCTCCTTTCCTCCGGTGCTTCAGAGACAGGATGAGGTGCCAGGGGTTCAGGGAAGCCCCATTACTGCTCTCCAGCTGCTGCTGCCATCAAACCCCTCCAACTCTTTTCCTGTATTAGTTCATCCCCACATGGCAGTGGCCTGATCCTGCCCCGCCCTTTGCCTGGGTGTAGCCCATGCTGAAACGGGAACCATGTCAGTATTTTTGAAAATAGTTCAGATCACCTCTGTTTCCACCTCAGAGAAAGGAAAAGCTGGAATATTTTCTGGAGAGCAAAAGCCAGGTAACAATGGCCTGGGGGAAGAGACAAGAGGCAGAAGGAGGAGGAAAGACCTCCACATCCAAAAACTGAGCCTACTTCCCTAATGCAGGCTGATTGGGGTTGTTCAACCTGGGAAAAAAAAGGCACTGGGGTGTGGGACGACCTTATTGCGGCCTTCCAGTACCTGAAGGGCCTACAGGAAAGCTGGGGAGGGGCTATTTACAAGGGCATGAAGTGATAGGGTGAGGAGAAATGGCTATGAATTGGAAGGGGGTAGATTTAGACTAAATATAAGGAAGAAGTTTTTCACTGTGAGGGTGGTGAGTCCCTGGCACAAGCTGCCCAGAGAAGCTGTGGCTGCCCCCTCCCTGGCAGTGTTCAAGGCCAGTTTGGATGGAGCTTTGGGCAGCCTGGGCTAGTGGAGGGTGTCCTTGTCCATGGCAAGGGGTTGGAACTACCTATCTTTGAGGTCACTTCCAGCCCAAACCACTCTGTGATTCTACAATTCCTTCTCATTTTCCTTAGGTAAAACTATAAAATTCAAGGTATCCCAACAGCCCCAACATTTTAAGTGAGTGCTATTGTGATGATGCATGAGCAATGAAAGAAACCCATCCATGGTACATACACTAAAATATACAGGGAGCAAGTTTAGAATAGCTTTTCTAGCTTAGTGTTGTTTAAAGTTAATTTTTAAAAGCTAATGGGATTTGAATTTATTGACAGAAAACAGGAAGCATATAGTCTATAAGTCTTAAATATGAAATTGCTTTATTATTTTAATTTTGCACATACAAAAAAAATGCAGCCGTGGCAATCCATAAATACAGGCCTGGTTAAAAATAAACCTTGCTCCAACACCAATAAAAGCTAGCAACAAATATTTGAAAACTTGAACTCTGTACAAATATGCAAGAAAGCCACGTGGACTCTGGTTGGAGCCAGTTTCCAGGCAGAGATGGGTGACAGCAGAGTGTGCCCAAAGCCGTGTGCTCCTGGCCATAGCTGGGGTTGTCCCCGAGTGATGCAGCTGCACCACCAGGCCCTGGGTCCCTGCCGTGGGCATCCTCCCCTCCTGCATCCTCACTGACACACCAAGGGCTCTCCTTCCCAGCCTGCCATGATGCTCTCCCCAACGCCCCAGCTCCCCGTGCCAGCGCAGACAGAGAGCACTCTCTCGCTTTAATCGCTTAAGAAGTTACTTATGATACGCAACTAAATATTTAGTTGTGCAGAGGACAGCTTGTCACAGACAGCTTTGTTGCTAATGTATACAAATGCTGGTATAGCACTGGCTTCCTCCCTGCGTACACAGAGCTACACACACACACACTGGCCACAGCCTAAATAAGCTGATTTATTTGTTTCAGTTATTTGATAAGTGCATCATACCTCAAACCCTAGGAAACCACTTTAAGAGGATTATAAGTTTTATGATGTGAAAAGATTACCCTGAGTGTGCTGAGCAAAGTTTATATTCAGAGACTGTGCAGGAGGTGAGGCATTCACAGAGGCTGGGGAAGGAGGGATTGACAGATAGAAAAGAGCTTTCCTTTGTTGCTGCTCCTCTTTTTTAGATTTTTTTTTTCTCTTTTCTTCTACTACAAGTGTTGCAGCAGCAAGCCCCATAGCTCTTAACACCCTCTATCTTCTACTCAGCAACGGGAATTTCAGGATATACATTTTTTTTTTTACGAGTAAGAAGCCATGAGTAATCTGGCAAATGAAGGGAGGGGAGAGGCTCGTGGTTACCTGCTAGGGGAAACTGCAAGGCTCCTCCCAAAGTGGGGGTCTGGGGGGAGCAGCTCAGCCCAGCTTCACACAGATTTCCATAAGCACATCACACCAGGGAGGCTGCTTAGAACCGGGAACCTGCAGAGCTACCAGCTGCTTGCCCAGTCCTTGAGGGCACTGCCCCATCATCCTGCCCTGAGGTGAGGATCAGCACCCACCAGCCCTGTGCAGCTGGAGGGTCCAGAGGGGTCAGCAGAGAATTGCAGAGTTGGGACCATGGCTTTGCTTGTGGTCTTGAACTAATGCTCACAGCACATGGCTTTGCTGGGCTTGACACTCGTGTCGTGGTGTGGCGGAGAGGGGAAAATAATCTAGCCTTTCTACTCTCATTGTTTAATGTTTGACACACACTCAGGGAATAGCTGTAAATAGGAGGAAGGTTAATTGATCAGAACATCCAACTGCTCTTTGTGATGGAATGGACTTGCAAAGTGAATGTTTTATATTCTATTCTAATAATGTGTTTGTATGAACAGGGGAATGCAGAGGTGATGGAGGAGAGAAAGCAGCAGCAGAAGTGGAGGCTGCACACGCAGCATTGCAGAGATCTGCTGAACTTGGAGGTCTTTGCTTAGGTGCTGGGGCAGCACCTGGGTAAGGTGCCCAGGGGTTTTGATCTCCCACAAAGTGCTCTGGGTCCTGGCAGACCCCATCCTCTCTGCCACAGCAGAACAGGTCCCCAGACCTGGGGCATCCCCTCCCCTGCCTCCCCCCCAACCATGGGCTCATGCACTGCTGCCCCAGAGACCTCCATTAAATAATGCAGTCGCGCCTGGCACCCCGGCACCCATGGTACTCTGCTGTTACTAGAAAGGCATTTATATTATATTCTGTCTCCTGTGTCTTTCATAAGGGAGTTTTTATGTGTCACCAGAAAATACTGGGTAACACACTTTATTAGCCTCATGATACTGCGGCCCATCAATACTTGTCGAGGCCTGATGAGATCATGCCTCGACTGTTAATCAGAGGAAAGGAAGGAGTTGGAAGAGTGGGAAATACCTTTAGGAAAGAATCAATTAGAGAGAACAGTACTGCAGGTAAGCATGTAATGTGTTTTTCAGTATAAAACAGAGGTCTGCTGATCAGCCCATCACTGAAGTTTAAACCCAACTTTCATGTAATATCAGACATTTCGGGGAGAGAAGAAATACTGCATTAGCAGAACACACTTGTGATCAACAAGTGGAACTTTCAACCACTATCAGCTTCCTTAAGACCCGTTATTTAGGAAAGCTATTAAGTGCACAGCTGGCTTTAAACATATGGAGTGTTGCTGGGACAGTCTCATTTATTCTGCTTTAGGCTAAAAGGTTTCGGCTTTAAGAGATTGCCCGGCATGACTCAGCGTTGATTTTTCATGTGGAAAGGTGCTCTTGCCTTGGGGTTTTTCCTCTCCAGTGAGGAACTGGTTGTTGGGGAGGGAAATGATTAGTTTTGGCTTCTTTGCATCTCCTCCTTAAAAACTCAGAGCAGGGACTGACCCTGCTGCCAAAGCGATGCTGAGCATCGCACAAGTGATGTGAGAGATGCTGCAAGACCACTGCTGCCACAGGCAGTCGCTAGGATACATTTAGCAGCGTGGCTCCAGCTGCTGGTTGGTTTTCCAAGCTCACAACTGTTGCTTTATGCTGAGAGTGCACAGTTCCTCTCTGCTGTATTTTTTCATCTTGCCCAGGGTCAGAGGAGGGTAAGCTTTTTATGAAAGAGAAGTGGAGGTCGAGTAGCTAAATGACTTTTTCTCAGACAGCAACAGAAATGTATGACTCGAGTGATGATATCTCAACACCCCAGATACTTGTTTGAGTTCCTGGGAGGCTCTGTTAGACTGAGCTTTGTGGAAAAGCCTAAGATGCTTTGGTGACACCCTGGGTGAAAACTATCATTTACAGAGCCTGCTTTGCACACCAAGTTGGACGTAAAGCAAAATGTCCAGTGGTTTATGTCCCTCAAAGTGATGCAGGTCAGGCTGGTGACAGATGTCAGGCTGCTTTCTCAGTGCTACCAGCCTGGGCTGGATTAAGAGGCATCTTAGACTGCTTATTTGCATCTTACACATTTATCTGCACCTTAGACTCATCTGGCTGATTTGGTGCCATGCAGAGAATTTCAGGAAAAAAATGAGGGAAGAACTGGATACAAGTTTGGTAACTCATACTGGCAGTGTGCTTGCAGCACTTATCCTTACACATCTCCAAGGATACAAAAAGGACTTCATTTTCAATGCCTGGGGTCAGCATCTGCCTTTTATCAATGCAGTGTTCAGCCTTTCAAAAAAACCTAGAAATCTTACGGCATTTTTTTGTCCATACAGCTAGATCCTCCCCTTTTAACTTGGATCCTAGGGACATCACGTTGGGAAACAAATGGGTGCTAAATAGGCCTAGCAACACAAATGCAGAGAAGAGAAATAAACCACACACAATAATAACTCCCAATACAAAAGCTCTCACTACCAAAGGGACCCAGCTGAATTATTTCAAAGAGTCTCCAGAGTCATTTGAAGAAATTCTCATAGAAAATCCTTGATCTGAGCTCTGTCAGCACTTCTGAGAGATTCTCTAGGGACTTTTGGCAGAAGGTGCCTCATTCACAGTTAATAAGGTTTCTATCTTCAAGGCACAGTGACTGTGCTCTTACAAATGTTAGATACAGCACCAGATTCAGGGCTTTCATTAGAGGGGAGGAGTAGGTATCCCCCCATTTAAAATAAATGCTTGAGCTCAGGGAGTATAAAGAGAAGCAGGAAATATCAAAAAGATTCCAAGTGAAAAGAGAAAAAAAATAAAAAACAACAAAAACACAAGAACCCAGAAAGCAGCAATCATGGATCAGTAGATGTTGTTTAAAGCCAAACATAGCCAGTTTCACTAAAAAGCACTTGCCTGTATTCCTGAGAGAGGGAATAGAAAGTGCATCTCAATGAGACGCAAGTATGCTTCCCTGTGACCCCTAGGAGCTGCTTATCCTGCTGGGTATCTATTTCTTTTCTGCTTTGAAACAAACTGGGACTACACATTTAACAATAGCAACCCACTTCCAGGGCTTTCCTGACACAGAGGTAGTGCCAAAACCGCTCCTGTGCAAGCCCTGACGTAAGTGATGACTGCACTGGGTATGGGGACAACAAAGCTGTTTAAAAGCATAAATTTACTGCCCATTGATTAGCACAATTCCTGCAGGCCTCATGAAATTCTTTTAAATGGATATCAGATACAAGAACAAAGCTGAGAAATCAAATACAAATCTGCTTTGCTCAGGGCAAAACCCTGTGTTCATAGTTTATTCCTATTCCTTGTAGAACTATTCCACTTAACAATGCATCTGATAAACAGAAGAAAAAAAAAAAGCACTAAATGTGCCAGTTTGGGTGGAATATTTGAGTCCAGAAGGGACCATTAGATCATGCAACTTCATTTTTGTGTATCAAAGCTTTACATTTCATCCAGCTCTGCCTGGATGGGGCCCAGTAACCTCTTTGGCTGGAGAACACTTGCCTTGGCTCAAGCGTATCTTCCAGAAAGATTATCAAGCTTAATTTGAGGACCTTGGTGTGGTCACTAAGCATCCTGCCTGCCCACATGCAGATCCTCCATTACCTCCTCCAGGACAACAGGAGGAGAGCTCTCCAGTTCCTCAGCTCTTCAGTTCCTCAGCTCTTCAGACAGGGCCAGACCGTGAAGCAGCCTGCAAGAGGCAAAAAACTTTTCTAAACCCAGTTGCAAACAATTTTCCCTAAACACTTCCGTAAACCTTCTGGGCTCTGTAATTCAACACTGGCTTTTAGCTCCAGCCTTTTATTGGCGATGTATCTTGGCTTGATCTCATGCTTCCAATACCAGAAGCCAAGTTTTGAAAATTAAACAGTTGGGCTGAATATGGGTTAGATACACTCTTGATCCAAGTACAGCAGTTCTTGAATCTGTTTGTACTGATTTAGAGTGAAAACAGTCTTTCAATGGCCCTTTACAGTTTTTCCTCTTTTTCTCTCAGAAAAAGAAATAAAATCAGTTCCTTTAAACTGATTTACTTTCTGTTGAATTCTGGAGTCCTAATGCAGATATGCAGCTCTTACTTGTAAGACTGATGTTTCCAGAGCTTTTAGGTAATTCCCCACTCCAATCAGTCTCATGGCAAATTACTGTTTCATACAAATAGAGTAAAAGGTGATGAAAAAATACAGAGTGTGCAATGGTCATGAATAAATGAGACTAAATGCAACAAAAGTGATAGATACATATTTTAAGGTTCTCCTAAATCAGATAATATTGGAAAGTGTAAGGATCAGAGACTTTTGAAGAGTGAGGATATTTCCATATCTGTAGGAATCCATCCCTCCTAACCGTGGCAGTGAAGAAGCAAAGCACACATTTTTTCAATGGAAACTTGTGATTTATTCATCTTGGGCAGGAGAACCTGGTGAGATGGAATCTTCATTCAGTTTCATTTTGGCTTTAACACACAGAGGAATGTCGTCACGGCAGTGTTTTATCATCTTTGGACCTTGTGTGACACCTCCCTCAGGTGTCTCCATGTGTTCTGTCATCGCCATACAGTGACATTCAGTTTTCCTTTTGTCCCCCTCTCAGACAAGGTGTCCCCACTTCACTCCCAGCCCTCAGTGCTGCTGAGTGTAATGGCATCAAGTTCTATAGATGGGGCTTCCTTTGCCCCTAAAATCAAAGGCAGACAAGAGGCAAAGATTTTTCCACCTATATGGAAAACACAGTGCAAGTGTCATTTAAGTCAAAGAAAAGAAATATGCATGTACAAAATATGTATTGCATTCTGTTTTTTTAAATGGCTTGTGTTACTCCCTTTGTTTTTGCCTGTCTAATAATACAACAGAGTGTTAGTTTAAAGCTAACTTAGGAAACTATGTAGCATCAGGGACCCATAACTTTTTATACTTCTGGGAACTTGCTGGGCCACTCAAAAGTGTTCCCACAATAAGGTGGACAAAGTGTTTGCTGGTGAGACATTACATGGCCACTTTGAGATGCCTGTCACTCATCATGCCAGTTTTCTATTTTTTCCTAACAATTCCTTATTATCTCTTGGGAAAGTCACTGTACCTTAGAAAATTACAGTGGGCGTAGAATGAGATTATTTGGCCTGGTAAATGGAAACATGGCCTTTTGACCACTTTCTCCAGCCAAAATACTGAAGATCAGCACAGCACTCCACAGTCAATCATCCTCATCAGTCAGACAGGTGCTCTGCTTTGTACTCATTCAAACTAGGATGTGTTCGCATTTCTCATTAACAGTACAGCTTCCATTTGGGAAGTCTTCTTGTACAATCAATGGAAGTCAGTAGATAAACCTAAATATTTACAGAGGCTATACCTAACCAGATCATTCGGACGGCTGTTGACAATACATGCCACAGGGACAGGGATCCATCCTTGGGAAAAGTGGGTGCAAGTCCATGCACAAACATACTCACCCTCCTCAGACACTCACACACCCCTTCTCCCTCCTGCTCTGCAGAAACACTGCACTTACATGGGCAAGCACTGACAGGACACACATGCCATGCAAGAGTGACACTGAAGCCAAAGTTTAACTTCCACCTATGAATAAATCTAATGGTACCGTTTAAATACAGCAAAACCATGCAGCATTGCATTGCCAAACCACACAAGGTTACTTTGCAATGTGTCGGCTGTAAAGATTTCCAAGGAGCCTGTTTTCTTGAGTAACAGCAGTTGGAGAAATGCACTTATCTGAAGAATTAGAATGTTGTAGGTTTCTGTAAATCAAACCCTTTGCCACAGAGTGGTTCCTGAATGCCCATTCTCCTCTCCAGCACGCTGACTACATGGGCTAAATCCTGCTCAAGTCATGTAAGTAGTCCAGTCAAAGCAATGCTGGCATGACTGTGGTTATGTAAATGCAGAAGACAGGTCGATTCACTCCAGAGAAGTAGGAGCAGGAGGGTTTGCTGCTTTCTACACACAACTATCGGGTAGCGGTGTGTCTGGGCAAGGGAAGGAGCAGTTTTTGGTATGGGTCTTATCAATTACAAATTTCTCTGAGGGATGGGATCAAGTCATGCAGGTTTATTGTCAAACCAAGCTGATGGGAGAGGATGTAAAGCTGACAGATTGAAGTGTAGAAAGCAGTGGGTCCACAGCTACCACTCTGGGGGGGGTTTTATTACCTCTCCTACACCCTCAGGTGATGCACACCATTAACGTGTACACCTATGGTTCCCAGTCACCCAGCAGTGATCACTGAAAGCTCTTCTGGGTGCTTTTGAGATGGGTGGAAGTTATTTTCCCGTAAATTTTGATTCTCAGGGCTGAGGGAAAAAAGACTCCCATCCAGCACAGCTTCTTGCCACAGGTGTGCATGAAACCAGCTCAGCTTGCTCCAGCTTAGGGGAATGTTTGGGCACATTAAACACAGCTGCTTCAGAAAAACCCCTGCTATACGGAGCTACCACAAAAAGAGGTAAGCAGCATTTGGGAGGTGGTGCAGCAGGTTCTGACCTGAACCCCCTGTAGCCAGGAGGTTGCATGGGGAGTGGGAGCCAGCTCCCAGCACCGCACTGCTCCCCAGCACAGCACCAAACGCCAGTGCCATCACACGTGGGGCTGCCTTTCGTGACTGCTCAGCTGGCCTGCCTATAGGCTAGCAAACAATGTCTGCATCTGTAAAGTGTTCTTTACAGATCCTATTAAATACTATTATTCACAGGAAGCCTTAGAAAAATCTAACACTACATTCACTTCTAAGATATAATAGATGTAAAGCCTTTTTTTTAAATCATTTTAATGCGATCATTTGTTGGGCCTTAGGGTAAAATTACATTTCACAGCTCCCTTGTTCCCATGCTATGGTAAAAAAGAGATTGATGTCTGAAATTTCAACTGTATTTGTCTTACAAATTTGTCCGACTCCCCGGAGAATAATTGTCTCATATCATTTGAAGGCTGGTAATTCCTTTGGAATGACCTCTGTGTTATAATTACAGCAAGAGTACTAGCATGTAGCTAGGCAAAGTGAAAGTTAATGTTCTTGGTTTCTAGCTTTGTTATTTTTATTAAACTATTCCCCTTTAAAAGAAATACCTGGAGATACGGACTCTTACTCAAGAGGGCTTTTTGTAGATAACAAAAAATGTCTTTTTTCCTGCAAAACACTTATGTGCATTAACAATTATCTGAAGGTTGCAGTGTAGTCTTAAAGTCATTCTGCATTTCTGGAATATATTAGCAGAATCGGAGACTTTAACGTGTCATTTGCCTCGGGATTATTTATTCTATCCCACTTCAAATGTTTCAAAATTTTCTGAATATATATTCAGCCAAGGTTTATGTCAATTTTTTGTCATGATATGGAATTGAACTGAGAATAACATAAATATACCTTCTCCTTAGGATAGAAAATCCTGCGGAGCTGGGAAGAAATCTAGAGAAAATAGTGAGCAGATCAAAAGGCACAGAAAATGACATGAGCACTTGGAGAAGTAACTAAAAAGGCGATGCAATTTGGCATACTGCTTTGTCTTTTTTGTGCTGGTCTCTCTGGATCATGGGAGAGTGCTTTCCAGACCCAGGCCTGAGTGGTGCCAGGGCTGTGCATGGCAGTGAGCACAACACCCTCCCTGCAGCTGTGGGGCCACTCTCCCTGCCACGCAGGCACAGGCACATAGAATTACTGTTGCCATTATAACGATTTACATGCTCAAATCCTGTCTGCCTCAGCAAAGTGATAAATACCTCAAAATATTATACATTATAGGGTCTGTTTTATTCTTGATTTACAAGGTCAATTACCTATACTAACCTCTGTTAATGTTGGTGGGAATTTATTTTATAAATCTTCAGTGCACCCAGAAATGACATGGGAGTTAATCTGGCACGATTATTCTCTCTAGGGGCACGATCAGCATCTTACTTTCTTCAACTGTAGTTCTTACACACGGTTTTTGGATGATATTTGAAGGTAAAAACACGGTTTGGTGAGTTGGATGGGGTTGCATGCTTCATTTAAAAAGTAAGCATAGACTCCGCTTAGCACACTTACAGCATTATAGTTCTAAAATGGGAACATTTATCAATTGTTATAATAATATGTGAGATATTATTGGTGTTTTCTTAGCCTGTGCCCACTGTGAAACTCTGATATCTTATAGAGGCCATTCATTTTTTATTAGTGGATAGGTTTTCATAGGCATTATGGCCTTAGACCAGTCCTGTTACAATACTGTCAGTGCTCTGAACATGGGACCTCTCAAACATTAGACAGGCTCATCTTTGATATTAAATGATGTGTAACTTCTTAACTATGACTAATTATTAATTAGAAATGCTCCACATATTTTTCCTTTATACCTTCTTGAACAATGTAGTTGTTCAATGTCATTGAACATGGTCTTGTTTCTTCCCATGAGCAAAAATTCAGTTGACGCTTCCAAACCTAGCTGATGAATCAATAGGGATAGGCTGCATGACCTATCAAGAGTCTTCTTGAGTCAAGAAAGTCTTGATCCAGGACTCAGAAACTGAGTATGACTCTATTTTATTCTGTGCATTTTCTGATGATCCTAGAGGGTTATGCCTAATTTCCAAGCTAGTGAGGGGAATATAAAATTTAACACTTTTTGGCTGATTTAAAGTATACATGGGTTTTGTTAACTTGGGACCAGAGGGCCTCAGATTTGTGTCAGAAATGGCCTAGAACATTCACAAGCACATAAGCACAAAGTCACTTTAAAAAAAAATCTTCCCAAAGTCCTTTTAGCTAAACGACTTGATATATTTGTAGAGCAGTCTTGCATGGAGGCAGTCTGGTGACAGAATTAGAGGAAAATGAGAAACTTTGTTGAAGCGTAATGAGAATTAATGTTTTGGCCATTGCATTTGATGGATATGTTGGAAAAATAGTTAAAGTGCTTGCTGTGTTAATGTCAGCTGACATAACAATTGTTTCCAGAGAACCAGACTTCTGAATCCTCATATAAAGCACTGGGGAACTTGAACAACACAAAAGAATGTAAGGTTTAGAGGGAATGGGGGAAGGGGAAGGAAAGAAAAACATTATATAAGTTTAGCTACTTCCAGCTCATTTTTCCCCATTGAAAGAATGAACATAAGGGTGTCTCAGCAGCAACCGAAGCCAAGTTTGGAGAGATCTTCAAGACCGCTGTCTTGAGCATAAAAACTGTCACAGGCACTTATCAAGCTGCACTGAAAAGGTCTTTAATCCATGCCTACATCGAAAAGAAAACCAGTTTATAGGGTGAAAGGTAATAAAGACCTTGGGAAAAAATAAATCCCTTGACAAGCTGAAGAATGCTCCCTTCACTCAGCTTGGAGAAGCTGAAAGTAATGCACAGAGGCTGGTGCTGTGCATGCACTGCAGGGAGGCAGAAAGGCAGCCCTGACCTTTTTCGGCAGCATGAACCTGCCGCTGTCCTACTTGGTGGAGACGGACAAGGCAAGCAGTATTCCTCAGTGCTAACGGTGTTCCCCTCACAACTTGGGACCAAACACCACATTACCCCAAAGTTTTCAGTTCTCATCCATGCCAGCATGGTCTTCAGCACCCTGGCACCAGCCATGGCCCTGGGACTCCTGAAGACTCCCAGAAATCTCACACCATTTGTAAACTCCTTTCTGTAAGAAGTGTGTTTTGGGTTTGGGGTGCTTTTTTTTTTTTTTAAGAAGTGCATCATGCAGTTCAAGATGCTACAGAACAACTTTATTTGGTCTGGATCGACCGGTGTTTGAGCTGGCAAAAGTACACAGAGGTCCTCTGCTATAGTTATCAAGTTGCATGCACTAATTAACCTCCCTGTATAAAATAATGGGCAGAATATGTGTAACAGTACCAGGTTTTCACAAGTACAAAGTCCAGAACTCAGAAATCACCAGAAAAAAAGCTGACAGCAATGGGGTAAATTGGAAGACACATCTGACTGTTACTTTCCATTGTGAGGAAAGATGTTCATTCTCACACTACATGTGCACAAAAACATCCAAATGACTTCCCATAGACTGGAGACTTATTACTGCAAAATGCAGGAAAATATATCATCTCTATCTTCTCTTCCCCCCTACACATATTGCTGAAGCCATGTAGGAGCCTCTGTGTCATTTCTTTGGAACCATTCATATATCACGACGGCAGGGGGAATCTAAAATACACATTTTGTGCAAAGGGAAGCTTTGTAGCTCTTGCATCAACTCCAGCGTCCAACTCTTGTGATCCAGCACAGCTGAGAAAGGGGTTTTGATGAGATGACCCTTGTTTCCCACCCACTACTTGGGCTGTGTGTGTGAGACTGTTCTTCCAGTTTATTGCAGTGGCCCCCAGAGGCAGCTGTGAATCACTGTGAAGTAGAAAATGTCCTTACTGCATTTTTTTTAAAAGCCTGACCCAGCAATGGCAAGTCTTTCATTATAGTCTTATTCTTTAGGTTTTAAAGCTTTCCTGGTCCTCAGACATGGGAACCCAGAAGGCAGCTACACTCCCAGAACACATGCTACTTGCATGTGATGTTCTTCCATCAGCTTTAAAGTTGCCAGTTTCATTCTTGAAATTGCTTGAACAGCCGCGGCCTGTATTTCACAAGGTAATGGCTCTGACTAGCCCCAACTCCATACATGTTGCTTTAATTGTGGAAAGTGTTAGCGATTTCTAAGCTCTGCTGCATCTTAGAGGGATTCACCTGCCCTGCCTCAGAAATGCCCATCTTTCCCCACATAGGAAACATATGAAAAACATGAGCTAGTTTCCTTGCATGGGAAACAGACTGTGGGAAGGCCAAGTTCTCCAGCAGCCTCACAGTGCTTCCACTTACAAAGAGCAGAAGATCATTGCTGTTTGGCAAAGGCCCTGCTGACCATCATGCTGCTCACATCTTTTCCTGTGTGTATATGAGTGTTCAGTACAGGTTGAACAAGCCAGACGCAGTCATGGTCATACCCCTGATCCATCTTTCAGAGAAGTGGTGGTGGCTGTGACATTGTTGGACTCAGGCTCTGTGTTCCCCAGGCTGCCATCAGCAACTCCGGAGGGAGAAGTTCAGGAACAATTTAGAAACTATAGACCAGATCATAGAGTTATCATAAAGCTTTCATCAGTCAATAAAACAGGCTTTTCTTTTCATAAAAAATTACTCAAACTTTTTTGTCTTATAAAAAGAATATTGATGCTGGAACCCTGAAAACTTTGTCTGAACTTTTATTCTCTCTGTTTCTCTTTTCATTTCCTGTTTTTCTTTTCTTTGTATGTGGTGAATGCTTTCATGAGGACTTTAATGCTTTTTGATCCACTTCTGGGTGAGGTGCCTCAAATAACACCTCCATGTTGCCTATCTCCGATTTCCCTCAGCAGGTCACCAGGCAGCCGTGACCTCTTAGAAGCTGTGAGAGGGATGTCTTCATAAGGCTTCTGTTTCCTTCAGAGGAGAGGAGGAAGAGAGGTGAGATTGGGCGGGAAGAAAAATTGCACTTCAAACTCCTCTAGCATTTTTTGGGCCTCTGGAAAGAGCATCATGAGTAGTGCATATACTGAATTATCTTCTTGCTGGCTTTGCAAGAAGAAAGACACCCTTTCTGTGAAGCACTTGTGACAATATCGTCACAAGATGCTTCTGTTGGGCTCCATCCAACACACAGAACAGGTACTGTAATGTCCCATTTCAACTGATTTTTCCTTCCCAGGTGGAAACCAGAAGCCAATTGTGGGTCCTGGCTGAGCCCCACTTTGTCTCACACTGCATTCTGTGAAGCACTGGTGATTTCACTGCTGAGGCCAAAACCCTGCTGCCGAAGCAGTGCTTAGCCAAGGCCATGTAGTCAGTTAACTCTAGGGGGTCTACCAATCGACCTGTTCCTGCCTGGCCCAAACTCCAACGTAGTGTAGAAGGGGATAAAGTCCCTGTAGTGTGCATGAAAAACCTGTTGGGGAAGACAGTCTGGGTTATCCCTGCTTCAGGCAAAGGCAAACCCATTTCTGAGCCTGCTTTTGCTCAGGGACCGGGGTGCACTTGGTGAGTGATGCTCTTTGCAATCTAAAACTTTATAGTAGGTAGAAAGCCAGTGTTTACATCCGCTTGCGCTGTATGTGGCAGTTGGGTGTCTGCTACTAGTTGCAGACATTGAAAGATTAATACAGGAAATAATTGCAGAAAATAATCACAGATATTTTCTTCCAGGTTATGTTGCATAGGTAAGGCAGAGACTATTTCACATGATTTGATTACTGTTAGATTTTTATTTAGCATCAGTTGATATCATGAGTATTTCATACAGAGATGCTACTCACACTTTTGCTCATTTAAGTATTTTGGGACTATCTGTCAAGAAGATAGCTGGAGAAATCAGTATTGGTTCATGAACAGAAAAAAATATTAATCACGTAACTTATTCACAATGAATAATTTGGCCCACTCCGTCTCTGCACAGGCAATACTGCACAGCAGCTGACAGGTCTGGGGGTGATGACAGTCAGGAAATCAGAACTCTACAGCATCATCCTCTTTCCATGACTCAAACTTTTACAATTTAATAGTAAAGGATTTTAAATTATTGCTGGGCAGTTGATTGAATGTTGCTGTACCTCTTTTCAAAGCGTTGTAAGTAAAAATTGATGTGATTTTGAAAATGGAAAACTATTGTATGAAACTCTTTAGCACCAAGAGAGCTTCCTGGACTATGGCCATAAGCTGCATTTGTTCAAGTCAATTTTGCATTAATCAGTGTGCCTTGAAGATTACGTCCTATGTTTTTTTTATTTAGTGGGTCATATATTTTAAAAAGTGCCTTTAAGTGTTTTGATGAAACATTAAAAATCCACTGTAATGCCTAGGTGGCTGACAGTGTTAATATATAGCAGGTACATTTGCCTTTGCAGTTTAAATAATCTGGAGGAGATGCTTTATTATTTATTTTTAAGTTTTATCACCAAAGTTCCATAATATCTGAAAATCAAATTTAT
Source organism: Laterallus jamaicensis coturniculus (assembly GCA_022605575.1). Lineage (NCBI taxonomy): Eukaryota > Metazoa > Chordata > Aves > Gruiformes > Rallidae > Laterallus > Laterallus jamaicensis. The sequence goes on from JAKCOX010000010.1 coordinate 21,783,701, forward strand.
GGTACTTGTCTCCAGTAGCTTCAAAAATATTAATGAATATTTTCCAGTCACTCAAGCACAAAATCAGACTTCTAAACGAAGTTTTCTGACTAGAAATTGTATAAATGATCTGCTGTCCTTCTGCTCCACCAGGAGAGGATGAAAATTATCTGTCCTTTTATTGTCTATAGACCCCACAGACAAAGAATAATGTACAGCAAAAACATAAAAGTAAGGCCACAGCAGATTCCAGTTTTCTAAATACTCACGAGTTGGATGCTTTTTCTATGGTACATCTAAATGTTTTTGGTCACAAAATACAGCTGGACTTCTCACAAGAAGATTCCATCTGAACTTTCTAGTCTTTGTGAAGAAATCTTGCTGTTGTGGACAGTCCTGCAGCCAGCAGAAGGACATTGGAGTCTCACCTCCACTCCTGGATGCAAAGGTATGTGCGCACATGAATACAGGTTTCAGCATTCAAACCTCCACTTCATAGCTAAGATAAGCATGTGTGGGCAGAGACACGTCCTCTTGAATACACAAATGACAAGCATGTAGTGTAATGTAGTGTGTGTGCTTCTGTAACCAGATGAAAGCTCCCTGCACCTCCCACTGGCATGGGCTGGAGATGCTGCTCCCCAGTTCTACTGTGTCCTGGATGCAGAGAGAAGACCTCCTTCCCTCCATCTGACTGAGAAGAAAGTAAATTTTCTGCCCTAGGTAGCACACTGCCAAAGCATGGACAGGCCTCTGAAGAGGGTCTTGGACATGGCATCTCTTGGGACACAGCAGAGCTGAGCAAGCAGATGAGAGAGGTAAAAGAAAAGCAAAATAATCAATGGAAAGAGATGTGTACCTCAATCACTCCTTACCAGGAATCCAGATGGCTGTTTTTTGGGGGGGCTCTTTACAAGATATTTTTTTTAAAACCTCCACATTTTCTCAGACAGAAGATCAGCTCCAGATCCTGCAGTGAGAGCTGCCTTCTCAATGTCCCATAACTGCCTGTCTGCTGAGCTGAGCTCCTGCAGGGAGGAAGCCTGCTCCTGCGTTGGGGCCACTGTGGCTTGAAGAAAGAAGGGCTGTAGGAATTCACACAAGTTTGAGACCAGGAAGGAGGGACCCAAGCTGTGAATGTGAATATTCACAAAGGTATACCCACAGCTGAACACAAAGGACCAGCTTCAGTTTGGTCTAGCTTTTGAGCCCAGATTTTGTTTCATTACTAGTCTACCCAAACTAATTTGTCCATCACTATAATTTTGCCCAGTGGGCCCCATCTCACAGCTTTTAGTCTTTATTCAGGCTATATGCCCATTGACTTCAGTAAGAGCAGTGCCAGGATAAAGATTGAATGAGGACCACAGGCTTCAAGTTTAATATCTTGAATACCATTTAGATATTATTTCCTATATAAAGAACTCTCTTTTTTGGGGGGGCAGGGGGGGGAAGTAAAACCAGAGTAGGAGTATGATAGCAGTTTTAGTGACATGATTGAGAATAATCACTTCTCAAATGCATGTGTGAGGTGGAAGATAGGACCTTTTGAAAGAAATATAGTCTATGTTACAAGCTGGGAGTGGTCAATGGGTAAACAAGTTCTGGCAGCATGAAGTTATGTGAATACACAGGAATTATTTAGTACTATTAACAAGACCACACAAATACAGGCCTGTCACAAATATATATGCAGGGCATGATGACTCCGATTCATTACATTTAGTGGGATTCCATGTGTTTTGCTGGGCTGCTGACCTACTTGTAACAGTATTAAAATGCACTGGGATGCATTTTTTAAATTACAGGCGATATATGAGACAGGCCTTTAAAAGGCTTTGCACATACAGCTGAGTCCACCCTTGGGGTAAGTCTCCAGGTTTATACATCCATGAAGGTTGAGTCAAGCCCTGGAGCTGGAGCAGACATGTTGACTGACTGCTGCCCTAAGGAAGGTTTCAAAAGCTGCTCTTTAGCCATGTTTGAGGTACTCTAATTTTGCATTATGATGCAGTTTCATATAGCTTCCCTTGCCCAGCAGCTGTTAGAGGCTTTGTTTAGCTTGGTCACCATTTGTTAAAAAACAAAGGGAGTCCGTAGTGCCCCAGTCAGGATGGCACAGGAGAAAAGATGAGAGAGAAGTGCACGGGGCTGTCAAAGAAACCAACTGCAAGAGCTGGAGCTCTAATAAGTTTGAGCTCCCTTATTTTGGCCAGCCCTGAAGTTGAAACTCATGGAGGTTTTTTGGCCTTCCATCTAGGTCTGACCTATCCTCTGAGAGTATGTGGATATTTTTGGCTTTTTAGACTATATTGTACAGATCACAGATCAGAAAAATTACAGCTGGCAAAAACCTTACTTCATTTAGCCCGTCTGCTTGTCTGTGAAGGATCATTCCCTGGGGCCTGTTTTTGTAGTATTCGTAACAGAATCTAGAACTAGCAAAAAGGGGAAAGTGTTTCCAGAGAAATCTGCCATTTAAGGGAATAGGTTGATTTGGGGTTTTTTGGTTGTTGTTGATGTTTTATTTTGTCCGGATGAAATACACTGGAATTTAGACAGCTCTCCAGCAATTCCTTGTATACCTAGGCACAAGAAAAGACTTCTGAGGTTATTTAATTTTATGACAGCCTGTGTTTCAGACAGATCTGAAGCAGCTGCTAACCCCATCTGAGATGATTTTCATCGGAGGTGTGAATAAAGTCTACTGCATGGCATATGAATAATGAACATCATAGAGGCTGTAATTTAGTATTTGCACTGCAGTAGCATTTTCAACTTCGTCAAAGAATAGAGACACGCAAACAGTCTCCAAGCTGAAACTATAGCAATGAGATAGCAACAGTGGTTCAAATAGCATAATGGTAAAACCCAGAATGCTTAAAACAGCCTCCAGAGTGCCTGCAGCTGCTTCTAGCTTGTTTTCTTCTAGATCACTCAGTCACCATAGTAGTGCAGCAGCGCTTCAGGTGCACCACCGTGGCTGCTTGGAAAGGGGGGTAGAATTCCCATGGAGAGCCTGGTTGCAATGCATACTTTCTCCCTACTTTCCTCTACTGTGGATTTTGCAGGCTCAGCCCTCTGGATCCTGCCTGGCAAACGGGTAAGTTGCAAAACAGTGCACCCTCAGTCTGATTTGGGCTGAAGAAAAGAGTGATTTATGCAGCTCTCATGTCCTCAGAGAACTGTTTTAGACTTCCCTCTTGATAGGTCAAAACTTAGAAAAACTGAGAAAAATAACGACTATATTTCTCTTGTTCAGAATCATAATTCCAAAGGATAACATAATGTTTTACAAATTGCATGAGCCCTGTGTTGTAGTTGTTTTTTAACAGGTCTGACTCTGCTTCATTAACTGGCTTCTTCTAGCATAATGCTTTCACTCTTCAAATTTACCTGTTCTTAGCTGCCTTGAAAGAAACTCCAAACTGTGACGAGTAGTTAATACTCTTCTTTGTATCACATCTGGTACTGCTTAAGGTTATGCATAGTCTCTCAGCAGAGTCATTTTCCTTTCTGCAGTACAAAATGAAACATATTGATTATAATTTGTTTCCACTCCCTTTTATCTTTTTTTTTTTAATTACTATTATTCAAAACTTGGAAGAAAATATTCAAAAAGTATTTTTCTGTGTTTTTTTCTTAGTTTCTGTAACAAACAAATTTATATGAAAAATAACCTTGAATGAAAGCAAAAGGGTAAGTTTCATGGTGGTTTTGCCAAAAGCATGTTTTCCCTTATGAAAATCTTCTAGTAATCTCAAAATATTGGAAAGAGATCTTACAGTTAGGGCACAGAGTGTAAATCCAAGCATCCCTCAGAGTTCTGCAGCGTTATGAAACAATCTGATATCACTGTTGGGGTTATCAGATGATATTGCAAAGCATATTCACAGCTTTCAATAATGTGGACTAAAGGCCCAGAGTCAGGAGATGTGTTACCGGGAAGTGAGTGTAGCTGCATAACTCTGAGAACATAACAAAAACTTTATTAAGTCAGTATTTGTAAGGAATTGCTTTGTTCTTAAAGGAGGACCTGCAAGGGAAAACTCATGAATGACAAATGTTCCTTCTGTCCTATGAACCTCAATAACTCTTTGACTCTGGAACTGATATTCAGTTTTTCCCTATTTTCTCTCTTTTTTTTTAATTTAAACTATGACAGCTTTAAGGATCCAATTAGAATCTGTAGCAGATGATTAAAAAGAAAATAGTTTATTTATTAAAGTGCTGGCTTTATGTCACTTTTCATTTGGAATTTGTTGTTCTTAATAACTTTCATCCTCTGGCATCATAGGGGAAAAAAATAAGAAGTCTCTTCTAAGCCTCAGTGTACCCCGAGGGACACAGTAACACTACCCAGCTCCCAGGTCAGGTGTGTCTGCAGCATCCATTTGACCCTGAAGTACATGTGACCTCTTTTTCCCTTCATCCCTCTCTTTTAGATTTTCAACCTCTGCATGTTTCAGCCACATCCCTGCTCCAGGTGAAGAACAGAGCACTATGCAGGGCACCTATCCCTGACACAGCCTCAAGGAATATTTTAAACTCTAGCAAGTTAGTGAAAGCTTTGAAATGGGTTGTTTTAAATTATTTTCTTCCATCATATTAGTTTTAGAAGAATTTCCCCAGTGGTACACCTTTCTCACTCTTTCCCTAATGGTACACCTTTGCACAATTTGTGCTTTCAAGTGGAAGAGATTTCTTCAAGCCTGTTGCCTACATTTTTCAGTGGTGTTCTCCAAACTTTTTCAATTTCCATTTCTTAATCTGTTTCCTATTTCTCACTTTCTGAAACAAGCACTTCCCTTCCAACAGATTCATACCATCACCAGCCATCTTTCCCCTCCTTGCCGCTGTGTTTTGTTTCATGAGTGATCCCCCAGCTGAACCTTGGGATTCAGAGACAGAGTGACTGACTCAGTCTTTCACACTGCAGATGTTGTTCGAATGTGCTTTGTGCAGTTCAGGCAAACAGACAGTAAGCAAAGTGTAAAATCCTACAACAATGGGTCCTGTATTTTCTCAATTAATTCCTTTATTTCTGTCTTCTTTAGTGAATATGAGCCTTAATAACCTTATTAGGGAGTGGTGTTATTTGCGAGCGGTTTTGCTGGCAAGGACAAATAATGTTGTTGGGATGCAGCTATACTATTCCTTAGCCTTGTGGCTGGTAATTTTCCGTTTCTAATGACACATCCAAGACTTGACTATTTCGATTGCTAGTTTGCTGTAATAGAGAGAACAGCAAACACTTCTAGCACTGGATTTTTATGGAAAGCAGCTTCTTAATTTTGTTAAGTTTATCAGTAGAAGAAATATAAACAGTAACTAAGTCCCAAATGTCTTTCCAGAGTATCCTCACAGAGAGACAAGAAGAAACATCCAGTACAGAGGGTATGTGCCTTCCTTTCCACAGTGAATCTGCATGTCATGAACATACTCTTCATGGATAGAACTTCAAGCACCAGCAGCATTAACCTGCAGTTTGTTATATTTGCGGTACCACGGTATGGTGCATTCGGAAATATCTGCAAGGTACCAAGAATTATCAAGAGGATTTCACAGAGGAAAACAAATTATTTAAAGGAGCAGCTGAAATGTATTTCTGTTCTGAATGTCCCCTAGAGCCTGGCTAGCAGGGACATTCAGCCCATAAATATGGACTAAACTCTATTTTCATAATTGATTTGCAGTTCATCTTTAAGTGCTAAGGAGGCCAGGTGGTTCAGCAGAGGCTGCAGCTTGATTCCTGTATAATAAAGAGTCTGTGCACACTGTAGTAAGGCAAGTTTTACCATGGACAGTTGAATCCAATAGGAATCCATGTAATAATTCTCACTCCATCATTTTTGAACATTAGTGACTTACAGGCCCTGATCTTAGTTCTGAATTTGCCTTGGTTTTCATTGATTTTGTGGTATATCTCATGCCCATTGCAGTAAATTACCAAGATCATAAGTGATGACTCATGAAGCCGAGAGTGAAGTCAATGCCATTGGGGTGAATTAATGGATGCTGTTGGACAATCTTTGTTGTGCTTTTCTGTATCTGTTGTTTGAACCTTTTCATTGCACATGGGCCTTGGGAAGTCTGGGAGTATGATCGTAAAGAATGCCTGTGTGTCTTGAAGACCTCTTGCAGCAAATGCGCAGGAGACTGAGGAAAGGAGGGATAAGAAGGATTTTAGTCATTCTTTAAAACTTCTCTGTTTCTTAGGTAACAGCATGATGCTGGCCCGGTAATTGCAGGATTGCACTCCCTACAGGAGAAGGCCAGCAGAAATTGCGATAGCGTTATCTAAGGCAGTTATAAACTTCCAAGAGTAACAACAATAGGGTTGACCTATATTTAGAACATGGTCCCCTTTGCTTCTGTGGGGGAAAAAGGAATCATTACTGTTGGTATATTTATCGACAGTACAGCTGAAGCACTCTTTATACTGACGGAATGCCTGGCATTATCTTTCCTTAGGGGGCTAAGTCACTTGCAACAAACAATAGTAGATCGTTTGAGAAATACTTTCCATATTGCATAATACACAACTTGGGAAAAACACTTCACTAATTTTGACCACAGTACAGTTTTTAAGGAGGAAAACATAATCCAGCTAGGAGTAAAGGAGCTTACATGGATTTACTATTATAAAGGGCTTCTTGATGGAATTAAACCAAGTCTAACTTGTTTGCCATCCGAAGGCTGCCTGTTACCACAGACACCACAGAACAGCATCATTAGTTATATGATGTGCAGCAATACAGACTGCATTGATTTGCCGTTTGGTGACTGTGAAGTAACTAGAAGTGTTTGGATGGCTGAGCACAGCGCTGACACAGATGCAAGACTGACTGCTGGAGTCAGGGCTCGCCAGCATCAATGTGACATGAATCTTTCATAATTCTGGTCACATCAAGAGATGCTACCAGAAATTATGCCCAGTTGACTTCTACCAATGACAGTGTCCCTTTTTTAATGGGATACTGGGTTTTTAAGTATTGCAAGTTTAGCTTTAAGGCTCTTAGACATGTGTGTTCCCATCAGACACAACAAATGAAAGTAATTACGAGGACAAAAAGCTCTGATGTTTAAGCAAAGGGGCTGTTTCTACTATGCTGGAACAATATCTGAAAGGAGCAGGTTAGGAACTGAAATGACACCATTCCTTGCTGCTTTAGGTATTTTGCCGTTGCCACGGTTGCAGCAGTTAGCAATGACACATCATCTGAAGGGGAAAGTTCTTGGTCGCACAGTGATCCTCTGACCAGATACAATGCAAATTGCAGCTCCTGGGAATTCTAGCATTTATAAGACATATAGAAGAATCATTGTTATAGAAAACTTGCCAATTCTATAGGACCTTTTAAATTCTCAAATAAGAAGCCTGAGAAATTTATGACTGTGTTGCTAGATGTGGAGGCCAAGTAAACTCAAACTGTTGATCTTAGTTGTGTTTAAATTTCTCCTGCCTTCTGGCACTTTGAGCTGTAGTGGAAAGAAATCATTTACTTCTAGCAACATTAAGCATTTGGAAACACAAGGGTACCATGGAAGAGCATTAAGAACATAAATTATGTCACACAAGTGGTCCCAGAACTGCTGGTGGGTACATTTCCTCCCAGACACTGCAGATCTGTGGTGACATGGGTGGGCATGGAAAACAAATAGTCTCTGAGCGAAATGTGGAGCCAGCTCTAGTTTACCAGCTTTCTGCATCAGGCCACATTTATTTAGAATGCTGTTGCAAGCAGACAAATAAACAGAAAGCCTGAGCTTCCAAACCTTGTAGTTTGTTGCTGAAAACACGATTGTCTTTGTAGGATGATTGGCATTTAAAGGCATTCTTTGTTTATCTGTATATACAAGCCCAGTTTAAATATGGTTAAGTTTGGGATGGAATGCAGCATGTGGGCTTGCTCTTCCTGAGCTTTTAATTGCTTTACAAGTTTCATGGTGAGGAAAGAATCTATCTAGCTTGGCACCCTATCAGGGATGGTGCAATTGCCCTCTCTGAGGCAGTATGTGCTGGATGAAGCCTCTTGGAGCAGAATAGAAGTCATCTGTCTCCCTTGGAAAGCTTTTGGTTGGAAGAAGCTTATTTTTCATTCCTTTACGGAGCATTTAGTTTAAACATAGAGTAAAAGCTGTCAAAAAGACCTGAGTACTACTGTATGTAAAAACAGCAGCCAGGTGATCTATCATGTGAAAGATTACCTTGATTTGATGCAAGGCAAAATGTTGTACGTTGAACCCAGAGACAAAGGAAGCACTTATCTGAACAGTAGTTTTAGTGAAAAATTTATGTGTGATATATCCATGATCTGGTCAAGCTTATTAGACAGTAAGATTTCCTGGTAGAAAGTTTCCTTCTTGTTTTTATGAACACTCAACTTTACCACCTCCTTCCCTTCCATTTCCACTTTCTTTTCACTTATGGAAAGTTTCAATCTTTTGAAGAAAAAAAGACTTTATAAAGGTTAGGAAGAGAGAGAATGAGAATGAATGCCTGTGTGTATACCTGTGCATGCATAGGGAAGAGACCTTGTACTTGTCATCCAGGAGTTACATACATCAGCAAGACTGTACACTACAGGAGACACTTATTAAGAAAAATGTGTTAAACAAATATAGAATAAAAATCACATTGGTGATTAATTTGCATTTCAAAGTCATCTCTTAAAACCATCATAAATCATACTAAATTTCCAAGATTGAAAGTAGTGAAAACATTTACTTCCATGCCATCAGGACTTTTTCTTCTTGCTTTTTGTCTTTCATTTTTATTTTCTTTTTTATTTTTTTGCACTCACTGAAACAAATAATTCTAGTCTGAAAAGGCATGCATCTCTTCCGTTGGATTTCTTTTAGTAGAGTATGCTAAAAATCTTCAGTAGCATGGATTGTTACTATTAATTTCTCCCATTTCTGAGAATCTGCGTATTAAAATTCATGATCATGGTTACACAGATCACAGATACCTTTTATTTGATATTGAGATTGAATAATATTTCTGAAAGTTCTCTGTATGTATTGTCTGAACAGGAATATGATGCTTGCAAAAACAGGCCAGTGAGGAAAGAAAAGGGTTTGGTGAGGCTGTGTTTATTGTTCAATAAATCACAGTCACTATAAGTGACCTGCTGACTTCAAGTTCTTTAGGTCAAGGAACCCTTTGCTATTCTGCAACTTCACCTCTTTGCTGAGCCTCTTAATCAAAAGTGTAAAGCCAGAAAGAACATCAAACAATCAAAAGCTGGATGATTGGATTGGTTATTTTAAATGACCACAGCTATGGTTGTGACAGATTTGGGGATAGATTGCACCATCTCAGCCTCACTAAGTAGGTTGAATAGGTTGAGCATTTTGTGAAAAACAGTGCACACACATACCACCACACACCAAAAAAAAACCCCAAAAAACAAAGCCATCACTCCAAGGTACGTTGGCAGGCAATTAATTTGCTGCATATTTAAAAGCTGCAGAGATAAAAAAAAATCCAGTATAGTAACGCATCTGCTTTGTCCTAACATAACAAATGATAATTTCTTATGACGTTATTAACATATATTCAGTGTGTTGTTTTATTAAGGCTTTTATCCTAATTTAGCCTTTTTTAGTGCTGTCTTATGCTGGGATGGAAGCAGATCTGGGAACTTTAAAGGCAGTCTAGAAGTGTGTTGAAGTAGCTATGAGTCTGCCATGCAATTTTGTGGGCAAAGTACCCTTCTATTTAGGCTGTTGGCAGAAAGGGAGCCAGCAAACTTATTCAACAAAGGAAAATATAAACCAGAAAGGTACTGGCAAACCAAAAAGGGGGAAGAGAAAAGCTTCAAATGGCTTACAATTCTTCCACTATCTACAATATACCTATACATATAATATGTAATATGATTAATACATAATATAAACTGCACAAAATAGTACCTTCATTAGGTCTTGACTTGGGGTGAATTGTGACCAGTGACCGAAAGAGAGAGATCATCTTTGCAGCCACAGTGAAAAATAAAGCAAACATTATCCTGGTTTCCAGACAGGATAGAGTTAATATTCACAAGAGGCTGGAGAGCATACAGTCGGGATGGCTGACCCAAACTAGCCAAAGGCATACACACTATGTGACTTAGTTTATAAAGGGGCTAGTCAGAGAGAAGCTGCGACTCCAGGATGAGCAGAGTGTCTAGTAGTTAGGTGAGTGGTGGGGTGAGAAATTGCCCTGTGTTATCACCTGTGTATATTCTAAGAGCTGTTGTTCTTTTCTTCTCCCTGTGCTGTCCCAGGAAACTCTCCTTATCCCAACGAGATTTTGGCCTTTGTCTTCTCATTCTCCTTCCCATCCCACTGGGAGGGAGTGGTGAGCAAGCAGCCATGTGATGCACAGCCATGGTTGGAGGTAGACCACGACAATAATTTTAAAATTAGTTACTGAGATAACAGAAAAGAACCAACTATTAGGTACTGTGGAGGGCCATGATTGGTACCATACAAATGGTCATCATTTTTTACTCTAGTAATTAGACATAGAATGGAAGCAACTCTCAAATTATTTTTTGGATGAGATGGAGCTCTTGAAGAAGAGGAATCACACACAAAGCTGAGCATTTTATGGAGACATTTTAATATATTTTGTTCATTAAATTTATGGCAGAAAACATTTTCCCCCCTCCTCCCCCAACCTGAAGCAAGCCCCCCCCCACACACGTTTCTAGGGAGAAAATTCTGGGAGGCAAAAATGAAAAACAATGTGAGCAATCTTTATTGAGAATGTGCCGTGGGTACAAGATCTTTCTCGGGGAGCTCTACTATCAGCACAAAGCAAAGCAAAACTAGGAAGATGGAAGGCAGATACAATGTATTTCTAAATTTCATTCTGAGCTTAAACTTTCTGGATCTACCTACCACTCATTAAAGAACAGCGCAGCCTCTCTATTTACCTCAATAAGTAGAAACGAATTAACCTGATGGTAATGAAACAGATACTATTCTCAGTTGTGTCTGCCTCCCTATTCATAGAACATACATCTTCATCACATAAGCAATTTCAAAAACTGAGATGGGAGTTACATGGTGTTCTTATCACTGACTGATCAGACACTACTGCAGCATTTCATTGTGCAGAACTATGGTGCAGTATTACAGCAATATATTATCCCCTTCTTGAAGATCTTATGTGTAAGCAGAAGAAATTGGCTTTTTATGTTTTAAAGGGGAAAAAAAAGAGAAAGTGAAGAGAGACTCAGACAAATACACAGACATTTTTGAAAGTATGAATCAGTGCAAGCATTTAATTATTCTCTTTCTTTTTTACTCAATAGAAAGTATTTTCTGTAAGAAAATTTAAATTTACTGTCTATCTAATTACCTCTTATGCCATGGGGAAAAAAAAGAAAAAAATTGCCCCAATAAAAACCTAACTAAAAAAAAAACCAGACTAGCTTTCAGAAGAATATTTCATCACTAGGAATGTGTATGCTGTAGGCCAAAATGTTCTTGGTCCCCTAAAAAAAATCCAGGTTGCATGACTATTATAGTTTGACTCATTTTATTGAGACAAGATTATAACAAAAATCCCCACCAAAAAACAAAACAACCCCCCCACACACACACATTTCTGAGATATATTGTGCCAATATAAATGAATACAAGTTCTTTCCTTAGACATTTGCAAGATTATTTGGAGCAACTCTAGAGATGAGGAGAATGATTGAATGCAACAATGTCAGAGGGGAAGAGAAAAGTAAAAGTATAATAAATGGAAATTATGAGAGCCAAGACGGGAGAGGGAGAAGACTAAGAATGGAAAAAGTTGGTATCTGTGGGGAAGTACTAGCAAGACTAATCTGCTGTGGTTGGTGGAGAAGATATTTGGGAGAAAGACAAAGTGATCCAATTATGGGTACACACGATGGTCTGGGGATCAGCTTTGAAACCTAGGGTGTCTCTCAAGTTATGTTACCTGCAACAAAAATAAAAATTGGAAAAAAATTAAGGTTTGTCAATGCAGTCTTCAAAGATTAGATGTACTGACTCGAGTGATAGGCTATGTGTACCTCATGCTTTCTCATGTCCTTGGATTCATTTCAGCCATGTCTGGAGAGTCAGATCATTATTTTCTTGATGGCCTTACATACATAGATGGGAAAATACCTGTAGTCAGATCTCTGTGGCCTCAGTTGGTTTTATGCCTATGCAAATGGTTCAGATTTTGAGCAAAGATAATACCTATGGCTATATCTTGACTAGCTGACTTGTCAGGGTCACAAGGATGATCACAAGGAACTACTGAGGAGGAAGACAAGCTCCTATCCAGTGGATTGCTTGTACAGATCTTATGCCTAATTATGTTGTAAATTGGTGTTTATTTATATTTCATTGGACAATTGGGTATGATAAGCATGCTGCATTATCAGTCTAGTCCAAAAGGCTACTAGGTCCCTTGCAACTATGGAAGCTTGCTCAAGTTTGCTTCTAAAATATTTTGCTGACTGTCCCTTAGTAAGTAGAAAAAAAAGAACTGAGCCTGAGACTGGGAGAATGGATATTCAGTACAAGGAGGTTAGAGTGCAGCTCCAACATCCGCATGTCATCAGTTCAAGTACAGCTTGGGTTTACAGCATCAAGGGGTCACTGGGCTTCTTGAAACTAGCAGATGCTCAGTGGTGCAGATGAAACTACTTGTAAGGTAGTGCCAAGGAAACACTGTAGTGTGCACATTAGCTTGGAACCTGCTGATCTCTACACCCCAATAATCAAAAAATAAAATTGGTGCTGTCTTGCTCTAATGGTCTCTTGTATTTTAATAATGGGGTTAAGTCTTCATTAGGTCTCAGTGCACACATACAGGGACAAAAATAAGAAGGCAGAAAACTCCTAGACATTAGCCCAGGTAAAAAAGTTCACTAAGTGAATTGAAAGAAAAATATTATCAGACCTGAGCTTCACCCCTTCTAAATCATGCACCAAAGAGTTTCAAGAAGGTGGAACCCCAGGAATCTTTTATATCATAGATTGGGCCATCAGCCAAAGGACTTCTCCACCCGCCACCCCCTTCAGACATTCGTGTCTCATTAGCTCATGACAGATTACATGGGTTTGGCAATATAATCTCATACAGTGTGACTCAATACAATCTCTTGTTATAAAGAATTTTCCTTGGATGTATAGAAGCTTGCCTCGAATGATTGACTATCCCTGCTACTTGCAAACCAGCAGGCGGTCTGCTGGCCAATTTACCTGAGTATTTTCTCAAGTACAGTAGTTTTGCACAATTATTCTACCGTGGTGGTTCTGGTGCTTATATAAAAGGTCATATAACATGAAAAATGACAGAAACTGACATATTCTTCTCATACTCAAGTGGTATTTTTTCAAGTGGAACAAGGGGGTGACTTAGTGAACTAATCACTGCTCTTTGGCATACACAATGGCAGTAAAATAATGTTAAAAAAGGCACTGAAGGTCCCTTGCAGTGGAGCATGGCTAGAGCTTTTAGCTTTGGTTTTAGAACAATTTTTTAAAATGAGTTCAGGCATTCTATCAACCAGAGTTTTGAAGTTCTGCCTCAGTCCACTAGATGGTGATGCCTGTAAATCAAGATCCAGGTAACAAACAAGACTTGGGCCATCAACCATAAAACACCCCACACTCTAGTATGTGGAATAGAAAAACTTGATTACAATATTATATGATTTGCACCATAGACCTATACAAACAAATTCCAAACCATGGTTGAGAAATTGCTAGAGCGAGCATATGACTGCACTGTGCCCTCAGAGTGTTAGGATCCGGTCATCAAGAAAACTGAATTTGATTTCACTTCATTCTCACTGCAAATCAGTTTGCAACGTCCAAGCTGCAACCCCCTTTTGGAAGCTCAGAATATAAACTGCAGCAAGGCACTGTGATTCTTTGGGGCTGTTTCAATACGCACACATCTAAGCATATTTGGTTTCCTGCATAGCATGCACAAAATCTCATAGATAACCTTAACATAAAACAAAGGTTTAGGATATGGTAATAGAAATGTTTTATTAATCAAATATATTTACATTTCTTTGCCTTCTTTTTAAATGTGTGCCTGTTATTTCCATTTAAACACAATGTAATCTTTACAGTTGATATCACAAGAATACAGCTACATGCATGACTTAATTGGTCCTTTGCAGTAAAAAGATGCAATTTTTTGACATTTTAAAAATGCAAGCAAGTTGTTTACCTTTCTAATTACAGTGTCATTATTATTATTATTATTACAACAGAGGACCCCTTCAGCATACTCTACATCTATTGGGTGGGTTTATGAACTTTTTCAGATTGGCTTGACGATCAAAATCATGACAAAATTAAAAAAAAAAAAAGACTTCATGCAGTCCCAGAATCTTCTTTTTTCTGGAATCTTATCCACAGAAAAGACTTGAATGAAACAAAAGAGTACTCCAATAGTATTTTTATTAAAAATCATAGTAATCAGTGAATCTCAAAAGCTTTGGACTTACTTACTAAGATTCAGATACTTACTGAATCTCCTTATTTTTGGACTTTCACCTCTTTATTAATTTGAAATCACATCATTTTGTCAGCTATAAGACAGCATCACATAGTGTAATGGCACCATACAAATAATAAATAGTAATTAATAGGAGAGATGGTGTTACTAAAAGAGATACATATCATTGCTTGTAAGTTTCTAGTAAGTAATATGCTGTAAGTATTACTTTATTCTCAACTAGACTTTCTTTCATGGGAAGACAATAAAATTGATTAAAAAAAGGATCATATTTGGGGTCTGTAACTGCAGGTTCATAAAGGACCTAATGTCTTTCTGAAAGAAATAACTCTATGTATAAAATTTAAATCCACACTGAAAAAAAATCAGAACTAGGCACAATTTTTAAATATGACTTCCAACATTTTCAGGGTTGGATTAAAAAAAAATCATTTAAAAAAAGAAAGGGAAAAAAAAGCTTATATTTATTTACCAGACTATAAAACAGAGATGCCAAGTGCTTCAGAAATTCTGAAATGGCAGGCACATAATCACTACATTTCAAGATAATTGTACTACACTTACTGCTTCAGTTTACTGTGTGCAAACACATATTGTATTCATAATAGACCTAAATGTATGGTTGTTCTGTTGATACATGAACAGAAACTTGCTCAGCATTCAGAAGTGCAGACAGAAATTAGATTCCATTTAGTCCAAACCCAGGATGTATTTTAGCTTTTCCATGTTAATTTTACATTTGTTATATTGTAGCAGAGTGCCAAATGTCATACTCAAGTAAAACCCACTATGAAATCATGGGTTTTCCCTAACTTACTTTTGTAAGCTGCCCAATCTGTTGTGAAAGTGCCTTGAATAAAATAATGCAGTAACTGAAATTGTGCTTAGGCATCTGGCACAACATAGTGATTTACACAAGAAAGACTTATTTAGAAGAAAAAATTGTAAATTCTGCAGAAATCCTACTCTGGTGCTTTTTATTTATTTTTTTTTTAATCCTGTAAAATCTTGAAATAATTGATCTTCACACCCATTCAGGAGAATATTTAGACACATGTTTAATTAAAAGCCATGTGAGTACGTTTTTATATTCAGCAGGGAACTCACAATACCTGTAAGCACATACTTATGTGCTTTTTGTATTATAGGACACAAATGCAAATCCCTTTCTGCAAGAGGCTGAGTGCTCTGCACTTCCACTGACCACATCCCTGAACAGGAGAACGCAGTCAGATAATGCAACAGCACAAGTCAGTGATCTAACAGATAGCTCACGTTTGCTTTACAGAACACAGCGTATTTCTTTTTGTACTTAGTCAATTTATAAATTTCTGAGTTTGGTTGTTGGGGTTTTTTTTGCTTTTTGGGGGTATTTTTGGTAAGAATATTTGCTTGCAGAAATGATCTACAACTGTTGTTAACTAAAAGCTGGTGCCCCTCCAAGATGTTACTTTATGTTAAAGTCTCTTAAATAAGGTAAGGTATGAACTAGCAGGGCCTGGATTTTGGATTTCTCAGTTTGATCAGCCTTGCTAGGAACAAAACAATGTTCAAATAGTCACCTTTAAGTTACAATTCTTCCTACCCAGTTTCCCATGCTTCTTTTAACCTAACAAACAAACAAACAAACAAACATTTATGTAGTAGCCAAGAATCCAAGAATAGCTTGGAGGATAAAATTGGTCAAGTTATGGCAGAATTGTTCACTCCCCATATCTCCGCATTGAGAAAGAGCTGAAAATCTCAAAGAGACACAACCCCTTTATGAGATAATCTGGTACTTACTAGAACAATGATTTTAAATTCCTTTTTTTCCCCCAATGTTTTTCATTTTTAATGGCCAAACATAAATACAGTAACTCCTGAAGTAATTCCCTGCAACATTTTGGAAACTCCAGATTCTGTGGTGTAGTTTCTGCAATATAATAAGTTAACATCCTGAAGCATGGATGTCTTAGCTTTTAAATTCCTTTTAGTTGTATTTGAATTTTACTGTACGCTCTTTTTCTGCTTACACTCTTTGCAGAATTCATAAATGGTTTGAACCTGTTATTAAATTTGTAGCTAATTCTGTCTAGCCCTTTACAGAGTTGGATACTTAATTCTCTACATATTTAAAATCATCCCCATAAATGTTTTTTAAAATATTTAATATAATCAACTGAGCCCTTATGAGCCACCAAGCACTTCAGTTTTGGTGCAAAACTGAATGAATCTGTTTTAATCCCCATAATCTCCACAAATTTATTTTTCAGTTTTTACCTTATGATATAGCATGACCTCAGAACTGTTTAGATTTTGCTTCTTGTTGTTGCATTTTATTTTTTTGGTGCTTTTGCTTTTTTTTTTTTTTTTTTTTTACATTTTTATCAAACTACAGCTCTAGCATTGAAACAATCAATATATAAACAAATACTGCTGGTCTCTAAAAGTGAAAAACATTCTTTGATTAGACAAAATCATGAAATCTGAAATACATCAAGGATAAAAGCTTGAAAAAAGCCAATATGGAAATTGTTTAAATTGAACCAATGTAATGACATCTGAGCTTTTTACATTGATGTTGGGAATATTTTGGCCTCCTTTCATTCACAACTGTATCAGGCAAATTTCCATGAAGTGAATACTATGAAGCCTCCAAACCATTTGCAAAGTATCTGAGTACAGATTTAATTTTTGTTTTGAAGCTCAGCCCAAGTATGTTGAAAGCTTCATCTAATACAGAAGCATTTTCAATTTGATCCAAACCAACAGAGTAAAAATATCAATGGAATTCAGCTTGGATTTCTGATCAGGTTTCCTAGAAATCAGCAAGCTATTAAATCAATCACCCAAACAAAAAAACTCAGGTTTTTTTGCTTCTTGTAATACAATTTACACATAGACTTAAACATTTAAATACTTGCTACCATCTCTGTCTTTCATAGCTATTAGACTAATTTTGAGAGCTCCATTAATTTAACATAGGTTTCCTACTGGCTTCTTTATATAATGTGTATCTGCAAATATACAGCATTCCTTTTTTCCTTCTTTTTTTTTCCCTCCCTCCCCTTCCCACCCCCACCCCCAAATATCTATGCCAACGCAATGCTGTTGAATGAAACTACTCGCATGAAAAAGTACATACAGTGTGTGGCATGAGACTATGGAAATTAAATGCCCTTTGGTCTGAGGAGGCTGACACTGACCCAGATATAGCTCTTGATCACTTACCATCCCACACAGCAATTTCTATTACAGCCATGTCAGGATCAACTTAGCCCAGCCCAGCCAAATGTATGGATTACATCTGGGTCCTTTGAGTCATGCTACAAAAAAAGGTGCGACAATAAACAAGTCCATGTGCATTCTCAGTCATAACTATGGGCAGAAGAACCCTTGAGATTCCTCACTTTGGCATTAAATAACAATTATAAAGGCTTTTAGAATTAAAGCAATACATGGCGGGACTTGAAATGTTAACAGTCCCAAGTAACTTGTCAATTGAAATAAGACTCATCCCTAGTCATAAATAAATAATCTCTTTCCTGGTCTCACTTCCATGCCAGGATCAATATCTCTTAACATCTTACTTATTTTATTACTGCTTTTGGTTTTCTGGGACTGATTGAAAGTTGCTCAGAGGAAATCTTTGGTTTTGCTTAAGTGTCCGTGACATTTAATCATGACTTTCCTTGCAGTTTAATTCCAACCAGTCAATCAGTTAATCCACTTCAATTGATTCTGTGCTCTCTGTTATTGGCTTGCACTCATTGGGCATCCTCTGGTGTCGACTCAGCTGGGTGGCTTGTGTGAAGCTCCTCTCACACCTCTCGCACCTGGTGAAGGCAACAGAGAAAATTGAGACTGGGGAGCTGCTCTGGAGGGAGGGGGGTCGGAGTGGGTGATAGGCTTTGTCTCATCCTGCCTAATCAGAACAGACACTCAAAAGTGGCTTCAGATTTTACTGGCTCAAGAGGTTTAATTGGTGGCTACTTCCAAGGCCTTGATGCCTATGATGGGACAAGGCCTGTCTGATTCAGAACAGAGGAATCTGTCAATAGACAGGGGGAAGGTGATTTCTCCAGAGAGGCCTGTCCTGCTGTAGCTCTGATCACTGTCAGTTCAAATAGATAAAGAACAAAAAGAGATTTTTAGGAGTGAGCCATCAAAGAAGCAGCTTGTCTGCAGTTTTCTGCTCTGTAACCCCTAGGAGAAATTGATGACAAATAGAATTTCACCTTCTGCTAATTTAAAATCCACAATTGCCTGTTGGAGGAAGAGCAGTCACAAAGTAATAATCATTCAGTGCTAGAGCAAGAGAAAACTCTTTGTTTATCAGCTCTGACTATGCAGTGGGGTTCATTTCAAATAGGCACATAGAGTTAGTGCTTACTTAATTGTCTGAAAACATCCACACTATTTGGGAAATCTGTGGCTTGAGCAAGAACTTGTAACAGTCACCACTGTTTGCTTCACTGTCTTTTTTGTCAGCTCTCTTTCTACTCTGTTCTCTCTTTAGAGAACCATAATCTACAACCAAAAAAAATGTGTGAACAAATGGACAAAGCCACGGAATTTTGGAGGGGATAGGGTGGGGTTTATTGCTCACTTAGAATGAATCCCTGATGCCTGCTCTGAGATAGCATCTATTGCATTTAATCTCCCAAATACTGCCCTCTTAATTTACATTCTGAACACTAGATAGGGGTGCTTGATGAGTTGCAAATACGGATGCAGCAGATTCTTCCTATATGGTGCTCGATCCAAAAGCCACCTTTGATTTAATGGTACTGTGTGATGTTTTATCTTCAAAGAAGATTATCATAAAAGCATCACTGCAATGAATTCTTCACTTTCAGAGGAGAAGTGAGGAAAACAAAGGGCCCAGTTAATTCATGTTCATCTTTCTCTCTTCCCGATGTAAATGATAGAAAGTGAACTGTCACTGATGTAGCTGCTTACTAAAAAAAAAGAGAGAGAAAAGAGGTATTTATGCATATGCATAATTGTGGAATGGTCTTTATATTAGTAATTTTTAGTAAGAAAGTTCTGTTTCAGAAGCATTTAGTGCAGACATTACAGAGTCATTCATCCAAGCTACTGTAGCAATCTAAAATGTCAAGACTTTTTAAGTTGTGTTTCTTTGATTGTCTTTCATGGAATATTTTTAGCAGCCTGTTCCACTGTTAAAAACTGCACTGTGATCTTGACAAATGTAAAATGTCAGCTTTAATGTATCAGACTTATCAGCTCAATGAAAATAACTCAGAAGTATTGATTACTTAATGATTTTTGGGGTATTCATTAACATCTATGTGCAGATCATCCACTCTCCAGAGCTCCTGAAGTGCTGATGACACATTAGTGTACTGCTGATTGTTTATTAGAAAACTGATTAGTTACTGGATTAGTGTGTCAAAATATACTACCTTTCATTGCCTGACAAACTTGCAAATTATTGTATTATTTTTACATACATATATATTTATCTATCGCAGAGACATTAGAATCAAATTTAAGGCTGGAGGGTTAACTTAGTCTATATGAGATATTGCCATCCACTTGAACTTGATAGTTATGTTACTTTGATGTCTACAAAGATAAGTGCTTTGCTTACTGGGTAATAGGAGGGTTGGATCCTTTCCTAATCAAGTGCTAAGTCACACCGCTGCAAAATAACCTAAAATCATGAGTGGCAATGCTTGACTTCTAAATATCTGGCCAAATAAATTAAATATATAGGGGTGCCCAAGGGCCAAATGTGAATCAGAGAAAGACTGTAAGGCAATCAAAAGACAGAGTTACTCCTTAAAACTGCTGGCTGTTACACTGTGGCAGACCTTCCCCTTTTGGGAGCTCGCCTGGGAGGCTGGAGCTGGACGCCACATTTCACTCAGCACCATGCATTGCTCTTGAAAACATAGAGCAAGGCTCAGTGTATTCCTTCAAAATGCAGGTTTCTGTCCTTTATCCACAAGCTCCTTCTGCTGTGAGAGTGCTTTACTTCCCAGCTACAGGCTGTCTTGTGGCACTTATATATAGACACAGGAAAGAAGGATGCTGGAGAGACCAGGAAAGAAGAAACGTCTTACTACAAACATCTGCCCTTTGAACAGGAGGGATGTGGGTGCCAAGTGTTGCTGTCAGCACCATGCAGCCCTTGGGCAAAAGTCAGAATAAAGCCTTTGGCAAAGCACCCAATTTCCCTGGCTTTCTCATGTACCCACGTAAACTTCAGATTGTACCGAAAGTGCTTAATATTTTTTAGGCACTTGCGACGTGTGTGGATGAGGTTTCAGGACTATAGTTTTGGGTGTATGAGCACCTAGTTTGCAGACAGGGGCCTGTATTAGGCCCTTGACTCCCCTTTCAAACATGGTCCAAAGAAGTTGTTGCCTGATACAAACTGACAGGAAAGGTGAAGATAATAGTGTCACAGCAGCTGGCATAACTATCTCATTGTAAGTAGGGATGAGAGGAAAAGCAGAAATATTTTTTTCTTTTTAATTATTATGTATTCTTTCCCTTTATCAACCTCCCTTTCCTAGCCTGTCATAGCAGAATAACCACTGCAATGACCTGTGTCCATGAGACTGGTGAGCATGTGTGTGCATGGTTTTGTGTCTGTGTTCCTATACTACTATGTTTAAAGTAGTGTCAGAAAGTTGAATATCCATCGAAGGAGTCAGAAAGGAAAAAAAGTCCACTTTCCTTGCCATCACTCACAAAGGAACTATGGGGCTGAGTATTACACACACCTCCCAAACTTCTCATTAGAGCTATAATGTAGGTATGAGTATTGGGAGCAAAGATATCTATGACCCAAGAGACCACTTTCATTTCCACTTAAGCTATCTGATGGCATTTGAGAGCAACCTCTGTGAGTTCCTTGGGCAAATGTGGCAAACAAAATGGTTCTTAAATTCACAGAAAACATGAACATTGATGGGGTTTTGATATTAGAGGGACTGTGTTTTCTGAGTTTGGTTAGATATCCCTCATTATTAGTAGTCTGCCTGTTTGTTTCATCATGCTTCAAAACATTCAAATTGTAGATGATAGACAGGATTGGTGAATTTCCAAAGTTTATGTCATGCTCTGAAAAAGGCTTTGGGTGAAGAAATTGATGAAGATCTATTTTAGGAAAAAAATGTCTTCACTTAATATTTTCAAAATCTATATTTAAAGATTTCATTCAAGAACTGTATTTAACACTAAATTTTAAAATAATTTGAAAGGGTTAAAAAAATCCCACAAACCAACCCCAAAAATTACAAAGCTCAGATGTGACTTCACATACAACATCTATATTGAACCTAAAATTAAAGTTCCCCGTTAAAACCAAAACCCAAAACCAACCCTCCCCTCCCCCCAATACCAAACCAAAAAGCCACATGGGTTATCCCAGTCTGAAAGAATCTTTTCACTGATTCCTTTTGCTTGAGTCCTGAATATTATAAATTTGCATAACCCTGATTTTTCAGGCAAATGCCTTAACTAATATTTAATTTGCAGAAATTGAAGAGATGTGAAGGGAGAAGGAGAATTTAAGAAAACAGGGATGGCCAATAATTATCCTTTCACCTTTTAATTTGCTTAAGAGCTTTGTTCCAAGACTAGCAGCCGTAGTGGAGACTTCAGTAAGATAAGAATACACAAAAACTTTACAGTGGTGAGGCTGACTTGATAGATTGTGATGACATGAAAAGAAATGCCTTCTAGCTGGACCTGCAGTCCAGGCAATGCAACTAAAGCTTTGACTACAGATAACCTCACTTAGCATTGTTATCTGTAATGAAAAGTAAATAGAATAGTCTTCCACTATACATCCGAAGTTACCTAGGACCTACAAAGAAAGCACCTTCTCACAGAAAAATCTTTTTTAACCAATCACAGACTTCCTCTTAAGTAACAATTAACTGAATTATTTCAAAATGCTGTCACTCTGTGTTCACTGTTTTCAAAACCACATTTGGAAATGCATACAAACATGCACTTAGTGCTTGACATTGCCTGCTTAATCCATGCACACAGTAATTTGTCTAAATGCCACTTACAGGCATATCTGTCTCACTGCTGTAACATTGCATTCACAGGAGGTGGAAGCTAGCTGTCCAGTTCAGTGCCCATTTTCACCGGTGAATATGAACTTAGTAATACCTTTAATATTGTGCCTGTTATTTTCAAAATACCTTTGCTAGAATTTAAGCAATTTATCACTGTTCATGTATGGTTCTTCTTTCTAATAGTAAAAATATTATGCAACAGAAATATGTCCTTCTTATAGACTTTTTTGAGGTACAGAGATGCTATCTCAGTGGACTTTTCCATTTTGCACTCTTTTTTTTAAGTGTACACTCAAAATCCCTTTGCAAATAAACCTTTTAAACTTAAATTGCATGATTGAGAGACAGAAATCTTGTTGGTTGCATTTATGATTCTTGTTTATTTTTTCAAGTTTTTTTTCCTAAGCTTGCTTGATATCAAGTCTGGAACCCCTCCTTTTCAAAGGAGTATCTACATGGTGATGAGCATAAAGATGGGTTGCAGCTCTGTCTTCTTCCTCCATCAGAGAGGCTTGGTACGTTTCTGGGTAAGTTTTCCCCAGTGGAAGCAGTCCTGCATGGGAGGCAAACCTGTCTTATTAAACAGCTTGCAGCGTCAGGGGTATGTATGTGTGTCCATATCTGACTAGTAGGGGTGGGAAGATCTGCAGCTCGAGGTTTAGCTTCCTCTGAAATTACTAGTCGGCTTACCGCAAATACTTCAACAGGTCTTCCAGAGAGAAGTCGATACTACCATTACTTGAGTTTAAGGAAGAAACTAAATAAAAATCTTACAAGATTAATTAAGCCATATGTCATGAAGAACTACAAAGCACCCAGGTATTTTGTAACTCTGCCCTGCACCTGTAAGAATGGGTAGATGCATCCTGGAATACTTAAATACTTCAGCATAAGCAATCAAAAAAATCCCAGACCACTGGTTCATTACAGTGTATGTGTTAAGCCATTCCACAAATGAAATCGTGTTGTAGTCAAGACCATTTTGGAAAAGGGGAAAAAATTACCAAGCCAAAGGGGAAAAATAATGACTCTAAATGGGGCAAAATAGCAGATCTATTGGAAACATGACAAAAACAGTATGTTAAGGAAAAAAATTAAGTGGAGTCAACAAGGTTACACATAAGTAACACCTTAACATTAAAAGAAATCTATTTTCCATTTTGACCTGGAAAC
Organism: Laterallus jamaicensis coturniculus; assembly: GCA_022605575.1. Classification (NCBI taxonomy): domain Eukaryota; kingdom Metazoa; phylum Chordata; class Aves; order Gruiformes; family Rallidae; genus Laterallus; species Laterallus jamaicensis. The sequence goes on from JAKCOX010000010.1 coordinate 21,807,401, forward strand.
CTCTTCCATTAATTACTAAAATCTATTTACACAGCAACTAGATAAAATCAATCTGATTGCTCACACTATTTTTGGCTCACTTTCTGTGTGCTCTGAGCATTCAACAGACTGGCTCTAGAGGAGTCGATGTTTCGATGCTTGAGTTTTGCCACCTACAGTGGTATCCTAGCTGTGATTTCTGGTATGCACACTCTTCTATACTGGCTATGCAGTATATGGTCCCTGCCTCTGTCCCTCTGCCCCCAGCAGAGACATCTGTGGAGGCTATGGTTCCTTTCAACCATATATGGAGCAAAGCATCTCTACTGGTATCTCTACCAAGCTTGTTATAAGGGGTTCTGACAGGCCTCGTGGCTGAGCTCTCTTACATAAACCAGATTGAGGGCACAGTACAGAAAAAGTAAAAAAGAAAGACAAATGGAGAAAAGCAGACAGAGGACAGCTACTCCTTGAAGAACTGTGAGGGACACACACTTTCTTCTACACTTTTTCCTATTACTCCTAGGAACACCAAGAAGTTTCCAAAAGAAGTAATATCAAGACATTTTTCTTCCAAAGTAGAATTGTTCCAGGTACAACTTCCATAAAAATTCTGCCTGTAAGTTCGGCACAACAGAGACACAAATATGGAAAATCTGTATTCTGCCTTGGAGAACATCTCCTGTTTGTCAGGCAGAGTCTTGCACTACACAAGGCAAAATCCACCTGGATCAGCTATGCTATAGCTGGAGGTGACCACAGAAGGAAAGTTTCTGAGAGTCATGTGTGTGCTTGGCTTTAATTTTAGTATGAATAAACTGCAAAAATAAGCAGATTGTGTTAGATTGAAAACTGTCTTGACCAGGTGAGTGTTTTGTTGGGTTTTCTTCTGATAAATTGGACAGCTGAACACCATCAATGATGATCTTATCAAACTTACACCACAACTCAGAGCTGCAATTTCTATGCTGAGACTAAAAAATAAAAGGATGGCTATTTCTCCTCCATATTTAACCAAATCCAAATTAGCTTTTATATGAACCTCCATCTACCTCAGCATATAGACATTAAAGATTCATATTAATGTTCTTACAGCATATTAATGTTCCAGCCTTGCATGTACTTTCATCTACAGTTCTCTGGCAGCTAGTCATTTAATTAAAGCAAGGACATTCTCATCAGAGGACACCAAATTGCTCAGGGCTTGCAAGACAGCCAGAAACAAGCTTGGTTTAATCCTGATTTTAGCCTCACCACCAGCAAGTTTATCTGGAGGCCTGACTTGGCTTTCAAGGGCACCTTTGCTGTGTGCTGCTATAGACCAGTGATGCTAGTGCATAGCAGTGATGCATGATCCTCTATAATCACAGGAGGAAAAGGCTGTTGGCTTCTACTACTTACTTAAAGGGCTTTTCCCCAGTGTGCGTCCGGATGTGATTGTTGAGTGTTGTGGCACCAGCAAAGGCACGACCGCAGTAGCCACACTTGAAAGGCCTGTCACTGGAGTGCGTAACTACATGGTTCCTCAGCTCTGAAGGTTGGGAGAAAGACTGGGAGCAGTGACCGCACTGGTAGGGCCTGTAAAGGGAAAGAGGAACACCGTGCTGTCAGTGCTTTCCATGGCCATGAACAAGAAACCATATGGGCAGGAACCCATGTTCTTCACAGTAATTTCCAGAGAACTGCAGGTGCACATCTCTGGCACTTTCTTGGGAGATACGTACTAATAACTTCATGACCTCTTTAGCAGATGTGAAATGCTTGTGCAGGAATTGACTGAGAGTCTTTGGGCATCATGCCACACAAAACACAATTCAACAAGCTAGTGAGCCTGCACTACACATCGTATGCCTACCTTATTTCTCCCAAACTCAGCTGGATACTCCTTAGTCCTCATACATTGGAACTAAGAGACTGACAAAATCCTTTGTCTGTTGCTGCCAGCAATAGTGTTACCCACAAATGCAGGTGTGATCATTATACCTATATCTTAAGTGGATTCTGTGATTGTTTGCAATTAAATTCTTCATATTGCTTTAGGGAAAAATAACCATCATGTTACAATGACCTTCTATTTTCTTACTGCTGTTGAAAATACTTGCCTTTAATCAACATGTTTTTTCCAACTGAGAATGAAAATACCTCTTTTTGTGACCTGAATGAAACCCAGAACTTGGGTTTTCAACACCACAGTTTGTTAAAAACAAACATAACAAACAAACTCAACTGAGAATGTTACAAGTTCAGATCCATAACAAACAGACTGCAAACACAGAAAGAAAAGGACAACGAGGAGAGACAGACTGCTCAAATGCATATACCATTCCTAACTAAAATAAAATGTAAAGAAACATCGATATATTTCTGTTTGGTAAAAGTGATTTATATTGACATCTTGTAGTCGGGGTTCTTTTTCCTTTTCACATACAATTTACGTTAGTGACAGAGTCCTGCTTATCAGAGCTTTTGTTCAAGAAAGTAAGACTTTCTCTAGAAGGATATTAATAATTTTTACACTGCACAATATTTAAGGCATGGCTCTTGATGTCTACATTTCTAGAGCCAATGGCCAACACCAACTTAATTACTCTCCCTTTAATAAATGTGTATGTTTAAATGGCTAGAAACCAAAACTAAAAGGAAGGAGACAATGGTGACCAAGCATGTACAATTCAATTAAGTGCAAAATAAAGTGAACTATCTCATTTGTCAAGTGAACTGCTTAATTGTGGCTACTTGCATCACTGAACACAAATACTATTATTTTACAGTGCTTCAGAGCACTGAACCCTGATTGTAGAATTTTTTAGCTTGATTAATAGCTCAGTATTGGTCAATAACTCAATAGCTTACAATTTTAATTACTTACATTTGAAAATATAACTGCTCTCCAACAAGTTTGAAATAAATATATAAAAGCTGTGGATAGGTTACTTAACATAGATTATATGCCTTTAAAAACTTACATGAATATATCTAAAATTATATTTTAACCAAAAAAAAAGTTTATCTTATTTTCTCCATTTCTCTTATTGGAAGACAAGTTGTAACTTGCACAGTTTTCTTTTTTTAGCTGCATGGTTAATTTGCACAGAAAATATTTATCAAACTTGACATAAAAATCCAAGTGCAGGTAAAACAAAGATGATTTGTGAATGCAGACTTATTTGTTTGGGTATTTTCAAATCAAACATTTTTTAAAAGAGCATATTAAAGTATTCTGTATCCGGGAAACATTGATTTTTTTTAATAGTGAAAGGGACCATTAACATCCATTTGCCCCTGGTTATCTATTTTTAACAGCTACCACAATAAATGATACAACACTATATAAACCCAATTAATCTTTTATTTTTTAACAGTCAATGTGATTAATTTCATACTGTGAGAAGTCACACTGTAACATGTCTGTAAATAGTCAAAATTCCAAACCACTTAAAACTGAACATTGAGATGCCAAGTAAAATGTTTTTACCCTGAATATTGGCTTAAAACAAATTTCTTATTTACAAAAGTTATTAATATATGTACTCAGAATACTGATACTCAAGAAAAAAGAGCCATGTAAAAAAAAATCACCCATTGTTAGATCACTTAGACTATTTTTGTATTCATCCTTATTTGGGGATGAAGTTACCTTCCTCTTTGCAGGGGATGGGTTTCTCCAGTTTATACACAGGTGATCCTGATTAATACTAAAATGGGCAGAATGTGTAGTTTTATTAAAGCTAGCTGCATGACATATGTTAAACAAAGCTCATTTTAGCTCAATTTTAAAAAGAAAGCCCATAAATGCATTGAAATGCCATACAAAATTAAAAATACTGTATCAAATTTGCACAATTTCAGTTGTAAATGTGTCACATTTTGACAACTTCTGGATATTCCTATTTTTTCCAAGAGCAAAAGAAGTCATTCAATCAGTATAAAAGTTATCATTTTGTTCTCTGGTAACCATTTTACTGTGCTCAGAAATCTTTCTGGGCAGAAAATAAAATCAATATGTTGTTTTTTAAAAAAAATGAAAGTGGTGCAAAAGGACTGAACATGAGCAATGCTCGGTTCAGTGAGTACATTGACACAGGCAGAGCAAGGCTGTCTTTAATGTAACAGTTATGTCTTCTGCTATCACTTTGGTCTGCACTGGGAGAATGAATTAAGATGGTGACCTCTTTATAGCAGAGGTCTGCAGACAGAAGGACCTGCAATATAGTGAGAAAAAGTGGTCTTCATAGGCTATATTTCCAAAGATGTGCTGTTATACTGAATACAGTCCCAGGCCAGAAAAACTCATTTCCACTGAAATAACTGAGAACATGTTGTACCTGGTGCTAGTTTTATCTGGGATAGAGTTAATTTTCTTCATGGCAGCTACTATGTTTTGGATTGGTGCTGAAAACAGCATTGATAACACAGAGATGTTTTTGTTACTGCTGAGCAGTACCTACAGAAAGCCAAGGCCTGTTGTGCAAGGCTGAGGGTGCACAAGGAATTGGGGCAGGACATGACCAGGACAGATGGTCCAAACTGACTAGAGGGATAGTCCATACCATACGGCATTATGTTCAGTATACAAGGGGCTGTGGGAAGAATGAGGAGGAGAACACACATTTGGAGTGATGGCGTTTGTCTTCCCAGGTCACACATGTTAGAGACCTGCTTTCCTGGAGATGGCTGAACACCTGCCTGCCCATGGGAAGTGGGGAATGCTTTGTTTTGTTTTATTTTGCTCACATGAGTGGCTTTTGCTTTATCTATTAAAGCATCTTTATTGCAACCCAGGAGTTTTCTCACTTTCATTCTTTGAATTCTGTCCCCCATCCCACCCAGGGAGAGTGGGCAAGTGGCTGTGTGGAGCTGAGCTGCCAGCCTGGTCTAAACTATGATTTTTTTAAAGCTTCAGTTAATCATTGAATATGAGCCTGTGTCACAAAAATTAGTGATCAAACAAAATGGATGTCATTCACTTCACAGGTGAAATCCTACATAACTGAAATGTTCCTCTGCAGATGTACAGCCAGATTTGCAAGTATAAAAGTAATCAGTCTGATGTAACAGGTGTAACAAGGCCTCAAACTACATGCTGACTGTGAAGAAATATTTCTTCTATCATGTAGCAGAAACAACATAGTTTTGAACGTCTTTGACATTGCATTTTCTACAAATGATCTTGTTGGCTCTTCCAGATATAAATCAAGCCTGAACAAAATCTTCTCATATAGTATTTTTCTTTCACATTTAAGGACAGCTAATCTGATGTATAGCAACGTGCATAAGAAAATGATGTGGTAGCAGCCATCAAAAGCAGTTCTAATGCTTTTCATTAAACACCTAGCTACGTATCTTTCTAGTTCTCTCTCTTGTCTGAGCTTAAAGGAAGGAAATCTACTTACGTAGCGGCAATTTCTCTTTTTACAAAAAATTACAATGCTGTCTTTAACTGCATGCACTGTCAATCAGCTATCTAGCTTTACTATTATGTAGGGTCCAACAGCTTTTTCTAGAGACTTAAAGTCGCTGCCTATATGATATCCAACTATGGGAACACAGGCCATTTAAAGTGAAACTCAGAAAAGGGCAACAGCAATGTAACAGTTTTCAGGTTTTGTAGTTATTTGGATTTTGATCTTTTCCAAGCTTTTCAAGTTCTATTTTCAAAAGGAAACTAGTAATAATACTTTTTGCTCCCTAATTTAGACAATAAAATGATTTTGCTGCTTTGTGATGTCTTTTTCTGTCTTACAGTTTTCTCAGTTCTGTAGCTGCCTTTTTCTGGGTGAAACTACACCATGTATAGGAACTGTTCATACCCCATGTTCTCCTGTGAGGCTTATTGAACCTCATAAAAGCTCATCCTTCATGCAGATGTTATTGTTCTGTAACAATAGAAAAATCCTTATCTTTGCACCTGGAATAGCTGATGACAGACAACTGTATTTAGATTGATTCTTTTTAGATTTTTGTTTAGCAAAAGTGATATAGCCTTTAGTTATTTATCTTGTACTATTACTCTGCTAGAACAATATACTTTCCAAGCACTAATTCCTGAGTACACCCAGCCAATATAAAATTACTTTCTACATCACAAATAATTTCTTGTCTGAATTATTAGAATTCTGAAAAGATCTTATCATTATTTTACATTGAATTTTCAAATTCTTCCCTTTACAATGAAAGGGTTATTAGTGAGACCTCTTTAGAAGTGAATTTTCTGTTTTCAACTGGCATGTGGAATCCCAATGCAACCTTTAGAAGAGGAATTGTCTGTAATGGTAAGTTCCTGAATACCTGCAACACTATCATTGAAACACTGTCAGATCATGGAGCTAAAATTGCACACCGCTGTCATTTTTCCCCTGTAGAAAAAGCTAGAAAAGTGCCAGCTGAAATAAGAGAGACTGACATGGGCTTGAAAGTGCTGTTCTACTTGTTGAGGACTGATGTCAAGGTCCAAAAGTGTGTGATGCAGGGCTCCATTGAACCCAGGACAGGGTTTCATGGTGTGATGGGGAAGGCTTTCACACCACAGCCTCTGCAAATTAAATGAAAGCAGGGTACACTGAAATGAGGCCAGCATCAGCTTTCAGGGACAGGCCTCCGTACAACACACAGCATTAAGAGCACAGCTACAGTCAAAGGAGTTGGGTCACAGTTGTCCTAATGGAAAAGTACTTTGGAGCAATGCCTTCTCCTAGCAAGGGGAGCAAAGAGTCTGGAGAACAAAGCGACACCAAAGGGTACCGCTAGCTTGCACACAGAAGCATCCCAGACATCAACATGATTTCATTCACTGCCTCTGGATTCTACATCCCCTACTGTCTTGGTGTTCCTCTTAGGCAGCACAGCTGAGAGCACTTCAGTCACTGTGCAGCGGTGGTGTTGGCAGAGCTGGACCTACAGGGAGTTCTGGGTTTGTCTCTTACAAATGTTTGTGAAGGAACTACCAAAGGTAGAAAGTTAGGACACTTGAAGGGTTCCCAAACTTCTGAAGCTGTTAAGAATTGCTGTTCTGTACACCCTTTGTTGTAATTAGCTTTGTGTACTGGGAGTTTGCAAACCTTTGTGAAAACACTGTGCAACAACAAGGATTAAATTCAGCATGATATTTTCTTTAACTAAGCAATAATCCATAGTCACTCTATGAACAGAAATAGGCAAATCTTTCTCACAACATGTACCTTTGTAGGTCTGGTTTGGGAAATATTTAAATTAATTAATGGACTTGGGGAGAACATCAAGGCCAAAGGCACAGAACCTATAAAGAAAAAGATAAATGCATACTGGATCTTGGGGAAAAGGGTCTATTAAACTGGCAACTTCAAAGTTCAAGTTCCTGTGTTAAAAAAACATAACTCACAGTTTAATCTTGAGGTGCTACAGCCAAACATGAGTACAATAACACCTTTTGAGTTAACAAGAATTGTAAGGGACAGATAACACCCATAGTCTTCCAGCCATGCACACACTTGTGGAATGAGTTTTCCCTCAAATTACCAGATTAAATACGTGGCAATAAATATCACACAGATGTATATAATGTGTATGAAAATATTCTACAGACAGCTCTGGAGAACGGCAGCTATCTGCCTTTCCCCAATACCAGTACATCCTGAATCTGGTGATCATAGTGAAAAAGAAGAAAGGTGTCATTAAAAGAAACTACATCATTATCAGGAAAGTGCTTGCTCTTACAGAAAAATAATAAAAATAAAAATTGCTCTAAAGAGGATTCACTGTGATCAAAGACTTTTCATTACCCCTTTCAGGAGCTCCCCCAGATAGAATTGTTGGGGATTTCTGAAGCAAGGGGAGGAAAAACAAACCAAAACCTGAAGAGAAAATAGATTTCTGATTTTTGCTTCAAGAAATTGTTGCTCAACTGATTCTGTCTGGACAAGGCTTTATAATAAAGTCCCAAAGGCTCAGAAAGTCCCAGAATTCAAATCTTGATGCATTTAAATCTTCATCTCCCATACCCACTCCAACCCCAATTACTATTAAGTTCAAAGTCAAGCCTAACAAAATATAACAAGCTAAACAGCCTTGGTGGAAGGAGAGAAGTAAATTGTAATTATACCAATAAATCATTTCAAATCTCTTCAAATTTAAATTTTAATCCTAATCATAATCTAAACAAACATAGTAGATGGTTTTAATAATTTTCACTATTTTATATTAATAATTTTAAAATATTTGTATTTACTAAATAATATACTTATTTAACTGGGCTATTTCTTTCCTACTGCCTCATGGAAGTAAATATATTTTAGCCTTTTTTATGTCTACTCTCATTCAGATGTTTTCCGAATCTAAGTAGCTTTAAAGTAAGTTCTTTTTTTTTTAATTTCTCAATCCCCAAGTAGCTTTCTTTTCGCAAATTTCAGCCCATGAATTGCACTCCTGTATAGATTCAAAGATGTTTCCCTGCACCTCATGCTGTAGGTAATCAGCATTGTTCAAAAACAAATACAAAGCCAGAGCAGATAGCCTAAAGTAATTTCCTAGGGAAGACAGCCCCTGCTGCTTCAGTCACATCAAAGATATAGTGGTTGGTGTGCTCACAAATTGCTGACAATAAATGGGGAGCTGTTTATCAGCCGTAGAGGTGCAGCAGATATGGTCGAGAAAATACGAACCAGAGAGTTTCACCCGGTACTTCAGGCTGGCACGCAGGTATTCTTCCACAAATCATACCTTAGTCTCTCGTCTCCAGGAAATCTTGTGCATTTTAGAAATTTCTCGTCTGTAGAAATGCGGAGTTTAAGCAACCAAAGACAACTCTTTCCCAGCCACTGCATCACTAAATAGCTGAGGTGCAAGCACCTGTTAAAAGACAAAAAGCTGCCCGAGGTGTGACCTCAACCTGCAATAATTTCTAACCAGGGATATGAGAACCCAGATGCTAGCACAGTCGCAACCTGCAGTAACTATTATTCTGATAATTTCAAACACTGAGCAAACTGCAGTGAACTTAGACAGATTCACATGACTGACATCCCACATAGCGCTCTAAAGAATACCTGTCAGAAACTGTGCTTACAGCAGTTATGTTGATGGTAACGCCTCGCAGGAACAAAGGCAGCGTTACAAAACTGCCCTCTGCAAGGACTCTGCTCTCCCTTTCAATGTACTCCTTTGAATTTATTTAATGAAAACATAGAGATGTAAGCCGATTTTTTTCAGTACACACGGAACACTGGTGTCGCAGAACAAAGCACTCCAGTACTTAGTATTTATGAAACAGACTGATCCTCAGTGTGTTTTGCAACCTCATTTAGGTTTTATGCTATGTAACACAAAAGAAAAACTTTCTTAAGAACAGAATTCACAAAACTCAACAACCCAAAGAGGAAAACATCTAAATTACACAGTGTAAATGTTGAGAAAAAGACATTGGCTCTTAGGATTCAAATCTTCCCGAAAACTCCTGGGTTATAACACCACTAAGAGTCCTATCTCCTCTCCATTGCAGTCCTACTCAAATCTGGTGAGACCTTTCTCTAATCATCCTTTGCTCTCTTTGCTCCTGGGGCAGACAACCTGTCTTCTGATCTAGATAATTTTCCTACTATGCTGTAGGATATTCTGAACTAAAAATGCTTTTTGCTTTCTGTTGTATCTGTTCTGCATGGATAAATTAGATAGGCACAGGAGAGAAAAGAGTAAGACATCATGAATCAGTAATCTGCTAATGATGTTGTTCATCTCTAAGGGGAAGTCTTAAAATCCAGCCTGGATTTCAGAAAATATTTGGCACAACATATGTAGGAGAAAATAAAAAAAAATTTTTTTTCATCATATCGCTCACCTCCAAGATGAAAGACCTATTTGTAGAATAAACTTATCCTCATCTTCTCTCTCTCTCTCTCTGGAAAAAGGGATATTTAACTATGCCTTAGAGTGCAGAACAGCCCCATTAGGAGAGACTCTTCTTGCATTAACTACTATCTGTGGGTTGGTTCTTCATAAAGGAAGACACACGTTCAGGTGAAGGAAAGGATGAAATCTAGGTGTCACACATGGTTGGATGTATCACTGAAAAAGTTTGTGGGGAAGCCTCATAACATATCTCTTCCAGGTTCCCTGATGCAGCATTTTATGCTTTACAGTATTCTCAGGATACTCTAATACTGGAAACACAAGAGTCCATGAAACTTTGGAGAGAGACCTTTTGGGATGTATATTCTGCATGGTGGCAGTTAATTGACAGTTGTGTCCTACAGCTTCCTTAGAATGGTGTTTGCTTTTGCGAAAGCTTGAATTAAATCCAGAAAATATTCAAAGGCTTTGAGATTTTTTTTGCCTTCACAATACTATCAACACTAAATTCTATGAAGATTTGAATGTAATCTATTTTGCCCCTAGTATACTTGATGTTTCTTCCTGGAAAACTGGATTTCTGCTCCAGCAACTCCACACTCACAGAATCAAGCAAGCGTATGTGTACACGTAGATAACCACATACACAGAAAGACATAGACATGCATACAAACACATGCACAGACTCAGTGTTTATTATTTTTGATAGTGCTTTGGTTAAATGCAGTTCACCACTAAATGCTGCTTTTAAAAACAACCTTCCAGGGATTCAGTTGTTCTGTTCAAATCTTCTTTGCAGCTGAAGAAGAGACAAAACATGGGCAGCCTTTTTTATTGAATTAATTTGATTTTTGTCTTTTGTCCCACCAGCTATCAAAATTGTCAAATAAACCAGCTTTGATTCATAAATAATGGTTCCATTATATTTACTGTGCCACCGGTCAGAGTACCTGAAATTTTAATTCACTTGTTCAGCTAAATTTCATCCTCAGTTCACAGCCATAAAATTCTGTATTGACAAACTTTCAAACCAACTTTGACTCTGAGGTATCTAGTCAACATTTTTCTTCTGTGTGGATATTAGTTTATTGAATAAGTGGCATCTGTTTTCCTCCACATCACTAGTGGAGTAGGTATTTCCTTTTGACAGCTTTGCACGATTTATGGGTTTGCATGCTCTGAAGAAAAATAGTACTAAGCAAAAAATTCCAATTCATTACCTCTTAGTACTTAATTAAGTTCATACACATTGCACACTATAGGTGAACCCTGAAATGACTGTGACAGCCACTGAGCAGTAAGTTAGATTATCTTTGGAAGACAGAGAGACTTTTAATTATCTTGACCTCATTTTTCCATCTGTGATATTCATAAATTTTCCTTCTATTTTGTTGCCTCCATCAGATGTACCAAACCATTCTGAAAACAAGATTATATCCTTAGCTATTTCCTTTTATCTGCACATTTAGGCACCAAATGTTTTTACAAATAGTGAAGTCAAGCAATGTTTTTTATCAGCTTACTTCACACAGCCGCAGATGAATTATGTCGTACAGGCTCCTCCTAATAATGGTTTGGTTTTGGAAATGATAACAGCTTGATAAAAGAAGAAAGCAGTGGATCTGGCTATCAGTAGATACAGAAATAAAGAGAGCCTGGGCTTTACCTGTCAGGGTTCTGCGTACACACATGCATCTGTAAGAGGATCCGCTGGGTGAAAGTCTTAAAGCATTGCCCACATTTCCAAAGATGCCAGTCACTGAACTCAGAATTTAGTTGGCTTGTTGAAGTTGGGCTTGCAAGAACTCGTTGGTTTTTGACACTGATCTGGTTAAATCCTGACTCGATGGACCCAGACTTATCCAGGAGAGAAAAATTTCTGCTACACGGAGTCTGTGGAAATACTATGGATCGCTGTGGAGTGGCAGGGGATAGTTTGCTACTTTTATTAAATGGCTGTAGGGTGTCTTGTCTGGACATGGCCTCCATTACAGTCGAAGGGACATTCACTGGGAGAAAACAAGAAAAGTAAATAAGATCCTTTTTATGCCTTTTAAAAACTAACACAGTGTTGGGAGACACCAAAAAAAAAAAAAAGAAAAACCAACATCCATTTTCTTGACACTAGAATTAAACAATTTTATTTTAACAATGAAAAAAAAAGGGGGCTTAAATGAGACAGTGATCTGTATGGGTGATGCTGATTCTGTGACACTGAAATGAAAACTCATGCAAAGGGGTGTCTGAGACTGAAAGGACTCAGAGAAACCTGACTGTGATATGTATTTATTGCACAATGGGATTTTCATCTGAAAGAAAATACTGCTGCACTTATGATGCCCTGACTCTACATGTTGCAGTCAGCATGTCCAATTGTTATATCACAGACAAGCACTAATTTTGAGAAATGAGCATGGGGGGAAAAAATCCTTGCTCAGACACTCCTTGAGGTACAACAGGGCTTAAATATCTACTGCAGCAGCAGTTCCCTTATCCTCTTAAAGGGCAGCTACTAATGGTATTACACTATTACACTCACAAATATTCACATAGCCAGTAGAACACAAACCTAGTGACTTCACCGTGACTTGCATGATTAAGGCTCAGAGTAGTTAGATCACAACACAATGCAAAGTGCAGGCAGAGATGTCTTTATGCATCAATTTCCCACCCACAAAATAGGAACAAGAATTGTATCTAGTCCTGTTAATGTCTTATGATCACCAGTTCGATGACTTATTCAGGTATTTCAGCAACAAATGCAATATGCTGTTCTCGCAAAGAGCTTTAATGCTGAATTTGAATGTTGCATGTTAGGGCAGGAGGTCAAACCTATAGAAGAAAGTTGAACAGCTGCCTCACTCTCTGAGCACCATCTAGATGACAATCAAGCAAATGTCCTGTCTAAGGATGGTGTCAGCTAACGAAAGATTGTACCACGATGCAAAAAGAAGCATAATTTAGGCCACCTGGGCCCAGAACCTTCTCATGCTTTCTAATTTTGGCACACAACCTCATGAGATAATTTTTAATCAAAATTTTAGAATTAAATATATTGTATGTATATGTTTATGTATACATATGGCCACAAATTTTTTACTGTCACAAAGTGTTTAGATGTGTGTATCCACATGTAGGTACATAGCACCCACTAAAGAGGTGATTAGAAACTGCAGCTATGTTTAGGTAAGTCATGTTGACAGATTTCTAAGAGCAAATATGACAATTAAATTTCAGTTGTGATCTGGAATGATCCAACATTTTTTAATGTACAATAAAAATGCAAGACAAATCATGTTTTGGTAGTTCCTTAAATGATGCCCATCACTTCCCAGAGTTACGTCTTACTGTCTTCCATCAATCACACTAACTTCAATATTATAATATTACATGCTATTTAATTTACTCAAGTTGAGGTCCTTCCTGGGCTACTCTTTTCTGTAGTATCTGAGGAGCTGATTTATAAGTAGAGTTACACTTATGGGGCTGTCTATCACAAGTTTCCAGGCATATAATACACCTTCTGTGCCTTTTGCCAGTACAATTTGTGTGCTTTCATTTTGCCCCAACATTCGTACACAAGAAGCAGATAAGTATTTTTTTAATTGTATTCATAAAAGTCTATAGAAGCAATAAGATCAGGATATTAAAGACGTAAGGAATATAGGCAGAGTTTATAGCAGGTGAAAATACACCTATGTAAAAGATACGCAGGTCTATACTGAGGTCTTAAGAGGCACTTAAGTCATATACCAGCCTGCAGCTGGCCCCATGCTCTGAGGTTCATTTCATCTACCCAGGTCAGTCTCTCTGTGGATGAGACTCTAATTTCTCTCACAGCAAAATAGCAAATGACAATATTTAGATATTATAACTATAATGCTTTGGTTTTCAAATAAAGGTTTTGTAAACTTCAGCTCATGAAAGAAAAAATAATATTTCTGTATTGTACACTGAGGGGCATGAGTTTTATCAGCAAATATTACTGCCAGTAATTAAATTTCTTTTAAACTTCTCTCAAGCCCAGCAGATTTGAAAACTCAAGATGAAAAAGGATGTTTATTTTTGACAGTTTAATCCCTGCTATCTTGCTGTTTTATTGCTGTATGGTTCAGTATTTAAGTCGCTACGAGACATGAGTTCATCCTAGCATCGCTGCTGAAGTACCCAAGTACTCAACAAAAAAATGCATCTTATATGTACTCAATTAAGCATAGGCAGCCATGGGGTTACATTAGACCAGAGTCAATCAAGCCTCCACCATGTAAATACACATAGCTGCCAACATGGAAGAGAGGTGTTTGATGCAAGCTCTATCCAAGTTCCACAAACAAGAAGTGAAACTGACCCACTCCCATTACAAAGCTATTCAGCACTAGGTTACATGGGGGTCTGTGTTATAAGTTACATGCTTGATTTTCTGAGGATTCCTAGCAAATTAAAACAAAATATTGACAAGGGGTAGATGAATGGATGGAAGTGGGGATGGCCAGGATGGAATGGAGATTCATTGTAATTTCAGGCTGCTTGCACTCTCTCTGTACTTATAGAAACTGGCATTTAACTTTTAACCACAAAGATGACATCTCCGCAATCAGTCAGACAACGCTTTTTTTGAGTGGTGATAGAAGGAAAAATCACTAGCAGAGGTCTTGTGGACCTGCAATGGATTACTGTTTCTGTAAGACAGTCTCTTGTGATAGGTCTGATAACAATGAAGGGGGCCAAGCATCTCAGTTAAAACCAGACCAAGAATGAATCACTTGTAAGGAAGAGTGATTCTACACACTGCTAAGCCATGTGGGGCTGCCATGGGGAGAAATCTGCTGTTTAATTGAACATACCTGAACATTTCCAAACACCTCTGTTTACTTAGGTAATCATACCATGATTTTGCACAGCCTAAGTGTCTCAGCTTCAGGGTTTCATTTTGTTCACATCAGGCTTACCTTAAATATATAACCACCCTCATTTAATGTGTCTTAAAATACTCTAGGAATACAGCTGATTAGGTATGAAACAGGAATTCTGGCTTACATGGGTAGAAATGCAAGGGAGGACTTACAATTTTCATCTTGTGCAATGCACTGCAGAGGGATTCCAAAGAAAGATGTGTAGCTGTCATTGTACCACACCAACAGCTCCGTGCCCCTGGGGATATCTATACAAGCCCGATAGAATATATTTGACCTGATCAAGAGAAAAAGGGAAAAAAAAAAGCCTAATTGAGGAATCAGGCATTTTAATGTTATCATACACAGCATTACAGTAGAAATTCATTGTTTTGAAAGGTAACTGAACGAATGGTTCATGGATTATTTTAAAACCGAATCTATCACCAGGGAAGGACTTCATCGCTGTAGCACAGAGTAACCATAGCTTACAGGTACTTTGTACCTAGCATGTCTAAAACACTGAGATGTTACAAGCACCAAGATTTTGTTAGAAGACTGATATTTTCCTGCAATGCCCCTTTTAAATTTATTTTAGAAATGCTTCATTTTGTTTACATAGTACAAGCATCGAAGTGGTGCACACAGTTCAGTAAGTCAACCATTTAAACAGCTTTACATTTGCCATCTAAGTCAGAGTTAGCATTTTTTAGGGGTAAATGAACAACAAATCTTTCAGTTGAATGAGTGTTTTTAGCAAGAGATTTAAAGTAGTATGATGTAGCCTTTCATTACAGCAATATACCACCAAAAAGAGAGATCCTGTACTGCTGTGTAAAGTAGACGCTGGCTCAGGGAAATGTAAACTAAATAAATAAATATGTTCAGGGTTAATATGAACATGCAACTACAAAACTCTTACCCTGTATGGAACATGAGGGTAACATTGGTGATCCTTCAGGAAGTGTAAATTACCTTAAATGTGACATCACATCATTCTCTGTGAGAAAAGACTGTATATATTCCTAGACTCCTGAACTGGGAGTTTAGGGGAAAAAAAAAAAAAAAGAAAATGTCCTAGAGTTTCTAGCATAAAAAACAATACCTTGTCCTGATCTTGCACTGATGTAAATAGCTTCAGAGTAATACTTCTACAGCTAAAAGATTAGGCATAAGATAAAATAAAAATGTTATCAGTTTATAGTGGCTTTTCCCTCAGGCTTCACATGGAACAGTAAAACACACTCCTGAGAGATAGATAGAAATTCAATATATACAAGAAGAACACTCCACTCTCGCTGAAGGATTACATACCAAAATGATACAGTCAAAGTACCAAGAAATGTCCATTTTTTATAACAGCTTATGTAAGGCAGAAAAACATCTATAGACCAAGAAAAAAAAAAAAAAGCGTTAGGCCTCCACTGGTTTTCTGAGTGAAGAATTGCTACAAACGTTAGCCTGAAGTTCAAGATAAAAGTGTTTAGGGTTGGTAGGCCTTAAATTTAGACTTTCTGTAAAGAATTGGCTGTAGCGATGCAATTTGTTCCTTGTATAACACTGCAGACATAAGGAGAATCCTTTACCACATTTTTCATGGCAGTGAGATATGCACTTGTCAACATATTTTGTCACCGCAAAGTGGCTCTTGGCAACAGGATCATAAAGATCAATAAAAAAGTGCAGATTCTCAATATTTTACTAGCAGCTGCAAAAATTTCATTTATCTTGTTATTTTCCTCGCTTACTGCCACCCTGTCTCAGGAGGGCACTGCTAGCTAAGCAGAACGGTTTTCCTACCCTTCTATGAATATCTGACAAAAACTCTCCCCTTTGTGTCTCCCCCTCTCCTCGGCTGCATCCTCCTCCTCTCCTCTTCTCCCTCCTTTTTTTTTTCCCAGAGCTGTGCATTTTGTTAATTCTTTCCACTGTTACATAAAAATGAAAATCGGAGCCATGCTATAAATTACCAGCATCTCCTAACTTGAGAAAAATTGAGTCTACTTTGTACTTCACCCTTGTAACATTTCATCTCTCAGTTTGGCTTCCCTTAACATAAACACAGCAGCCCAGCAAATGAATGTGCTAAAACCAAATGACACACTTTGCCGCTGAAAGAGCAGAACTGTTTTTGAGCAATGGGTGGTCTGTGAGGCTTGGAGTAGGCACGGAAAAAAAAGTGTAAGCGTACACCGTCCCTTACAAGCGTGCAGAGCTTCCAAAACTCGCAGAAATCTCTGCATGCTGAAGTACATCAAAGGGATTTTTCCCTTTTCGGATAATATTTCCTTTGCTGACATGTATTTAGTATTTTGGTTGGATGACTCATAAAGATAGCTTCATGGCGTCCCAACGCAGTTGAAGCAGAACACATGCCAACAAACATTATTGTCAGCCTCAAAATAAAAACAAAACGTTCAGCTAAGGGTCAATCAATCAAGAGCACTTTGAAGAAAATTCCATTTAGATATTACAAATCATAACAGAATGAATTTAAACCAGCTGACTTTCTGTGAGGAGGACGTCCATGTACAATAAAAATTAGGCCGGTTTTTCAGTGTCCAACTTTTCTATTTTCTTACACTTGGATGCAGTCACTGGTGATGGATGCCAGTTTTTTAAATTGTGTTTTTGTAGTTCATTTTATAAAGATCTGAAGTAATCGAAAACAGATCAACAGAGGGAACTCTAAGTAAAAACTCCATCATGAAAGGAGAGTTGTAAAATCCACTTAATATTGACAGATGTGTAATGACTTTCTCATGCTCACTTTTCATTTAGGTTTGTCATCTCTCTCTCTCTCTCTCTCTATATATATATATATACACGCTTATGTATTTTTTTCTTATTTTATATATATATATGCACACTCACGCACCACTACACTGAGAAATAGTTCACAAGATACCTACAAAAATACTCTTTCATCATAGCAATCCTTATTCATTATCCAGTGTGTTTATTTAAAAATGTGACAGGACTTCGGCTATAAATATCAGATATTTAAGGCTATAATAAAAGATTTGTAATGTATAAATAGGAGTGTTATTTTTTTTAACTGCAGCATTATTTAGTCAACTGGCCAAAGAATAAAAAAGCTGAAATTACAATGAACAATTTTACCATTGTTAAATTGGAACCCTATGGGATAATCAAACTTTATATATATTTCATTTTAGCTTGCTTTTTAATGTTTTATTTATAATTTTAAAGGTACTTTAAATAAGTTT
Source organism: Laterallus jamaicensis coturniculus (assembly GCA_022605575.1). Classification (NCBI taxonomy): domain Eukaryota; kingdom Metazoa; phylum Chordata; class Aves; order Gruiformes; family Rallidae; genus Laterallus; species Laterallus jamaicensis. The sequence goes on from JAKCOX010000010.1 coordinate 21,825,321, forward strand.
AAGATTCTTTCTAAAGAAAAGAAACTTCACTCTCTAAAATGACTAGCCAAAATCAGGACTGCTCACTGTGACTGGCAAACCCAGGGCATTCTTTGATGTGTTTCCTACCACATTTAATAAGGCCAAGCAGTTGCTTCTGATTCTGAGGCAAAAGATTTGTTTATAGCTGAGATCATGTATTTATGTAATGCATTGTCTGGGTTTTCTGGATCAGTTTGTGAGTACAAAGTAAAATACACCATAATTTCTTTACATTTTTCTTTACATTTTGACCTTCTCTAGCCAGGAACATAAGAGGCACAAGCACCAGCAGCCTTGGCTAGCAGGTGCACTCAGGTGGAAGCTTTAGGTATATTCGTGTCTCATGGCTGGCTTGCAGAAAGCCTTAGGGCTCGAAACTCCTCTCCTGCCTTTTTTCCCCCTTCCTCTTGCACATGCATCTTTATTAAGGGCGGGAGATTGCTTGTGTTGGCTTACTTCCAACCAGACCACTTGAAAACACGCCGAGGACCCTGTGCAGTGTGGTGATCACACGAGTGACACTGGGCTGTACGTGCTCCCAGAAGATCTGGAGCTAGCATGCTTACCATGATGGCCTCAGCTCAGGGCAAGCAAAGTTAAACTCATCCTTGCTATACCCTGCAGCTTTTGTGCTGTCCCAAATGAGTGCATTCTCAAAAGTTCTGTTACTGCCATTGCAATCAAAGGTGACAGCACTGGTGGCAGTTACAGTTGGGTTTGTCACTAAAAACACTTTCATTTTGCTGCACTGAGTGAACCAAAATATACCTTACCTGTATTGAACCACTGTTAGGTTCTGCTCCCCACAGTGCCTTGCACATCGGATATACCTCATCCAGCTTGACTTACTGGGTTCTCCACCATCAATAAAGTGCTGCAGTGTCCCATCTTGGTCATATATCTGGGGGAGATGTCACAAGGTCAAGTAGTTAGAACAAATCATCAACAATCATTTTCACTGCTTTGCTGGTCTCTCTCTGTGCCTTTTCCAGGAATTTATTGCCATGAGATTTGTCATTGTGTACTGATGCTCTTAGAAATCCACATGGAACAGCAGAAAAGTATTTTGGGGGATGCAAGTTTATCGTGTCTCTTTTATCAAGCCAATCTTTTTGTATTAAACATATTTGTGGTGTCTCAAAGATGTGACCATGTTTCCCAAAGAATATTTAACCTATTTTGACAGGCTGGCCTTAAATAATGAACTGACAGATAAACAAGAAAATCTGGATGCAAAGCTTGCATTGAAATGGCTGGAACATCTGAGCAAGGGACAGCAATAATCCCTAAACAAGTACCCCTTCACATCTCAGTTGCAGCAACAGCATGTACTTCAGCAATCTCACAAATTACATTAGGGAATTGTAGGCTTCGTAATACCAAAACACATCAGACTAGAAGGAAAAAGACAGTTGAATATGCCTTTTAGAAGCTCCCTTGAGACATACAGTTTTTTGAAGTAGTAAATGAGAAATCAGTTATGAGGGAATCATAGCATTCCTAAACATGACATCCCTGCTAAGGACATGAGAGCCAGTTAGGGTAATTTAAAAATAAAGAGAGAGAAAGAGAGAGAATTATGTCTCTGTCCTGCACTGGGTGCTCCTTGTGAAGTCAGAGGATAAATTGTTCTGGAAGATCTGAAATGAAAATGTACATGTTCCGTGCACATTTGCCCTCCTGTGGCTGATTAAAAATAATGTTATCTAAGACGTGCTAATCCTAGTAAAACCACATGGTCTCACAAGATTTTTTACCTGTTACACAATTATTTTGTTAAACTGCATAAATGCATCTGAACAGTTGGGTGCCTATCTGAAGTGAACCTCTCTTTGGGTCTTTTGCCCCTCCATCAAACACTGTCTGCTTTAACAATCTTACCCCAGAAGCATTATCCCTCTTGAAACTGTATGAGCTTAAATTAATCTGCCTGCTTAAATATAATTCAGCCAATTAAAGAGGAAACATATCTATTACGTTGAATTGAACTTTTCTAGAGCAAGCAAATTAACAATTTTACATTTCTATTTCAATGACTATTCAACAGAATACTCTCAAAAATATGTGACTATATTCAATACTGCTGGTTTACATAATGAGTATTTTCTACAGTGAACACTAGAATCAGGTCCATAATCAGAATCTAGCTCTTTACCACATGAGAGTCTCAAATTCAGGAGCCAGCCTTGCTTTTGCTTTTGGCCGAGACGGACTGGGAGTAATCAGGAGCAATATACCCATTGATAAAGCGTAAGAGAGAAGAAAATCAAGTGTCTACAGAGATCTTTACCATTTTTCCCAACTGCCTGTGATAAGGACCAGGTAGACCCTGGCCAGATGCTCCTGGACTGGAGAAGCCAGATGCTACCTTAACATTCACTGAGTGCTGGAATAAAGTCAGAGAAATCAGGACTATTTTGTTGGAGGCAAATACTCAGATCCCAGGGATTCGGTTTATTTTTTATCTATGGTAGCTTGTTGATTATCAGCAAGGACCTATTCTTCTGTAAACATATTAATGTATGTTGAATATATGAGCAAAGTATGTGAAACATTAAAGGTCTGTAATGGAATTGAAAAGTTTTACAGGAAATCAAAAAGGAAGAGAAGGAAAAATTAATGACTAGCAGTGTTTGGCTGGGACTGTTTTGGCAGTATCTATCCAAACAGTCTCAGCACAGTGTTTATTATCTATTCATTTACATGGTGTTACCAACATGACAATACATGGCTTAACAAGAGGCAAAAACAACTCCCATAAATTAAGAGCTGATAGCTCCTAATCCCCAGATGATATGAAACAGGAAAGACAAAGAAGACTGCCATAATGAGTACTGACAGCCATATCTGGACACACAGGAACCTACTCAGAATTCCATGTATATAGACACATGAACTGACATGACAAATTAAAACCTGCCATCAAAAAGCAGGACTCGAGCTTTCTCAGCCCTTGGCCTGGAGTAGGAACGACTGCTCTGCAAGCAAGACTAAGTGTTTTCAAATGCTTCATTCTTGCAAGTACTGATGCATCAGTGACACCACGTTCTCCTTTCCTAGGGGGTTATTACTGACATTGCAAATAAGGCTGCACAGTTAGAATCCATCCACAGCATTCTTAGCCCTGTTCTTACATGGTGCTGAATAAAAATCCAGCTGTAAGGAAACAGAAACCCTAACCTTAGAAGGCAAATAGTAACACTGTATTGTACCAGTTTATTTGTCTAATTGCATAATACAGGTTAAAATCTGAAAAAACTTAACTGACATGGTTATCATTATTCATATTACTATCATGCACCAGCTCTTGGTCATTTTACAACTGCCTAAAGCTGGCAGCCACTATAGCCTGAAGAAACCATCATGAAGGAGCAAACCGCAGCCTGCCATAACAGAGGAAAAGAAAACCTGTAGCTCAAGCTGTGAACCCAGACATGGTAGAAAACTGTATTGATATACATATTTGCCTTTTTTCTGTATTACACATACATATATACTTAAAAACTTGTAGTATCTATTAACAAAAATTCCTGCAGAATCCTTGTATAAACTGATTTTGCTGGAAATCTTTGACTACCTCACTAGGTCACTACATCCATCTACACAGGCATAACTTTTAACACATTGCAAGAGCCTCATAGCACAATAAAATACCATTTTTCTATGTCCTTATGGAGAATGCACAGGGGGGTTTTTGTATCTCACAACAGTCATTGATGTAATTTATGAAAGAAAAAAGTAGTTAATTCATTTGTATATTTTGAATACACTTGGAAGTGTTAGGTAAACTGCTTACTGGGTCTTTTCTCTCTTCTGGTCCAAGGTATTTATTAACTGTTGGTTTCTGGTGAGGTTTAAGGGGTTGGGGTTGGTTTTTTTATTTTGTTTTAAATGTTTCAAAGCTTTAAGAGTTATTTTGATTGTCTGTTCCAATTTTGAGGAATGAACCAGACTGCTGTCAGAGACCAGAGTCTGATGGAAGAGGACTGGACTCACCTTTTCATTTGACATGCCTTTTGTTCTTCCTTAGTAGTTCTCACATACTTAATTTACTTCTTAATTGGCTCTTGACTATTTACTGGTAGTTTACTAGTCCATTACCTATCAAGAGACTCAGAATGTGAAGTGTATCATTATTCTATTAATTTAATCCTTTAACTTCAGGGTACAACAAACAGCCCCATTTCCCAAGGGAGTGAGTCCAAAGTGCAACCAGCACAATTGAAGTCTTCTCTTTTCTACTTTTTGTATTATTTTCCTTACAAAACAGTTTAGTCAGTAATCAAGGCATAAATACAGAAAAGCAGAGTGGCACTGATACTCCCTGTGGCCTACTGATGCATTCTGTGTGAGAAATATGGGAAAAAAAACAGGCAGAATGCCAGTGTACTGATACTGGTCAGGTTTATCTTATAATAGCCTGCAAATACAAATTAAATTTGAAGGACTAGATTTATTAATTGTTGGATTGTTTATTGGTAATATTTGGAGGCTGTAGATAGTAAAACTCACAATGATGATGATAGCAACACATGACGGTGATAATGAAATAATTTCTAAAGCACACAGTGTTTCATAGAAGTGATGCTCTAAAATCTATGAATGACTAGTACTAAATAAAATACACAGCAGACCTGTCACTCTGTCAACTTACGAAGACTAGGTAGGACCGTGTAAGTTGAGCCTTCTGAGAACTCACAACTGCTTCATAGTCAGTATTGCTCACTTGGATAGACGCAGTCAAATGTAATTCCAACATTATAGACTGATGTGCTAGTTTCTGGTATAAATGTCGCAGAATTTTAGAATAAAGGAGCCCAAAAGTAATAGCACAGCTGCAGAGAAAGCCGAACTATGAAGCAACTGAAAACATTTTCACAGAAGGGACAGGGAGAGCAAAAATGGTTAACTCGTTGGAGTTCTATCATCTCTATCTGTTGCTTTCCTTTGTTCTCTTTCCATGGCCTGCTGAAGGATTGTGTCTTTTGAAATTCTGCCCGCATTCTATTTTTCCATTTAGTCAAACAAAAAAAGGTATTAACATGCAACTTAATTGACCTCTGATTTTCCTTGCAGACTGAGGAAGGAAAGGCTGGTCCTGAAAGTGGAATTTTTCTTTGCACATACATTTCTATTGTAAAAGTAGATATTAGAATAATATTTTATGTCACACAACATCAAAAAGGGGGTAAAGAAAACCACAAAACATCCAAGAATTAATTCTTGCCATTAGCAGAGAGTCTTGCTTTTTTTCTGTTCATTGCTATTCTCATTGGCATCACATGCAGTCCTGGGATTTTCAAGTTGCTCAGGATTATCCTCCTCTTCCCACAAATTCTACCCTTGACTTCAGTGGGAATAGCCAAGATAGCAAGGAGTACTTTTGATGAGTACATACATTTCATAAATCACCAGCCATGCAGCTAAAAACCATGGAGGTCCTGTACTCTATAAAATACTGGAAATACAGAGAAAAAGGTTGTAACTATCTAATAAAACAGACTGACCTGTCAGATGTAGCATCACCCGTACAATGTGTTTCCTTTCTATAACGGCATGTGCATCTACATGCCACAGCAACACTGAAAGCTTCTTCCCCTGCTGGTTTGGACATCAAAAGTGAATAATCTCTTCACTAGGTAAATCTCACTACTGCGAGACCTTGTTTTTAACTTAACTACACTGCAACATCCTTTAAGGACCACTGTATCCTAACCAGAAGTTGAAAACAATACCAAGAGCAAAGTCTGCTGATTCTGGGTGGTTAGATGGCAGTCTGCACAAGGTGTGCAATTGCAGAAGATTACATTCTGAGAATGGACCCATAAACCCTATTCTTGACACTGGGGAGAGAAGCCTGCATGTGTCCCTTTGTCAGAGAGAGCGAGATCCACTTCCTGACACATCATCTCTCTGAAGCATCCTAAGCCTTGGAGTTCAGTTTCCTCCCTAGTGCCCATAACTCTTCAGCCATTCAGGCTGTGTTTCTCTGTTCATCTTTTCATTTGGATGTTTGGAGAAAAGATCGAAAGGCAAAAAGGTCCAAGAATCTCATGTCTGCTATGGTCTTTTTTGGGCTGTTTTTACTATTTGATTATTTCCTTTGAACAAAACTGCCATTTCTTCTATCTTTTTCTTCATCCATTATATTTGCTTTGCAGCATTTTATTTATCCTCTGGAGTAAACTATTCCTGCAAGTAATGTTGAATACACATATGCTTTGATAGGTCATGGGAGAGTGTTCTGTGACATTATAGGTAGAATAGAGCTCTACAACCATCTTAACAAATGACAAGGAAGGTTAGTTCTTCTGTAAAGCAGAAGAAACTGAGAAAAAAAACACTTTTCTGAAAAAGCTCTGAGACACAGGTAAGCGCACTGCAAATTTCAGTTATTTGATTTGCCTAAGGCAGTGGTTGTTGAGCAAAATACCAATGGTCTCTAGTGTTTATTATGATATGTTTACATTTTTTATTTGTTAGCATTTCTAATCATGTCAAACTGAAAGCAAACTGGGTTGTATGCATGACTTGGTAACTTACTCATTTAGATTGGATTCTGCCTAGTGCCTTGGTGCCCAGCTAACTTTGAAATCAAAATTCCCCAAATAGATTACACTTAAGGGGCATAGTTTAGGCTGAAAAGCAAACTAGACCTGGATTCATGTTTGATGATAAAAGCTGTTTGAAGAATGAATGTTTGCAGACTTTTAATGTCTTTAGTATTACTAGGCGGGCATCTGATTTAGAGGGCCCCTTCTGAATATGCTCCTCCCTGTTACATAGTGAATGAGAAAGCTGTGTAGAAACAATCATCCATTTAGCCATCACATCTTTCTCCTTTCATTCACTATCTTGGTGATCCAGTCAGGCAGTTCAGCAAAAAATTGAGGAAAAAAATCCTAGAATCTCCATATAAAAGCAATTCTGAGATATAATTAAAATCAGAAGCAAACTACAATGCATCAGAAATTCTCCAAATATTAGCTTAACTAAAAAGAAATGCTGATGCTGACAGATAATAATAACATTATATAATCACAGCCTTTACAAAGACCACGTCTCAAACACTGAAATACTTTGTAAATTACATACTAACTTTTATATTACCTATACAGTAAACAGGCAAATTATTCTTAGCCAGTATAAAGAAACATCTATTCATCACGTTGTGGTAACTCTAGCTTTGATGCCTAATAAATATTATTGAATCTGTAATAATCAACTCTACACACATAAAGCTGGTATGAAAAAATGGTAGTATACATGTCAGCAACCTCTTTTTACTATAAGCAAAAACATTTGGACATGTTCCCTATTCATCTGTACGGACACTATTTCAGAAAGATGTTAGTTGTAAATGCTTCTCATATATTTCAGTATGGCTTGATAAGACTAACTGATTTGTTTTGCCACTTGCAACATGCTGTCAGACTCTTTTATGTACAGATACCAGAATTAAAAATATAAATATGCTACAGATAACACGTAAGCTTGCTCTCTTATGATGAAATAAGAATGCTTTGTTTTTATTATGTAGATAGTGAAAGTTAGTACAGTCTTTACAAGTGTACTATATAAATCTATGTCAATAACCAGGCATTTACTTTGAAGTGCTTCTACTTTTTAAATAAGTGGAAAATACTTTGTTGCCATGTAGAAAACACAACAGTTCATTTAAAGAATGATTTTGGCTTTTGCAATTTCTGTATTATATGCAAAATGGTGTCAATTTCACTATACTTTATATTCACATGAAAATTTCCAAATTTTTTAACTGCACTGAAGCACTGTGAGCTGCAACAAACTATTAACAGAGAGAAATCTGAAGCAAACGAACAAGGATGAAGCATCAGGAGGCCTCACTGGTTAAAAATCAGACCAAAATGTTCTCCAAAATTTGTTGGCAACAATCTTCCCAAGATGCAACACCTCTCTGAAATTGCACAGAAATGTATCACGCTGCTTACATTATTCAAAGCAATTTTCTACAATTAGCCATATCTGATATGGAGTGTACATCTTGTAATATCTGCTTAATGTTTCTGCTCTTTAATCTAGCAGGCATCATCTAGCAAATTTTATAAAAGAGAATACTTGCCAACTAATATTAAAAGCTATTTAGTTTTAATGTTTCTCAAAGGATTATAGCATATGAAACTATAAACATTGTTTTGAACTGTCTGTGCTAGGTGAAAGGCTTCATCTCTCACTTAGACCCCAGTCCAGCAAACACTTACGCACATGTTGTAGTCCCATTGATCTCAATGGGACTGCTCGTGTGTGAAATCAAGCATCTGTGTAAGCGGTTGGAGGATTGGGGCCTTATTCCAGAGAGTGTCATGAGAGCAATGCCCTGCTGATTATAAGGACTTCATTAATTTCTTTTTTTTTTTTTAAGTTAAGTCTCAATGGTTTGTTTTGACACAAACCAGTGTTACTCAACAGCAGGGCAAAAAGGGGAGGACACTGAGCAGAAAAAAACACACATGAAGCTAGAAACTTGCACACATGCAAACAGGTCCGTAAAGGACCAGTCCTCTCACAGTATCCGCTGATGTAATATTGCCTCCTCGGTGTGTGCTTTTGCGTCACAGGTCCTGTGACTGGACAGAAAAAGTGATGGTATGCCAGCCATGGGTGGTTTTGCAATGGAGACAAGTTTGCTTGGCATTGGTATTTCCACCCTGCTCACTGCACCGTGTTCCCATGCAGCCCTGGTATCAGAAGGGCATGAGGAGGCAACAGACTGAAGCTGTCCTCTGAAGTCTGCATTTCTGAGAAACAGCATTGCCAATCTATGCTCAGTATGCAAAGAGGTGCGTTAAAAAAAAACAGACTAAAAAGGAAAAGATAGTTTAAAAACAGGAAACAAATGGTCAAAGATGAAATTACCCAAACAGAAGACTCTCACACCAGTTAGCATGTCTCAGTACACATATCAGGGAGGGAGTTACAGGAACACTTTAAGAGCCTGATGCTGAAAACCTTGGGTCACCTGGGAAGCCCCACTAAATTTAGTAATAATGCTCCTAAAATAATATTCTGAGCCAGAAAATTAAGAAGGTCATGGTGAACTTTGTTGCTCCCAGTGCCTCTGAAAATGACTGGTTTGTTAGCAAGGTAATGACAGAGCTCTGGCCATTTTCTTGAGGCTTCTCAAAACCTTTAGTCATTGCAAAGTGAAATTAAAAAAGTGTTTGTTTCATATTTTTTCTTTCTTTTACAAGCAGCCAAGTATTCCAGAGGGGTCCTCTGTCATTCAGCTGAGGTGTTCTTTCAGCCTATTTCCATATAGTCAATACACCCATCCAGTTGGACAAAGAATTAAAAGGGCAAAATAGCTAACCACAAACATAATGTGACAGAGGACAGCACTCCAAAGCAGCGTGTACAAAAATAAGTTTTGGCAGATTTCATCACTCAGCACCAAGCTTGGCAATGCAGCTGAAACAAGGGAATGGTTACACAGCTCCTAAGGTGACTTACTGATAACTCGGTGACCTTAGAGAAATCACTCAGGACCAAAAGACACTTATAAATGGAAATAACTTTAAATTGCCTTGATTCTTTTATATGAGAAGGAAGGCAGAGAGGAAGGAATGTCTGTTGTTCAAACACCACTCGGGGCTTACCTTACACCAAAAGGAAGCTGATGGCACAAAAATTTTTGATCACTCACTCCTTTAATTTCTTTTCAGTACATTTGCAAAATATGGTACCAAATGTGTTTTCACAACTTTGTACAGGAAACTGTGTCTAGCACTTCCAGGAAGGCAGCAGATTTTAGATTTACAAATCCCAGCCTCAATACTTAATGATACTTTCAGACACATTTAACTATGGCACATAGAATATGTGGCACAGCTACCTTTCTGTAAATGAAGCTAGATAGGGATTTTGCTGGGTTTCACTGTGAAGAAATTGGGGTTTCTCACTCTTTACCTTTTGGAATTTTTTTTCAGTCTCCAATACCATATTCCCCTATTCATTTTAAGGATCAGTTTGGAGAAGCATTTATCTTCTCAAGCACAGAGCTCACAAAGACATTCTCAGTCCTGTAATAAAAATGGCAAAAATCCTTCAGTGAGTTAGACTTCAAACCACCACTGAAAGAAAAGGAGCTTAAGTTCCTACTTGCTTGGACAGTCTGGAAGCTTAGATGCCTGCCTGTTTTTAAGGCAAGTAAAAGCAGATATCACCTGCTCTAAGACTTCTAGACTTGAGACAGGGAACTCAATGTCCTTTGCATGCACCATGAATGGCTGTGGTTTCATTTGAAGTTGAGGGCACTTCAGGGAATCACTGGGGTTGGAAGGGATCTCTGGAGATCATCTCACTATCACTATAGACAGTGATGACCTCCACGACCTTCACTTTGAAATTCCCAATGAGTGGTTCATGGGCATTCTGTGACAAAAAGGGGTATGAAAAAAAAACCCAAAAAACCCCAACCTAATTCAGAACTGAGTTACATGTAAAAAAAAAAAAGCTGTCTAGCATAATGGTTATGACCCCACTGATCAGGGTTTTGCACCGGACTAGGGTGCAAAGCATCACATTCAGGTGCCTAAACTTAAGTTCCTACTAGTGCTTCTGATGACCCTTGAGTATCCCACTGAGCATCCAGTGACTGCTTCAGAAGGCAGACAGATCTGCCTAAATTCTGTTCCTTTCCTGTCAGCCCTGTCTGTATGTCTTAGACACTTTCCAGGATTTAAAATGGCATTAAGCACCTCTGTTCAGACACTGGAATTGCTCTGCAGATGCCTGGGTTCAGACTCTGCTCTTAAAAAAGTTTGTCACATGACTTACAGCAAGTACTTAAACTCTGTCTCTTGATCCTGTGACTGTAGAAAACAGGGATTTTGATACTTTTTTTTCACACTATTTGTTTATCTTCACTCTGAGTTTGTAAGTAAATATAGGTAGGAACTGTTTTTACAGTGTACGTGTGGAACATCTATTTCAGCAGAGCACCCATTTACAGCTACAGCACAGACTCCACAGATAATTCTTTTGATCCTTTTTTAAACTTCTCATTAATGCTCACTGCAAATGAGGAATTTCTGTTAAAATGACATCTTTTAGAAAATATACTTAATTCCTTTGTGAGTTTTAAATAATGAGACACACTGATATTTTTAGTTTCGAATATTTTGGAATGTCTGGAATGCTAAGTTCCCCAGATGATGATTAAAAGGTCAAGCAATAAAGTATATGATAAACTATGCCTGAGATTCCTCATAAAACAAATGAATAATGCCTGCACAAGCTGTGTCACCATGTTTTTATATGGAAAAAATGCCTATGCAATATTGTTCCTGCAAATTTGATAGATTGTAGGGTTGTCAGAAAAAACAGAATGGTGATGGTTAGTTTGCAACAGCTGCATGGCTGCAGTTAGATGCAAGAAGCAGACAAAAAGGGTGCATTTAGGAGCAGCGCTGGTGTTACTAGTGGACACGTGGTGGAGAATGTGAAATGGATTTTTTTTTCTTGCCAGAGTGCAGGTCTGGTATTGGTAAGTATCATGTTAAGTTTCTTTGGAAGGGGGTTTGTTTCTGTGAGGATTATAACATTAGATTAGAACGTTGCTTGAGTCACAATCACAGGAGCCCTCCAGAGCTCTTAAGCATTTGGCATATCTCACTTATCTCTAAGGGTGGCAGGGGCCATCAATACAAAGTGGACCATCAATCAATCTGGGGTCTTCTTCAGACATTGCCTGTCAGTTGATCAGAGGAAGACTTTAGGGAATCAGCTTTCCATTATCAGGATTTGGTCTGTGATCAGAACAAGCCACTGAACCTTTTACTTTTCACTTGGCAAAAACATACACACTGGAAAAAAGTCCTGACAGTTCATTCATTTTGCTCCATCACTGGAGCCAGATGATGTTTGACTGGGGAGACCCACCCTCTTTGATGTTGTGCTCTTTTGAGAGTGCCCTGCTGTGAAAAAAATTTTCTCCTTCCAAATTAAAGAGAAATATTTCTGCATCCAGCTGTTAAATGTGACGTTTGCCATTTTTCAGTGCGCTGGCGTTGTGCCACCTCGCAGGCTGTGTTTCAAGCCTATCTTTTTCCTTTCTCCTTCTCAGCAGCAATAGCCACAATGTGTTAGTGTCTCCAACTTCTACATAACATCAACACCAAAAGGGAAAATACAAGTAATACGGCATTGCTCTGAACTACAGCAGCAATATTTACACACATTTCTTCTGATTTTTTTTAATTGAAGCCAGCAATCATTTTATTACATGAACTGAAGGATAAAAACCCTTAAAAACAACCTACCTATGAAAAGTCTACTTCGGTTTCATTCTGATTGCACTAAGCAATCCGTGCTGAAGCAAAGTCTCTGTAGAATACATTTACCAAATGAGTGTGGATGTTATTAAAACTTGTTTCATGTGTACTGAGTCCACATCAAAAAAATGGCATCCGTTCAGCAGCCCTAGCTCTGTTTAAATTAAGACAAACTTCTCATGAAAGCTTGAATAAACATTTAGGTTTAAGTAATCAAGAAAACCTGTATCTTCTCATATTTATTAAGTGTAATTTTTAGAGTTATAAAAACCACTGTCACGAATTGTGCATACTGTAAATAATGGGTGGACTCATCATTACAATGTTTTGCCCATCTATTGAAGTGGATGAAATGCAACAGGTTTCAACTGCTCTTCAGCTCAAGCTTTCCTTCATGCTTTTCATTTCCGTATTTGCTGACATAGAAAAGGATCAATGTTTGATAGATTTTGGCAAGATCGCTGTTGCAAACCTATGGCTTGTAATTAATCTCAGACTATGACCAGCAAATCTAAGTAACTGTTCATGCACTCGTCACATCTTCACACTGAAAAATTAAAACTTGACTTAGAGCCTCAACAGATGAGAATGGAAACACTTATTTTTGGAAAATTAAATGGCTGATAACAAATACGCATTTCCCTTGAGGTATCTGCATTCTAGATTCATGCAAGAAAAGTACAGAAGAGTTCATATAGAAATAAGCGGTACAGTTGTGCACTGCTCTTCACTTGCATTACATATAACTCATTAACTCATTTTCTTAAAGTGAATAATGATAGAGATTTACACATAAATATAAATAACCCTCTCTCCAAGAGGCTAAGGCGGAGTCAAGCTGCATCCTGCAGGGCTTCAGTCAATTCTCAGAGGCTATCATCTGGTATCTAAGCAAGACAGTACTGGGACTAGAGATGTCCAAACAGCATAGAGATGCTGACTGAAACAGTGCTGGCAATTTAACATGAAGCATCATTCCTCAGATGAACCAAACATTGACACTTAATATCGCATACAATACACACACATGCTCTATACATTTTTCCCTTTGGATCCATGTGTTATGCTGTTCCATGGCTGTATAGCACCTTGTTACATGAATATCATTTATGCTGTTATGTTTCTCTATTAATTTCTATTTAATCTTCTCACTGCTAATTTCAACTTTCTCTTCTATATCTATCCAAAGTTATTAAAAATTCCATTTACTTGCCTCTACCATCCCATCAAGCCTCATCATGCCCTCCTTTTCTGTCCCTTATTTCATCAAGGCAGCAGGAAAAAATTCAAGAATGCCTCATTATAGAGAAAACCAAGGACTGAATGCAAAGGTTTCTGTTCATTTTTTTTGTCTGTTCCATTCTGCACTTTTCTGTTTCATCTAAAACACCATGTAGCCTACCTTTATCCATCCAGCCTTTCTCAAATCTGCTTCTGTGCCAAAATAATTTTAGGGAAAAGGGTGGGATTTTTTGGTCCACAGAGTTTTGCATGTAAATATTTAGATAGGCTAACACCAATGCAGTAGGTATATTTCAGAAACAGGAGTGTAGTTTGAGTAGCAAGTGTATTGGCCTTAAATGTTGACCTTTTTTGCAGAGGAATCAAAGCAGATGAGTTAATTAGAAACCAATAGAACGAGTGATCCATGTCAAAAATTTTACACTAAAATGATTCATCCAAAACAAGTTTTATTTTTCCTCAAGTCTCAATTATAAAAATAAAGTAAAATAAAACAGTTCTTATTTTGACTATTTTCCCACCATCCTCACAGTATAACACAAGGGAAAATTAATCACTATTTAGCCAAGCTGCCTGCAGAATTATTTTACTGGATATAGCCAAAGCCTGACAGTGTCTTTAAAACAATAACAATAACAATAACAAAATGGTTTGGAGCAAGGTTGGGAGAATTTTTTGGTTTGTTTTTTTTTCAGTAATTTGGATTATTTCAAGATTTTATAAACCATAAAATGTTTCATTATAAGCTTACTGAGCTTTAAAACTGAAAGGAGTTCTGAGCTGAGAAAGGAACTTTCTGTTTAGAAAACGCAAGAACAAGATGTTTAGATGATATTGAACCGTTTTCCTCAAAGTTTTATTCATCAGAAGTTTCCCTGAAACTGACATTTTTATGCAGTTTTAGTTTCTCAGCATTCTCTGGGAAAAAAAAAAAAGGTTTCCTTGGAAAACCCCAACAATTTGTAGCTAGTTATCTGTTGTACACCAGTGATAGGCTATTAAAGGCATACATAAAAACAGCCATCAGCCATGGCACCGAAGAGCTTGCAATCTAAAAGGCACAGATAAGGGTAAATGAATTGGGAGAACCAAAAAATGTGATGAAAGCATAACCTTTACCCAGTCCTTTCCAGTCTCTTTCTCCCTCATGCATAATCACAAAAATTCTCTGCTTAAGTACAAGGAGATTAATAGGGAGTGTGACTTCACAGCTTTCCCAACTGAGCAGGAATTGCTTCACTTCCCCTCTGTCAGAAGAGAAAAAATTGGGTTTCCCAGTGGGGTACAGAGCTTGACCAGCTCCCTCCCATTTGTGTAGAAAATAAAACCTGAATCTACAGGCAGACAAGCAAAAATCTAAGCTCTTTTCTTGGCCAACTAATATCCCCTTGTTGCCAGTCCATTGGGAAGATAAGTTTAAGTCGTATGTATATATTAGGCCATAAATTTGAGAGCAAAGGGAAAGGGAAAGCATCCTAAAGAAAGGTTGGGGAAGCTATGCAATGTGGAAAATAAAGAAGTACTTTTGTGTATTTTATGTAAGGGGTTCCTCAAGAGGAACATGTTTCTGCTAATAGCAAGAACTGAGCCCTTGTTCAGCTTCTTTTTAATGCCCTACAGGCTGCATATCTACAGTATGGTGCTGACTTTCCTAGCTGGCTTGACCACTACACTTGTAAGATGAGACAATATTAAAAACAATTGTGTGCCGACTCTTAGCCATACACTCAGATTAACTATTTTCAAAGAATTTGATGAAGCTGTAATAAAAATCAATTTATCCATAGAAAGAAGCACTTCTTGTTCTCAAATGGCAGATTTATGGTTTCATGCAAATATGAATGTCCTAGAGCTCACCCTTTTTAATAAGGAGTCTTTTAAAGACATAAAATATTTGTCCTAATGAAGTAATGGTTTCCTAAGGTTTTGCTTCTTTTCTGTACTGACTACAGTTTTATGTCTTTGTTGAAATGTGTCACTTCTTAAATTATGATGTTTTCCTAAGTCTACTATATTCTTTTTCTAACCCACACTAAGAAAGCACAATTGTCAGACATTATGTTTTGAGGGCAAACTGACCTCCAACATATTGTGGATAACATAAATTTCATATTTTATAGTTATTTTGAAAACATTCCTAAACTCAAACCCCTTGGTTGCTTAGTATCTTGAACTTACTCCACCTAACAACAGTAAACTAAAGAAGCCAGTTTTTTTGGCCAAAAATTGAAGTAAAAGGTGAGAGGAGAAAACAAAGAAGTACTTTAGCATTAGGGAGTCACTGCTTTTACAGTGTCACAGACAGCTTTAGATAAGACACTGTACTGAGACAGCCCAAACAGCTGCTACAAACCCAGGACAGTCATCTTTTTTCTAAGTAACTCCAAGTAACTGGGAGTATGGGAAGAGTGAGATGGGAGAGGTTAATGCACTATGATTCTAGCCTCTGCTGACTCATTCTGACAAAAAATACTGAGAATCATCCAACAGAATATGATAGTATGTCACTGTAGAATATTTTGCTTCTTTTTCTCAAAGACTTTTCGTTCTCCAGTAGAGAGCGGAGAAGGATGTGAGTTATTCCAGGCTTCAAAGGAAAGACATTTATTTTGTCCAGATAAGTAAATTGTCTAGTAATCCCATGTGGCATCTGGATAGGAAATATATTATACTTACTAGAAAATTGAGCAAATCCTTGGAATCAAGGATGAATAAACAAACTGACTGAGAGGAAAAGACACTTACCAGAGGCTTAATAAT
The DNA here is from genome assembly GCA_022605575.1 of Laterallus jamaicensis coturniculus. Classification (NCBI taxonomy): domain Eukaryota; kingdom Metazoa; phylum Chordata; class Aves; order Gruiformes; family Rallidae; genus Laterallus; species Laterallus jamaicensis. Next base: position 21,841,655 of record JAKCOX010000010.1, read on the forward strand.
GAGGTACATTCAGGAGCATTCCATAATTTAAAGGCTATTTGCTCAGTGAGCAGGACTAATGAAGCCTGGTGTTTGTATGGATCTGTGTCCTTTGTTCCCCAAACTTTCACTGCAGCAATAATTTCCCCTTCTACACTGATTCCAGTGTATAACTTCCATATCTGAATATTCTTCGGTTATTACCTGCTTAGAAATGCTGCTGGTATCACTGGAAGTTCAGCACATGGAAGAGCAACATATGTGGTGACATTGCTCACTGTGGATGCAGGAGAATTGGTGTCCTGAGATATCTGAAGGCTCATTATGTGCACTAGAGAAGAGGTACGATGGTGAGAGAAAATGCTCACAAAAAAAAATTACTTTTACTCGACAGTGAGATATAGATTGGGTCAGTGACCTCTGCTGATCCCCATTAATACCCATCTGCATCTTCGATAATCTTCTCGACAGCATCCCAAAAGCATATAACTACTTTTAGAAGTAATGAAATGTGAAGTAGCAAGGAGGTGAAATCTGCAACAGGGCTGGACAGAAAAGTCATGGTGCACAGTTTGTACATGCAGGCAATGAGTTCAGATGCAGTTGCTATTTTTCCTGAAACTCTGGAAATTTAAGCTGCTGCATATTTGGAAAAGCATCAGTTGTCACGACAATACAGAAAAGACTGTGCCCTGTATGTTTTTCATATTTTACTTCACTATATATACAGGATATCCTGTATTAAGCAGAATGTCTGGCAGTCCTGAAAGAAGAAAATGACATTTCCTGTTGTCATTTACTTTTTTTGCTACTTTTTCCACATTCAGGAGATTCAACTTAATGAAGGAGGGATTCCCATCTTCCTATGGTTATGACTAGGAATTAAATAAATTCTAATCACAACTGGTAAATCATCAGCAAAAATATAACAGTTGTAGATAATATTCACTTTAATTTAACTTAAATATAGTTTTTGGTGATATATTTTCTCAGTTTAAAATGTGACATTTCTAAAAATGTTCTAAATCGACAAACACTACAAAAAGCCCTCAGCTTCTTGTAGTTTTTAACATTGTAATTAGGATCTGAATCAGACAGCAAATCATACTTACAAAAGCAACTTTTAGTACACAAAACTCCATTCAAGAACTAGAAATAATGTCAAAAGGCATCCTGCTCCACAATGCAGAGCATTGCTTCAGCATCTTAATTGTGGTGTGAAATCCTTTAAAAGTAAGTACAGTAATAACCAGCAGCAAGCAAATAGCTGGCAGATTTTTAAACGATTGTGGTGATGGGAGAGAAAGAGCAGGAAGACCTTTCATCACTTATAACAAATGATTGTAGCTCTTTTCACCTGTAATATTACAGAAGATATGTATTAGAATTCCCATTTTACACCTGAGGTAAGCCACGCCATTAACATTGCAACTCTGCCTAAACACTCTGTCAACTTTAATGGCACATCTACATATACTGCGCACATAAATGAGAAAAAATCCAAACCTCATCACATACATCATTCACATATTGCACACAGTCAGTCCTGAGATTTGTATTGATTTAATATCCTTGAGAGCAGAAACGAAGAGGACTCAAAAGATCCATCATGATGCAATTACCCAAAGTTTTTCTTTTAAAATGCATCTCTGTTTGGTCCCTGCCAAAACAATTTTAACTGTAAATTTGCAAGTGTCTCAATTATAAAACTGTACAGATCTGAACTATAATAGTCAAAGCTCAACTGTTTTATAAATACATTTAAAATATGGCATTAATATAAAAATTCTGTATCATACAACCAAAACTATTTAATATAACTTGATATGGCAATAACCAGATCATTTTTCCAAACAAATAGATAAACTGCATCATGTCATTTTGAACTTCTTCTGACCTTCTGATGGCTACAATTGGGAACAAATGCTATCCAAGAAAAATACTGAGGGCTCTGCGTTTGCAAAAGAGAATGCTTAAATTAAGCAGCCATTGTAATAGTAGACATGTCAGATACATTACATAGGAAAAGATATCTGTCCAGTTCTGATTTCATATATACCAGCTATAAAAGCAGATTAAGAATCCTACTGATTTAGAGGATGCCTATGCTACAATCAAAGTGCCTGCGACTGATGCAGACAAATCTGTTCTCTCTGTATAAATTAGCTGTCTGGGTTGTGTCAGCAGGGCACTCACAGCAGCATGGGATGTACTTAAAGCTATTTACCATGCTTTACTGTGGGATTTGCATCCCACCATAAGGTCACTATTGCCGGAGTTACATTATTCAAAAGGTTGAAATAATTACCTCAATTAAAGCTAGTTGGCTTGTATCTGCCCAGAGGTGTGGACAGGTCTTTGGCTGCAGTGCAACATGCCTTTGGTGAATTTACAATAGGGGAAAACGTTAATAAATATTGGGGCATTATTGATTATTTCCTTTGTTGCTGGGCAGTGTAAAATGAAGTTTCTTAGTGACTTGAAGGTGGGATTCATTTCACATAACATTAACCAAATAAGGTTAAGTATAGAACCTAACCCTATTACCCAATGTCCCTGTAGAGACAATTGAGAGAAAGAGGCACCATCAGAGGACAATGCATCATAAGCAAGTTTAAGTGACTTAGACCAGATACTGATATCGAATGTTAGTGACTGAGAGTGCAAACACAACTGCTATAAATTACCACACCCTGGATGCTGTTCACTGAGACAAGCACTTAAAAAAAATCAGCCATTTTTGTATTGCTTTCTCATGCTCTTTAGAAAAAAAATCATAAGCAATTTTTATTATCTTAACATCGGAGTGTGACTATGGTAGTGCATTTTTGGCAAACAAAAATAAGAATAAATTCTTTATATCAATACATTTATAAGTAAATGTAGAGCAGCATATCAGTCTTTACAAGTCTTAGTCTCCATTATGACCAGACTATGAAAGCATTCTGTCAGCCAATCAGGAGAAACTATGCAAAGGTTGTTTTTTTTTTGCAATTTCATCTTGCCTTCCAAAATACAATTTTTCCTTCTTTTTTTTTTCTTTTTTCTTTTTCTTTTCCTTTTGTACACTGAACAACAGCAACAGAAGCTTTTAGAAGAACTGTAGTTGTAATGCTGCTGAAAGCTGTTTCCCTAAAATGACCTTTTCCACACAGTAAATGATTCCAGAAGAGCAACTCCAAAGAAAGAAAGAAAAAAACCCCCACTTTTTGTCATAATACTCACAAAACTACTGTGTTGAGAAAAGTTTTCAAACAAATGCTTAAAAGAAAAAAAAAAATCCAACCCACAAAAAAAATCCCACAAACCCCACCTCCCCCAAACCCTCCAAACCCAAAACCAAAAAGGCGTGTTGCTTCCACTCAATTTTAATTTCAAGATGTGACTGGCTGGGCTGCCTCAAGTCTGTCTCTGGAAGTCTTGAGATAATAAGCAAGTGGCAAGAATATGAGTATGTCTAAAGCCTGACAATAATTGCATACCACTGCTTGCATTACAGAGAAATCTTGACGTTACGAATGACAGCATAAAATAATAGAGCCTGGTGAGCCTAACTATTCCAAACTTATAAGATGGAGGAGAAAAAGTCTTTACTTAACACCAGAGGCTCTCATCCCTTTGGATAAGGGCCAAGGGAAAGCATAGTTTCCACTTGAAAGGTGACAGCGTCTCCAAACATTCCAAAATCAAGTTGAATAGAGAGGGCAGGTGGGCTTCCAGTAAAGCATCTGTAGGTCCCTTTGCCAACCTGCTCTCTCCAAAGAAACCACAAGAGATCTCCCAGGGACCACTGTCTTGTCCCGTGGTGGACACGAATATCTTCTGAGTTCTACAAAGGCAGAGTTCTTAACAGAGAAATCTCTTTCCTAACATATGAGAAGTCTCAGCTGTCAAAATTGGGACTTCAGGATGCAAGTTATCTTCAGTCTTGTCCAAAATGCTGGACTGACTCTGCCCTCCAGCAAAGGTTTAATCAGACAGAATACTGCCCAGGTGCTTGCAGCAATATAAACTAACAGGAGCAGAAACACAGCCCGCAGGGAGGCCTATCTTCAAAGTCTGACCACAAGCATTAAGAAAAAAGGCTGTGTCAAACTATGTAACAGTGTCATCTAGTGACTCTTGCCATAATGCTGTTATCCAGTGAGGGTGACCAGCCTTTCAAGGAAAGCCAGCTTTTACTCTTGAAGTGACCTGTGCCCATACTCTGTATTGACACTTGCTGTTCAGCTATGACAAGATTTCATCGGCAAACTGAGTGTCTGCAGGCACAAATATGACATCTGCAAACACGTGTCTGATGAGCACATGGCCATCCTTAATGACCATCCACATGCCTATGTGGAAATCCTAGTGGAATGCCAATGCCAGGCGCGGTGCAGGTCCTGTCTTCTGTCAGGGAAAGCACCTGTCATGTTGGTGCTGAAATACAGCTCATGATTATACCACCTAGTGAGACTCTTTTGAACTTAGTCCTCCACATAATCTGCTCTGCAGAACATTTTGCAAGGTCCTGCAGACCACCAGGGAGCCATGGACAGCAGCTTAGTAGCCTCTGGTAGAAGCAACCGCAGTTAAGAGTAAGCAGTTTGGCTGGTTTGGTTTTTTTCTTTAACATCTGACCCTGACACCAAAGATTATGTATCTATAACCAGTGATGAAATCCTATACCATACCTCCTTGTTTCTAAGCATGCTCACTGAATGGGAGCTAATCTGTTCATGAGGCTCATGAGAGTCCACTAACATGACACTGCAAGAAACGTTTCTTTGGTTCCTGTTTTCATTTTACTTGCCTGAAAGTCTGTTTCCCACATAAAAAAGCACATAACAAAGGCCATTAATAAAACTGAAAAAGCTTAACTAATATACTGGTTTTTTTCCTTTTTAGAGTTATGAAGTTCTTTGTAAAGTGTAATACTTGCCAAAGAATACAGCTAAAGGCATGAGCATTTTGTTATATTTCCATTATAATTAATAAAACTGTCAGAAACATTGTCCAAAGAGCATTCAGTCTGACAAACTTGGAAAATCTGGAAAATGTAATGCAAGTGTGACACTTGTCATTAATTCATATACCGGTTTACAGGGGGAGAAATCTAAACTTTGTTTGCTTCTTATAAACAAAAATAAAAATAAAATAAAATAAAGTTTAACGAATTGTTGGGGGGGTTATATGCCTTCAGTTTCAATCACATTCACAACCTTCCTTTACTTTACACTGTACTGTTTAAGTGCTTTAGTACACATAAGAGCTTCCAGAAAATTAAGCCCAAGTTTCATCATAGGTGTGATAAGTGATTTTTCTGATTCTACTCTGACCTTAATGCTCAAAATTAAGTTTAAAAAAAAAAAGAAGAAAACAGAAAGTCATCCAGTTTCATATTTCCTTATTTGAGGATTGCACATACCATGCATCTGGAAGATCCGTAGCACCTCATTAGAGACCATCATAGTCAACAGCTAAGCAAAACAGCCAAATTGGGACTTTTTTTTCCCTTCTTCCTAACATCATTACATTCAGTATAATCACAGATGTCTGCTCAGAGCTTTGATCACCAATTTGGGTGTCTTCAGGAGCAGAATCTCAAACCTTGTTAACATTATACGATGCAGTCTAATGTATGACACCTGCAGACACTGCAGTGATGCATTCAGGCTTTCAATATTGAAAACTCAGCTACATTGCATAAGTACAAAAGCTCATTCATGAATAACTCAGCCCAACACCTCATTGTACAGGGCTGATATATCCTTTGTGACCTAAAGGCAGTAGCATCTGATGGCTATGTCTTTTGGTATCAGCTCAGTTCCATTTGGACAGGTGTCTATAGACTGAGGTCTCACAACCAGTTCTAACTGATTCATTGTTGGCAGTCCTAGCAGAAAATTAAAAATAAGTTAAAAAAACCAAAAAAGGATAAAAATAAAGTGATGCTTTTGCAGCTGTTAAGGCAAGTTGAATGAATAAAGAGGAAGAGAGTATTTCCTAGGTATATGAAGGAGGCTCTTGGCTTTCGTTCTGAAACAAGGACTCTTTTCATAATAAAAGGGGGAGGGGGGGGGAATCTAGCAGTATTTCAGCTCAGAAAAGCCCCGAACCTCCTTTCTGTAATATGAATAAATGAAGAGGCTGCTCTGCTTCCTTTCCCACACCTGAGCCAAGGGGCAGATATTCCTTTTCTGAGGGACCCTAGGGCCCAGGAACAAGCTTTCACCAGAGCCAAACCAGCACAACCTTCAGAAAAAGGAAATCTTTTCTCAGATCTCTCTTCTCAAGAGGGACATGAGGGCCAATGCTACCACTTCTTCAGCACAACATCTCAGGACAGCTCTTGTCCAGCAGTCCCCTTGTGTTCCTCATCCCCAACACTCCTGATCTGTCCTTTCTCACACTGTGTAGACCCAGCTCTTCCTTTACTCCCCCTTTATACATCCACTCTATTTTTAACATTTACCCTTTCTTTCCTGGGCTTTTTTCCCAGCTCCACTCCATGTTCTAAATGCACTCATTCCCTTCAAAAACAGTGACGTATTTGGATACCTCAACAATTTGACAATGTGCAGGTGGGAAATCCAAGAAAAAGGTACTTTTTTTTTGTCCCCTTGAAACTCATCTTTTTTATCTGCTCTCTTCCATTACTTCTATTATAGCAATAAAATGACTGTATTTTAGCTGTATATTGGGACAGGAATTATTTATTTCTGAGTCACATGAGTACAAGGTGCTGAAAAAAAACAGGTAATGAAAATATGAGATGGAAAGAGATTCTCCTGCAGTAAGTTGCCTTAGCTCTTAGCTCACTTTATGAGAACATCTTTTAATAACAATACAATGCATTTGGGAGAATGCTCAGAAATCCTTCAGTGTAAGAGTTTGGTGTCCAAATTTATGCAGGTAACACTTGTGATATAACCACACTTGGATTTACCAAGCATATCTGTGGGGACAACTGGATAGACACGATCTCATTTCAGACAGCATTTTTTCTTCATAACTGCAAAGAAAAATCAAACACAAGTGAATGATGTTCAAAGAAGTACATCTGATACCTTCATAAAGCTAATTCTGACTTAGAATATTTATAGCAAAATAGTACAAGATTTTGTATGTGTTGTATAGCCTCATTTGTTAAAAAAAAATAATTTAGTAAGTGACAAGTCAAGTGAAAAATTTTATATAATACTGGATAAACCACCCAAGTAGTTAAATCAATTCCTTTCTGTTTAATTTTGCTATTTGTTTTTCTATCTGAGCTGCCAATTTTCTAACATATTAGAGAAGAAGTAGGAAAGTCTTTTTGATTGATAACAAGCTCAGATTTTTGTGTCAGATCAGTAGAGATTTTTTTTTCAAGGCAAGAATTCTGTATGTTACTCTTACATTCTTAGACAACTATTCTACAAAAAATTATTTAAATGCTCTTTTTTTAGCTGCTTTGACAAGAACACTAAAACAGTTCACATCACCCTTGACCCACAGGGTGTACATCATCTTGTCAACATATAAACAAACACATGATGGGCTGTATTTTAATAGATTCTGTAAATATCAAGATCCAATTCATCAAAAGGTTTGCCAAAGTGACAGCTGTGGGGGTTGTGGTGTGTGTGGTTGCATGTCCACTCAGTGTTGTTGCAATAGGATCATTGCAAGAAAATTTAGAACTACTGTTGCTCTTTCTTCCATCTTATTATTTCTCTGGAGCACTGGGTTAAGCTGCACTCTGTATATGCCACTTCATGCATAAGGGAAATATGCAGACTTCCGGGCAGAAGCCACATGGCTGGCTTTTATAATAATCCCTCTCCTCTCTCCCCATCTTTATCAGACAATTCCTCTGATATGCTGCACTCTGTCAGAAAGGGAGACTGAGAGGAATTTATAAGCACAGAAACTCTTACTTGGGAGAATGAGCAGAGCTCACTTTTGATAAGGTTTACACAGACACAGGAGCTTTCCTTGGTTGGCTTCATAGCTTTATGGATTTTAAAGCCAGAAGGGGCTGTTTGATCATCTGCTCAGAACTACACTTCATAGGCCATTAGCTTCCATCCAGGAAAAGGCACAGAAAATAGGGAGAGGACCAGTGCGTCATCAGTACCTGACGCCCCATATCAGTAGGGAAGTCCTAAGGCAGGAATTGCCCAGGTGAACCAGCAAGCCAGGACAGACACATCTGAAAGTGCAGAGATCAGAGAGGGTGACAAATTTGCAAGGTCAGTCACAGTCAGCCCAGGGCACAAATATGCTGGTTGTGAAATGGAAGACTTACACCTCAACCACTGTTCTTAGCCCAATCCCTGACACAGTTCTTTGGCCCCACAAAAAAAGCAGAGAAAACAGAATCGACCTGGACAGCTGAGGGAAGAAATTCCAAGTGCCTCACTGAAGGTAAGACCCTTATGCAAAGTGCTACAAGGAAGATGAAAGCAGTCTAGCTCTCATGCCTGGACTAGGAGGGAAAACAAAGAGTTCAGACATTTGTAGGCTTTGAAGGCAAAGACTTAGGTCACACAACCCAAAGACACAGAACTCAACACATCTAATGACCTTTAAAAGAGTCAAAGTAAGGTACTTGACTCTTTTAGTAAAATATTCTTACATTTAAAAACTGCAAAATATTATTGCCACCTTCTTTTGAGAGGCGTTTTGTCTAATTTCAGCTTCTAGACATGGTATTTTGTCTATCCCATCTCATCCATTGAATACAAAAGCTCATAAGCCAGATGTGTCAGGGTTTTTCCATATGAAAGTGTACATACAAAGATTTCAAATAAACTCTAACTTATTCTATAATGAAGAGAAAATATTAAGCTCCATTAAAAACTCCATTCAAAGGGGTTTTTTTCTAGAAGCTGATCATCTCCACAGTCACCTTGTACACTTTTTCACACAGTTCTGTAGCTGTGGCCTCTAGAAACAAGGTAACTCTTCAAAGGTATTTCAGTTACATGATATTATCAATTTTATACTGTTTAGAGCTATCATAAATCTTCCGCTAGAGAGTTAAATGCCATAATGTTCGTGGGCAAGTCAAACACAAATTCCTACACTCATGCACAAAGCCAAGGTCTCTCCCTCTTCATCCCCTGGTGCCTTTCCAACAGACTCTTCCAAGATGAAATTTTAAGACACTGATGTATGAATTTAAAATATATACCCTCTTTGAAACTCTTACCATTTTTGTTTTGCTGGAACGAGGACTAATGTTGGAATCTTTTTAGTCACTAGTGAGTGCAATCACTGTGGAACAAGGAATGAAAAGATCTAAGAAATCCTGCAACCTGACACTGGGACAAAGCTCAGCAGTCCCTACCTTGGAAGCCACTCCATACTTTCTATAAGCTCCTCAACACCACCAGATCCCAACAAAGTTGAAGGGAGAAAATGAAATTTCAGGATCTTGCAGTGACATCTTGCTACAAGCTTACAGCACCCAGGCCTCCATGTGTACTATTTGTAGCTGTCATGCACACAAATAAGAATACTCTTACCCAATGGATTGTAGCTAGGCACAGAAACTATTTTGGTTTGGGGTTTTTTAATAGTTTTAGCTTACTAAGAATTTTAAAATCATTAATATGAAACTATTCAACTTTCAGCCATATGATTTTATCAGTACCAAATGCTAGTACTGATGTGGCTTGTGCATATATGCAAAACTGTTCTATTACAAAGCACACAATATGAGATCTTCTGTGATATTTGCAATTGAACCATTTTCTCATGATTGACTTCAAGCCACTGAGAAGCCCCATAGTATTACTGCTGGGATGAATCACCTACAAGCAAAGTGGAAGCCTACCTTATCTTTAAGTTTTCAAAATATCTAGTAAGGTGTTAGTCAAATAGCCATGAAAATTTTCCACAGCAGGCACAGGACAAAGCCATGTCAGTAGGCACAGAGATCTAGCTCACTCTAATCATAACAAACACGGTCTGGGCTCAATCCAGCTTCAGTCCACAAGACAGTAAACCTTGCTAGGACTGGGTCGCTTGGGCATGGCACTGTGCTAGCAGAAACACTCCCATGTGGCTTCTAGGCCACAACAGGCTTCTATCTGGTCAGCTTAGACCACAGGCATAGCAAGCTTGTGCCCACTCAGGCCTGTCCATCATCCACACTTGGTGTGATACCATATTTCCTAGTGTAATGTTGAGAACATACTGAAACATCTCCAAGAAAAGCTTTGCATGTTCAAGAATATTCACAAAGGTGCCTTATTTAGTATTTGAGAGCTTTAGAAAGCTTGAATTAGGTGAAATATTTAAACGAATTGAGAAGAAAGTGGGAAAAACTCTAAGCAGACAATTATGGGAACATAATTTGGGGATAAAATTATTAATTCTGAATGCTGTAATTTTTTAGTGGTTTGCTTGTGACTTTCTGTGGAATATCCACAACTCAACATCAGCCAGCACCCGTTCAAAAATAGAATAATAACTAGATCAGCACTATGATGCTTATGAGACAAGTCTAGCCTAGTTTGTGTGAGTGGTAAAATTACCTGTAATCTTTGAGAACAAAGAGAAAGAATGGAAGTAATCTTCTACAAGAGTCATAGTCTGAGAGAGCCCTTGGTTCTTTCTCCAAACTCACTGCCAGCACATTGCCTTGCTGTCCTGTTCTCCATCTTCTTCAAACACATTGTTTTAGAAGCCTGCATCTGTCTGTTGCCCCAATTTTCCCTATGATCTAAATGTCCACTTTTTCAGCCTCCATGGAAACATGAATTTGCTGAGGAAAAGTGGAAGATATCTAACTCTCTGATTTTTATGGTGATACCTTCAAAGAATATGAAGGAGGGAGAAATTCAGTCAGACTTTCAGTCTGTGACAATCTGATCCTTGGATGCTTCACTACAAAGTCTTTCTTATATAGAAATTTCACATTTCCTTCTTACAGAGATTTACCAGGTTGCAGTGACTGATTGTAGTATTATTCAGTTAAAACAAGTGAAATAACTATCAAAATAGTAATGTACATGCAGCCCAGTTTTGTTTGTGAAAGAGGAAATAATTTACCACAGAACTAGAAATGGATGCTCTCAACAACAGTCTTACTGCTAACTCTCCAAATAACATTAAATCATCTTCCACATAGCAAGGAAATGCCAACATTTGCCCTCACTGTAGAAAGCACTGCGACAAATGCACATCTCTTCAGAAATCACAAAAAACAGTTTTAATGTAAGATTTTTTACAGTAATAAATAATAAAAAATATTTTCATAAAAAAGTTAAAATAATTTAAATACTTTGAAAATATAAAATAATTTTTTAAAAGTAAGGAAAGGCACAAGTATTTAGACAAACACCATGGTGATCTGTACCTTCACTAGGTTGGCTCTAATCATAAATTATTGCCAATTATATTCTCCATGGATGCAGCAGCAAGATTAAATTCTTGATGTCTTTTATCCATTAAAATAGATTATCTGAAAGTCAAAAGTGACAGAGAAAGGAGCATTTTTCCTTAATTGCCTATCAGCCAATGGCTGGGTGAGGTACCAGAGCAGTGTGCTGCTCAGCTTCCGAGAATGGAGAAGGCCTGTGCAAACTTCTTAGGTGGTTATCATTACTTCAAATTGTGATGGATAGCGTCCTGAGAGTCATTGGGAGCTATTTCTGATCATAAATACAGCCACCATGACACACAAGCCATGGAGTGGAAATAAATAATGCAACGTGTAGTATGTGAATCTGCAAGATTTAAGAAGAGATAGCTAGTAATGTGGAAGAAATAGAAACTCAGAATGAAGGATTAAGCAGATTAAGACCCTAAAAAGTCCTTAAAGGTATCCAACATGACAACTGCTGTATTAAAAAAAAAATTAAAAAGCCATCTGATTGGACTTGGCAACAACTGCACCCAAATTAGCCTTACAAAAGTAAAAGAAAAATCTGTTTCAAACAATGAAGTAAAACTTCTGCAGCACTATTGTCTCTGGGACATGTCACTTTTGGGTAATTGGGGCATAAGAATTATCATTTTATTAAATAAACAAAAACCCACAAAGGTTAAGAAAAGAGACAGACAAATGTAGTCTTTGGAGGAAAGGGAGGCTGCAGACCTTAGCCTGACCCTCAGCCATCTTTTGTTGGGAATGGCAGACCCCAAGGTCAAATAGCTACTCTGCCAGAGTTACTGTCTGAGCCCACCCAGGCTTGGATATATAGCCTGCTCTAATGTATGTTCTACCATATGGAGGGCTAGAGACACCCCTGAGCCCAGGACATGCCATTTCTGCTGGAGAACTCTCACTGTTGGAATTCACCCTATCTCTAGAGTAGGGATGCAATAGGCACCATTCTGGACAAACAAGTAAGCAAGTTAATATTCCTAAAAATCTGCCTCTTTTTCCAAGTTAACTTGAATGTGATCCTGGTTTCATCAGAAAATAGAATACAATTCAGATTAGACAACATTGTTGCAAAGATTTCCACATCAATACAGTACCCTTTTGTTTTTCCTGAATGTCCTCATGATTTGCATATAGCCTAAGGAAATGACATTTTTTAATTTGGTTACCTTTGGGATCAAACTGCATCAGAAACTGAGCTTGTTAAACTCCTCACCTGACTTTTAAACATGCTGAATGATTTAAATAATTAAACTCAACTGTGTTGGTCCATGAACAATAGAAGAGGTTCAGCTGGGTCAAAAGTTTGGTCCCAACACAGAAAACAAGACCTCAAATTTCTCACCAAATGCCAAAAGGCCAGAGCAAGAGTACAGTACTTTGCAGTGTTCAGGTTTGGGACCATGAGAACTCTGATGAAAAAACAGCTGAAGTTTTAACTTCAGACACTTTTCCAATTGCCCCAGAGGGTAATAGCAGCTCTAAGTAGCATTTCTAAGTCCGTGTAACTTTTTGTGTTAGAGTTGGTCAAAACTAAACCTGCAACCTCCACTTTCTGCATAAAATAAACATCCTGCTTAAATTCAAACTTTTTTTTTCCAGGGACCTATCAGTTTTGCTCAAATGCTCTGATGATATTTTAAAATTAGTTAAAATGAAACATTCCTTTTGATGGGATGTTACTGCTTCTTCCTGAACTTTCCAAATGCATGCCATCTAGTGGCATCTAACCAACCTGTACACCAGTTATCCTGCTCTGAAATGGAGAATGGCACTATGTCGTGAACGAGAATCACTTTTTTTTTTTGGAAGCTGGATGTTTTTTCCATCAAAAGGCAAATCCTTCTTGGAATTTTTGCTCTGAAAGACATCTCATCTTTTTAAAGGTGGACAACTGCCACTTTGCTACCACAGCTGTCACTGAAATCTTGCTGGTCACAATAAAATTAATTAACACAAAACCATGGAAATATCTGTAGGCCACCAAAACTTCACACCTCCATTTGGAAATGAAGATGTGTCTTATGATTAATTGATCTTACAACTGAAAAAATATAACCAACTCTTCATCCTTTTTCTCTAAGTAATGCATCTCTTTCATCTCCTTTTACTGGAGCAATGGAAATGAGGACAGAATTCAAGCCAACTTATAACAGAAATAGCATAGAAAATACAGAATAGAATAGGGTTCATTATTATTATTTTACTTCAGTGCTAAGCTCTTTGTGTAAAATGGTGGTCTAAAAATAGTATCAGGTCACCAACCTGTACTGCTATAAAAGTTCTTTTGACAGATTGATAAAAACTAATACTCTGCTTTCCACAGTGAATGCTGACATGGCATCAGGCAAAAAGGATATCTAAATCATTTTTAAAGAAACACTGACCTTTACACAACTGGAAGATTAGCCTAGGCAAAAATCATGAAGCATAGATTACTTACTGCATTTACTTTATAGACAACATTTAATGCAGGTTTGGGGGGGTTGTAGGGCTTTTTTTCAGGCTAGGACTGTAACAAATACTGACCATAACTCTGTTTCAAAATTTGGAGCTCTGTTACAGGTGAACAGGAAGAACAGAACCTCCATATGGCCTCTCTTTCAGCAGGCAGATCTCATACTCCTGTCAGAATCACTTTATTCTACTTTGTATTTCCCCAGATGAAACCAAAACATCTTTAGAAATATGCCCTGGGGTTCCTAAATTTGCTTGCTTATACACCAGTAGGTCTCTACACAGAAAGTACCAGGTTGAGTTACTGTTAAAATATTAAATTGTTTATGTACATCTTGCTAAATCCACGCAACAAATATGCAATGTAGGACAAATAATAAATGTATGAGTTACAGATTATTTTACAAGATTAAAAAAATTTTTTTCTTTGATGCTAATATTTATCTAACTAAATACAATGTACTGCTACACAGTCACTAGCAATGCAGTGCCCTTTCTTCACAGTAAAATATTATCTTTAGGTCAAATGAATGTACTTATACCAGGGTACTTTTACGTTAACTGCGTGTTACTGTTGAATAGACAATGGCAGACAATATGCAGGTGGATCTGTGGTTCTGAAAGAACAGTTGGCCTATCTTGGAAGAAAATGATTTAAGAATTGTGATTAAAGTGATACTGTGTTATTCAGTCATGCCTGAAGACCTCATTAAATCAAAGTTCCTAGTGACATCAATGGCTATCTTGTCTGAGCAAGGACTGATTAACAACTGTGGGATATTAGTCCTGGAAGCTCATGATCTGCATGAGGCCTGACACAAATTAGCTTGTTACCAGCTATGATTGGGCTTCATCTACAGTTTGCAAAAAGAATCTCCTGTAATCACCCGCACTTTAACATTTAATGTTTATAGGGTTTTTACTGTGCATATTGCCTGTTTTCATGCAAGCAGAAAGCGTTGTGGTTTTGTGGTTGGCAACTAGCATTTTGCGGCTTTATTGCATTTGTTTTAATATAGGAAAACTTCTAGACCGTATTTGCTTTGTGACATAATGTCTTTATTATGTCCTGCAGAAATAATTGACCCAAATCAAGTTACTATACACTGTATCTATTGGTTAATTAGAACTTTAAGATGCAACAAATAAAACACATTATTGACTTTTAAATCTTCAATCAAATAAATATTTACAGCTGCAATTTGCCAAAATTATTTACCTTTCAATAACAGATCACAAGGAGAATATGCACTACAGATTCAAGTGAATGCCTTGGCTGTCAGCAAACAAATTACAAACAGAAGAGAAAAAAAAAAAGTGTTCTGGCTATCATTACAGTCTATAAATAGCTGATGTGTTTCTCCTTTAAAGATGTGTGATCTTCTACATTAGTAGACTTTTTCAATGCATAATTGACCTTGAGATGGAGAATAACCTCGTAGCGGAGTGGCTTTTCTTTTAGGGAACAATGAGTATAGATATTAGAGGATGTGCCTGTTGTCAATGATCATTGCTGAAATCTGCCTATACCACACTGGGACAATCAATTTTGTAAATGATTGCAATAATCAAGGAAATTGCCTAATTTATAAATCCTGGCATACAGCATTTTAATGGATTTCTACATTTTAATGCTGATGCTTTCAAAGCCAAATGAATTGTTGTCCAAGCTGTCACTACACGAAATGATAAAAACATTCAGTCTTGTGGGTAACTAAATCTCATGGATATTCAGACCATCAGGTACATAATCACTCATTAGTGAATTCTGTGATAGTTTCCAGTTACAGCAAAAGGCCACAGTTTCCTTATGAAAAAGCCACCTCAGGAACAGAGGACTAAAAATAGTTGACTTGCTGAAGTAACACATTAAAAAGTTTCCCAGCCTTCTTTGTCCATGTAAGATAGCACTGTTTTACCTTTCTTCTTTGGTTTTGGTTTTGGTTGTGGTTTTTTGCCTGTACATAAAGAAGCATAGTCTTACTGCTATAAGTAAGAGGAAGGTCCAACAACATTTTGACCATGAATCACATCAGTGCAGTCACCATTCATACAGAAGGAGAACATATGAAGAGTTTGGTGCCATGGCTGTTGCTGGTGGCTAAGTCTACCTAATCTATGCTCCAACTTGCTCTCCACACTTAAGCCGGTTCCGCAGACATAGTTATACATGGATTGCTATTCTCAGTTAAACCTTAAGCAATTGATTTCAGCCAATAGTGGGCTGCCAGTACTTTACTTACTGCTCAATCTCACTAACCTGACATTTATGGTGTACTGATTGGCCTCTGTCAGTGGTGGTGGTTGTAAATTCACTTTGAAAAGCTTTGTGTTAACAGCCTTCAACCAGGCTATGAGACGAGTACGAGCAGGCAAGCTGACAATTGCTCGACCTCCTGCCCTTATTACAGTGAGTAAATCAGGCTTTGAGCCATTAGGCTGGAGCCCGAGGCCTACACAGAAAGGATTGACATGACTAAAGGTCAACCTCTGTCACACATGTGTAACAATTTGGATAATGGAATTCTGTAACTTATCTGAAAAAGGTGCCAAATGTGTGGAAGAAAAGTATACCCTGGCTGAATTTTCTAGCTTTTATGTTAGGCAAATACTTAAAAGTCTTCATTTTAGAGTCTACGCATGTTTGATGCGGTGAAACCTGGGGGACCAAAATGCATTGAGACAGTGTTGCAAAATATTGAACATCACCACCACCTTAAAGAGCATATGCTGCAGTTTCAGTTTATCAAATCTATAACCAATATATTGCTGGCATCAAGTACACAATACATTTTGGATATCCATATATCCCATTAAAAAAACTGCCTTTATTCACCCGCTTTGAATCAAAAGTCTATAGAAACAAATAACTGTTAATGGTATCATAAATGGAGAGCAATTTCAGGCCTTACAAACTAGATTTCATCAAACAATGGAAACTGGTTTTTCTAATTAATAAAAAAAAATGTTTAGGTGTTTCAGTTATATTGGATCACTTTGGAGCAGTACCGAAAGTTAATGGTCAAATAAGGACAGAAACAAGCTTCTATATTTATTTGTGTTCCATTTCAGTATTTTTGCGTATTACATAATAAAATCTCCAAGGTGAGTTTATGTGCCATGGAAAAACAGACAGTCCCTACATGCTCTGGAAATTTAGAAAATATGTTTCTTCTGGGAATAGAGAGTGTCTGGATTTGTGCATGTTTCATGTAGTCCATGGAATTATTGTTTTCAGTAACACTGTTGAAATTCTGGGACTGTATCCTATGCCTCACCAAAGTTTATTCCAAACTTTGCTTCAATAAATAGGAAACAAATCAGTCATTGTGCCAAATTAGATTTGCTGCATGTGTTTTAGAGTAATTTATCTGCTCAGGCATACAATAGATATCTCAGGTACATGGAACAAAAATTCCAATAAAGACATGGAGACACACATGATGATAAGACATGAAAAAGTCTTGTAAAACTCACAGGGTTTCTAAAAGAATCATCAGGGTTTAATTTAGCTTTTCTAAGGACAAGAATTATCAGACACAGAGTGGCTTTTATAATTAGGATCAAACTAACTTTATATTGACCTTAAGTAAGGTATCTATAACTTGTAAAAGTTATCTGTAAAAATGTGACTCTAAATGATCCAGAAACACTAATGTTATCAAGCTGCTTAATAACAGTTTAGCGCAATTTTCTTATAAATTGCATAAGTTAAGGAAGCTGTGGATCTGAATGTGCTCTTACTGAACTTGTGGCTTAGTAAGCTACTGAGCGCAACTTTAGGGACATTTCCAGTAGGCAGCATGTGAACTTAAAATCCATGTAAAAGTAAAAGATACTGTGCTTTTTAACAGAAAATAAGGGTGGTACACCCCAGAAAATCCTCAGGAATGACAAAACAAAAACCCAACAGAATGGCACCAGCTGTTTCTCTGCATAATTTAAAATATAATAGTATTATAACTAAGAGGTTTTTTTCAAGACAAAATTATTGGAATTTCATGAACATGACATATTTGAAACAGGGCTGACAAGCAGTCTAGAATACTAGATGATGGATTGCTGAGAAACGTAATTTTCACTTTAATAGAACGACAGCATGCACATAATTCTATCCCCCAGTGCTTTGCTGTAACAGCAAATTCAGTCCAAAACTACAGTCTTGAGAATCCAAATACAACTCTATCACCATAACTGAAATGAGTGCTTCATTTGAAAGGGAAGGATTCTCTCTGCATATTAATTTATACAGGTATGTGTAGTACTGCTGAAAGGACTCTGACCAGCACGCAAAATGCATGTTCCTGGTCAAAGGCAATGATTTCTTTGACTTCGGTTGAGGCTCAAAAAGGCCACCAAATACCTAAATGGTACTTTTATTAAAATGACATACACACTTTCTAGTAGTAACAGTTGATCATATCCATTTAAGGGGAAAAAACAGTAATACAGGGTTAGCATTTTGTAATCTTTTACTCATTCTTGAAAAAAATAAATAAAAGAAGGAAAAATCAAAAGAAAAAGTGTTTCTTCCAGAAAAGGAAACTTTAAATCAAGCCATGTTAAAATAATAAATTTTACATTCTTGGACTATTCTAAGAAAAAAAAAATAGAAGAGAGACCTATTTGATCACTGACCAAAAAAAAAAAAATCAAGAAAGACATCAAACTCTGTATCAGGCAAATGAAGAAATGG
This sequence comes from Laterallus jamaicensis coturniculus, assembly GCA_022605575.1. Classification (NCBI taxonomy): domain Eukaryota; kingdom Metazoa; phylum Chordata; class Aves; order Gruiformes; family Rallidae; genus Laterallus; species Laterallus jamaicensis. Next base: position 21,860,152 of record JAKCOX010000010.1, read on the forward strand.
AAACTGTACAATTCTATCTGTCAATAAAAAACTCTTAAATCTAAGCTGTATTTGCAGGGAAAAAGACTATTTACAATTTAGATGTTTCCAGAATTCACAGTTTAAAATTTGGAGCCTGAAATACTTTGATACTAAAACGTATACACCATTTAAACTTCTGTATTTTATTCTAATAGATTTTAAATGTATATCGTATACATTCCTTAAGTCTACTCTTATTAAATTTTGATGTTAAACAGAAAGGGGAAACCATGTGCAACTAGATTAATTTATCTCCAGGGAGTAAGGACACATTAATAATTGAGATAATGTTTTCATATATGTTGGAATCAAGCGTGCCTTTTCACTTCTTTATTAGAAAACACATTAGGGGAAAATTATCTCATTCTCATCAGTAAGACCTAATTGCTGAGAAAGTCTCTGCTTTCTTTGCAATAACAAAAGGATTGTTCTCATTACCTCAAAATGAAAAGAAAAAAAATAAGAAAGAAAGAAAAAGAAAAAAATAGATCAGAAATATTATCAAGCGCTGCTGGAATAAATGCCTGTGTTACCAAAGAGAGTGTTTACTTAATACACCCAGTCCTGTTTTTGTTTTAAACAAATCAGAGTTTATTGTATTTTTATAAAATACAAGCAAGTTCTGGATTGGATAGAAGTGGGCCAAAGGAGGGGGGAAAAACCCCTACAACTAAAAATTACTAATATTTTTGGCTTTTGGAAGGGCTGATCTCTCTGTAAGTTATAAAAAATTATCTTGGCTGATTGCAAGAGAACCCTGTAGTTTCCCATGGACACCCATAGGTGACAAGGCCTGTTGTGAGGTAATGGAATGGTATGTAATTTACTCTGAATCACTGTACATTATGCTGTATGGATTACATGCAAAGCAAACATTGAGTGCATGGTGGGAACACTTGTGCAGACAGACTGCAGCATATTTCCAAAGTGTTGAACTATACATCAAATGCCGTGCTTCTGATGTTTCCCGCACCAAAGAGGGTAAGTCACCAAATAAGTAACTATTCATAAAAGTCTTTGCAATAGCCCTTCTACTTATCCAGTGTACACTGAAACCAAACAAACAAAAGTCCCTGTAAACAAAAGCAAACACCTATCAACTTTACTTTGCTGTGCAAGAGGAAAAAATACTAGAACGCTATTTACGGTACTAAGTAAAGTTTTGTCTATAAGGTCCATCAAGACATAATTCTGAATAACTCATCTGTATACATGCTTGATTTTGCAGCTATCATGAAGGGATCAGTAGAAGGCAATTGACTAAAGCCACAGCTTTATAAAGGGATGATGGCTTTAACATTTACAGTGATTTAAACCCACACTCCTATACCATACAGACTACAAGAACACAGACTATTCAAATACATACTTTCAATTACTTTTCTTTATTTTCACAGATCAGCTTTGCAAAATTACACTCATTTTCTGATTAGTTTCTTTTGCTATACGTTTTCTTTATTAAACATTGGTTCTCTGATAGATAAAACATACCAAAGTGAAAGTCAAAACAATTGAGAAACGGCCAAAACTTTTAGCTAGATCATAGAGTATGTGATATTTCCCATTAACAGAAATAATCTGAGAGTGTGAGCTGCCCACACTACGTCAAAAAAAACAAACAAAAAACCAAATCCAACCCCCCCTCCAACCTAAATTTAATTATTTGCAAGATGATTCACTTAAAATACACACGATCATTTTGCTAGCCAACAGGAAATCTGTGATATGTGTTAAGAATAGAACAACAAACCCACACAGAAACTCAGCTGACACCCATTGATGGCCTGAAGTTGACACATTCATCATTACTATTCTTATTTTTACTTCACATCTTTTTCTTCTTTGCCATTACCTTTCCCCAGAAAAGTCCTTCCATCTTTCATTGGCTTAAAACTATTTTTAAATTCACTTGAAATTACATGTAAAAAATTCTTGCCTATTTAAAAGATATTTTGTCAGTGTTTGCAACTTAATTTGTATAAAACTGATTCATAATAAAAAAAGTAAAAAATGTAAATTTTAGGATAATTTAAAATTCTCTAACTCCATTAATTTTAGCTGAATTTCAATGTTTTGTAGAACTTGATTATCTGATAAGCTTATTATTTCATTATTCCATATTCTGTTAACAGAATAAATCACAAAACCCCTCTTAACAATAAAAATAAAGCCTCCAACATCATTATACAGTATTATATTAAAAACTATTTTATCAACAATATATCCCAACATATTGTCATTTTAATCACTGGGCAGATTTAAGTCTGATTTATTAATATCTGCTATACAAGAGAAATTCCATCCCCATTGACGGTAGCAACAAAACTCTCAGGGATTGCAAGTTGCCCAGTGTTACAGAGCACATTTAGGTGTGTCCTGAGATGGATCTTTCACTCTTTAATGTGAAAATCTCCCTCCCGCCACAATGATTCTTTTGGGCAAATGCTTTGAGACAAAGACACTGATGTGTCTATTTACTATTTCTTTGCAAATAGGAAATGCATAGGAGCTCCTACTCATAAAAAGAGGTCATATATATTGCACAGTATGCAACAATAGAAGGTTATTATCAGTCCCAAAAGGCTGACAACCTAAATATTCACATTTTTTCTGTGAACAAGTGCTTTACCAAACATGCTGGCTCCACAGCACCGAATAACTTCTTAAAATCCATCCACTTTTACTGTATACCCACTGAAGACAGCGAAAGCACTCTTTGCATCTTCATGGACTTCTTGTCTGTTTTCTAATCAGCAAGCACATCCCTTCATTTGCTGAAGATTTGGATTTGGTCTAGATGGGTAACTAACACCTGCAGATCTACAGGCACATTTCTACTGACTCTCCATAGCAGTTAGTCTTGAGGTAAGCAGAAGGTGCAGCTACAGAGAACTAAGCAGCACTGAGAAATTACACCTTCCAGCACAAAGCAAAGAAGAAATGAATGGCAAAAGACTAGTTTCTGTAAATAACAATTACTGACACACACAAGGTTCGTATGGGTTCCCTACTAAATATTAGGTCTGTGTATAAAATGAGCATGTACTATCTTTCTAAATTAACTTACCACAAGATGCTCCTGTTAACACCTGAGTACACACCATAGTTAAGCACAAAACTCCAGCAGTTCACTGGAGAAAAAGTACACAGTCAGGAACAGTAACAGCCACGGATGTGACTGTATGGCCAAAGGAATACAATAGCGGCTTTTTGACCTGTTCTGCCAAACCACTGTCAGTGTTCATCACAAAATAAACCAAACTATCACATATGAAAATGTTTTCATATTAATTATCACCATTAGCCTCTCTAAGATGCTGGAAAATACAAAAAAAATAACATCTTCAGAAAGCAGAAAGTAGCTTTCTCACAAAAGCACAGAAAGCATCATTAGTGAAATGCACAGTGGGTACAGGACCAGAGTTAAACTGAACTGTGAACAGCACTAACAGTGTCACTGTGCAAATAGTAGGGCTGTAGAACAGGCTCCTGCACTTGTTTCAGCAGCTTCCTAGGAGTGCCTGCAGGACACAGCGGTGGTGCAATACACCTTCGCAACCCACCTGTGCTATTCAGGCTAAGATGGTGCAGCTGGTACTGTGAACTGAGAGCTCCACCAGCTCTTGTTACTCAGGTCAAGATGTAAAGAGCTCCATGTGTGTGGTAGCCTTCAGCCTTCTCTGGCTGTGTCTCTCTACTTCACATTACAGCAGCCACATCAATCGTCTCGTCTGTGCAAACCATTGGAGCCCTGTGAGGTGTCCACTGAATTCCAGCTACCTCTAGCACAACAAGGCTTTTGCTTGTACCACCTACATTTTCAAATCTGCTGGGTCAGCTTACTGAAATTTGGTTGTTTGTTTTTTTCACTGCTAATGAATGGTGCTAGGATCACGTACAATTACACTCCGTGTCTGCTTCAAAACACTCAAATCTGACAAGGAAGGAAAGATGATGACTTACTTCCCAGAGATGCTGAGTGTTCCTGATGGCTCCTGCTTGAACCTTCTCTGGCAAGAGCAGGACTCCCTGGAAGGGCCCGATCCAGGTGCCTTGCTGGATCCGCTGCGCTGCACAAATGCCATAGGCGAGGCCAGGCACCGTGCTGGTGCACAGACACACTTCCCGGGGCAGGTCCCGGAGCCACTCGGGGATCTCGGGTGGTGGGGCTGCTGCAGCAGCACTGCTGGTGCCCACCAGACGACGCAGGGAGTGGAGGGGCCCATGCATGGGGCACTCGCCGTTGCGGTTGTCAGCACACATGTCACATCCTGCAGGGGAGAGAGAAAAAAGCGCTGTCGTTGGGGTGATGCTGGCCACCACAATGACCAACGCAGGTGAGATCATGCAGATCCACTTTTCCTATCATTTCATGGCAGCTCAGCACTTATACACACCGTGCCATTTCACTTGGTGCTTTGGATAGTTTTCCCAATCTCACCAAAGTCTTTCTGGTGTATCCCGGTATCTGCCATGCTCAGAAGGTCTTTAACACTGTTTTTTTAAGATTCATTTTTTGACTAATATAAGTAGTCCATTTAAACCCTCCCAGTGTGTTTCAGTGAGACATCTTAAAATACAGTCATAATGCCTTACAAGTTCCCCTCATTTGCCTTACCACAGATCAGCCCAGAGGTTTAACTGGGGCAGGGTTTAATTTCATCCTTATCTTAAACATTTGCTCTACTTTCTATGAGGATGTTTGTGCATGCCTGTCTGTTTAGAAAATAAAATAATTAAAACAGAATATCATGAATGACAAATCAGAGCATGCATGGACATTTACTTTCTTATACCTGAATCTAATCTTTAGAGTTAAATTATATAGCAGTTATCACCAGTTCCTAGCACACATTTGAAAAGAAATTTATTGAATAGGAATGCACGTTCTTTGCCTGTTACATGTAGTTGAGACTAAGAGCAAAATCAGCATGTCTGGGTTTGCGAGTAGGTCCCAGGTAAAGGACCATTTTCCATAAATGCTAATTTCCCTAACTGATCTTAATAATGGATGGTGTTCATAGAATCATAGAATCACAGGCAGGGCCACCAACCTCAGGCCTGGTGTTCTCTATTTTAGGAATATCTTGATGTGATTTTTTTGTTTTGAGAAAAGAAGATTTTGTTTAAATATTGCCACTGCACGCAATCTCCCATGCCATGTGTGTACAACTTCCAAGAAAATGTTTCATGCTCAGGAACTCCATATCTCTGCAGGTATGCTGAGTCAACAAAACAATAAATCTATTGAAATAGTTTACCATTTTCTGCACATTTCATTTTTATAGCACAGTAAATCTTTTAAAATAAATTTATTCCCAAAATACAGAGGAAAAACAATAATTATGCCATGGCATCATGTAGCAACTCCTTTGACCTAATAATTTTATAGAACCTACACCCATTCTTATAAAAAAAAAGTGAAGTACTCGCTATAGAAGCTGGAGCTTCTTGGTCTAAGCCACAGACTTAGACTTGCTAGATTGCTCATAACCACAGCTTGAATTCTCAGGGGCACTGACTCAGCTCTTCTTCTTTCTGAGGTAGATGCACTATGTATTATGTAGGCCTCTTTCCTATGGTGCCTTCAAAGGAAAACCTTCCTCTCATCAGAATAAAAGCTGCTGAAGGATAATAAAAGCTAAGTTTTCAAAATGCGGCCTCTATTTGCATTCTGCAATCATAGACACGCTTTCTAAGAACTGTTTCCTGTCACCTGCTTTTAAATTGTATGATACAAAAATTATGCGTTCAGCAATATGAAAATACTTGAAAGTTACCTGTGGAAGCTAATTTCCCTCGAAACTGTTACACCTTCAAATCTTGCAGGAGATGCATGTGTCCCTGCTTGGGGCTCATCCGTACACGTTCTCTGCCCATAACACTGATTACAGACGTTAGCAGAAAGCAAGCAAGTGAGCCCTGAGCTGTGAGTTGCTCTGATGGGTGGCCCTGCAGAAGGTGGCTTGTCCATGAAACTCACCCCATGCCATCCCTGACATGTGGAGCAGTGTAACGGCAGGGAGGCAGGAGGGAAGAAAAGCCCTTGCTGGCAGCGCAGCACATCCAAGCAGCTACAGGACAAAACTCACTAGTGGGGACTGTGCTTACATTGAGGGGGGGGGGCAGGGGGGAAAAAAAAGAGAGTAAAAAAGAAGAAAAAAACCTTCTGCTGGAGGGTTAAAGCCTTTCTTTAGCAATATAATCCTTGTTACAAAATGACTCTTTTGTTGAGTAAAGTCTCAACCACAGAGGGGTTTTGCTCCCTCAGCCACGTCAATTAGAGGTGGCTAGAGGATGAGATTTGCAGGACCCCAGGGAAAAGGTTCCTGGCTAGTCCTGAAACAAGATTATTATGCAGCAAATATGTTCCTACAGACATTCCCAAGCACAATGAATAAAAGGCAGCAAGTACATGCAGGGTTTTTTTGTTGTTATTTCCACTGCTAGTTTGGAAAGTGAGGTATCACCACAGCATCTTTTCTTTCCTCTTTGAAACCAATCGTCAAGAAACCCTGTATTTTAGGCATATCCAAGGACTCAGGGGCTGCACTGGAGTCTGATGTTGGAGATCATACAGGAAAGGATCTCGAGTATGAAATTTGAGGGGAAAAAAACCAACCACCCCAAATAGGTTGGCATGTGAGTACACTTTAAAGAAATCTGGCCTCTTACTTTAATCACTTCAAACAAATCTGGCATCTGACTATGCAAGTTAGAACAAAAACATCTGACAGGAAAACTAAGATGCCTAACCATGATGTCAATTAGCACCCAGGGCAGACCTGTTTGCAGTGTTCGACCATCTTGTAGGTACAGAACTCTCCTCCCAACTACCTGATTATTAATGGCTTACTTGGAGACACTATGTCTCTGTGGCAACTTACATTAAACATGCTAAGGCATCTTTGTGACTCTGCTCAGGCAATTTCAGTGTCAATTTCCTGCATCCCACCACCAGATATGCATGAATTTTCAAGCACACAGCTTTTAGTACCAGCCTAGGAAGATTTCTTCACATTGTCCTGACAATATGGCTGCACAAGTGTGGTTAAAACATTTTACTTCTACCTTTTCAAGGAAAATAAATTAGGATATGGACAAGGAGTATAAATGAACCCTGTATCACTGTCGTTTGCCCTTACAGAAAGTCACACATGGTGATACTTATTTTCCACTATCCATAAACACTGGTAATGTCTTAATGCTTGGCAGCAGCAGTAACTGATCTCCTGCTGTGCTCCTTTCCCTTTGTCCTGCCAAAGCTGAAAATTTGGAAAATGGGACACCTTCTGAAACTGTTTTGGCTTATGGCTTGTTGATGAGAGGGGAGGAGTACGTCTTTAATACTAAGGAGTACTTACTTTCTTCTTAATTAATGTTTTATACATATATCTTCAGTTTTTATGCGTGGGTACAAATAAAACTTTTTTAAATCCTCATAAGTGTTATAAGGAGTAGAAGCCATACTAGATGTATTTTACCATGCCCTGAGTAAAAAGTTGCCAAGCATCTTTTCCACTTCCATGCCTAACCCATTTAAAGACAGTCCCTGTGAGCAGTGGGTATTTCTGTCTCAGAGAGCAAGGGAAAGAAGTCCTTAATATCAGATAGGAGTAAAAAGGGACAACATAAAGACTCTCAACACTTGCCCGCCTCAGAGAAAGGATCAACAGCATCATCTTAATGGATGCAATACAGTGCACCAGCTTGCTTAATAATAAATGGAAAATAAGGGGTTTTCTTGAGGGGCAGAATGCTGTGGTCCACTGACATCACTGGAATCCCCAAACTGGATGGCAACTATCAAAACCCACACAGGTATGAGCAGTTCACGTAAAAGGGCCATGGCAAGGCAAGCATGAGCTTTCCTGACGACTGCCACACAGGCCAACAGAGGCAGACGTTCTGTACCCTTCCTCCTATTTCTGCCTCAGAGAGCAGCTGTGTGAGTACGGGCCTCCTTCCAGGACCGCTGACATTAATGCTTCCACTGGCTGTAACAGCATCAGTCAAGCCCCAAATCAAGGCAAGAAGAAGCAAGAAAGATGAGAAAATTGAAGGATTTGCTGCAAATGGAAAAAGCATGGAGGGCTGCAGCCAGAGCTGAGTGTCTCCCGATACAATCTGGAGACGTAGAAGGTAAGGTCGGCGGCAATGCTCCCTTTCCAGCCCAGATGCTGCCAGACCCTTTGGAAGGAGATCAGTTTCTCACTTTATACCTTCATGCTCTATAGATGGGAAGAATAAGGCAAGGAAGAAGCAGGGGAAAAAAATTAAATGATTTCCTAGTGGAGCTGTTTGGTATGGGTCTTTCGGGAGGGGTGCAATATGTTATCGTTTATTTGCCTCCATAAAAATGAACACAGTGTAGCGCCAGCACTACAACTCCGTGTGAGCACACTTAAAAGTACGAAGCCTTAGCAAAAGAGAAGGGACACATCATTGACCCCAAAATATAATTCTAACCGCTCTCCAACCTAAATAACACCACTAGTGCATTTTTTTTAAGGAAATCTGAGAGGAGAAAGCTTTAGTCAGTGGAAGGTAGGTTCCAACACAGCCTTTTAACCAGCAAACCAGCTGTAACAATAAATGAAAGAAATACATTTCTGTCTCGCAATAATATGCTTCAAAGGTGCAGTTATACTGGATACCTGCAGTTTGCTGGTATTAAAGAAGGGTGGCCTCTGACCCTCTGCTTCATAATTCACCACAAGCATGCAGGTATCCGGTGGAAGTGGTCATCATTTCACACGGTATTACTCACTCGCTGGTATAAATCACAGTGGCCAGCCCTGCATCCCTGCCTGGGCCTGGGTACCCAGCTAAGAGGGCGGGTGGGCTGGGACATTCGGCTGGCACTTTCGGAGGGATGAAGAGTTCCTCGTGCCTCGCTTTCCTCATCGACCAGATGGCATCAATCTCATTTTGCTAAATTAATCGCAGTTTCTCAGACTGCCTGACTTGAGACAGGCTTTCGGGGGGACGAAACACAGATGCACTTTCGCTCTCGAGTTCCTTTTATTTATTTGTTTATTTATTCTAACTGCTCGCTGCGGAGAGCGGGGTCGAGCCCAGGCTGCCGCCCCGAGGGGCCGGATCGCGGGGCGGGGGTGCGGAGCGGCCGCCAGAGAGGGGCGGGCCACGGCTGGCAGCGGGTCCCGGTCGACCCCGCCCGCCTCTGCCCGACCCTTCCCGGGGACCGACCGCCGTCTCCCCCGTCCTCGGGCTTTTAGCCTTTTAGCCCCTCGTCTCACCCCTCCGCTCTTCGCCTGCCGGGGCCGAGCCGCCACCGCGGCGCAGAGGAAGCGGAGCGGCGCGGCCGCTGAGCTCCACCGGCCGCCCGGGCGGTGTTCCCGCACCGGCGCAAGAGCTGCCGCGGTGTCCGAGCCCCTCGGTCGGGGGGTCAGGTACACCCTGCGCCGTCTCCTCCGAGGAAGGTAGTGTGCGAAAGCCCGCCTGGGCGCTCCGAGACTGGGAGGGAGGTCGGAAGGACCGTCCCGCTTGAGGAGCGGCTTTCTAGTTATTTTGCGAGGCGTGCGGGGGGCGGGATGGGGGAGGTGGGTTTGATTTCTCTTGCCTTCGATTGAAGGAATGAATGAATTAAATTTCCGTGTCAGGTATGAGAAGGGTAGGAGAATATTGTGTGTAGATAAACCTTGCCACCCCCTGCCCCTGAGAGACCCCCATATACAATGTAGAGATGATGAATAGGCTCTGAGAGAGAAGATCGAAGTTCAGTGTGCACCGGCTCCACTCTCTCCTACAAAACTATAGGGCAATTAATTGTGGCTTGTCCCCTCATCCTTCATCTCCTGGTGGCACATATCGATGGAGATTACTGCTGATGGACCATTTTATCACCCTAAATAAACAGTCACCACCTTCCCTAACCTCAATCTAATATATGGCTATCTGCTATGTTTAAGGGTGTTGGGTAACTAATGATGTAAAATAGCTAAATCATACAGGTTACCAGCAGCCTAGAGAAAAAAAATAAATCCGAATATTCCCCGCACCGATCCACTTCACAACGTGTTATGTATATACACTGTCTCCCCGTAAATTGAATGGGAACAGGCGTGCAAACCTCTTGGTTGCGTGACAGTTTAGTTTTACCCAGCGTATTTATTACAGTGGCAGGTTGGCCCTTCCCGGTGAAGGTAGAGGAGTCGCCTACTTTTCACGGCGAAAGCCCAGGGACAAGCCTACGGGGGAGCAAGCCGATCCCTCACTCCCCAAACTCACCCTAGGAGATATCCCCCGTGCCCCTCCCCCAGCGCTCAGAAATACCCTCGTCCTCCCAGATTCAGAGCTGGGAAGAAAACGGTCCCCAGCCGCCTGCCACATTATCAGGGTTTTAACATAATCCCCTTTACTTCCCTGCGAGTAAAGACTGCTCAGCCCTAATTAGGGGCTTGTTTCTTGGTTGTTGTTTTCTCTTTTCCCTACCCTTTCAATTTAAAACAATTACATGCTTAACCCGCATCTCCTTGGCGGCCCTCACCCCCCTCCCTCGCCAGGACCGTGCCATATTCATTGATATCTGACGATCAAGGCGCGTGTCTAGAGGCAAACCACCGCCCCATCCATCTTCCCAGGCGCCTCGCCGGGCCGGGCGCTGTGGAGCCGGGCCTGACGGGGTGGCGGGCAGCCGGGAGCGTCGCCGGCCCTTGAGCTTTACCAGAGAGGAGGCAGCAACCTCACCGCCCCTTCGGCGGCCGCCCGCCTGCCCGCCTCCCCCTGCCCCGCGGCGCTGGGTCGGCCGCCCGGGGTGCGACCGCAGGCATCGGCGAAGTTTAGAGCCTCTGCCGAGCGGACGGACTCTGAGGGGGGAGCCAGGAGAAGGAGGGGGTGGGAGTGGGGAACGGGAGGGACACGACACGACACGACACGACACGACACGTTCTTTTACCCGGAGAAGATGAGGATGCTCGGGGATGGGGGCGTGCGCATGTGGGAAGTGAGGGGAAACAGAGCATCCGCCTGATCCGCGAAGGAGTTACAGCTAAAATTAAAACTCGAGAAAAATCCCGCAGGCAGGGGCCTGCCGCCAGCACCGGGTCAGCAGGCTGCGGTCGGGCAAGGCCGAGGCGGTGGTCCTGATCCCTGCACCCGTGCCCGGCGGGTGGGTTGCCTGTGCCCTGTGACCTCTGCCCTCTTGTCAGCCTCGGGGTTCGGTGGGACTGTCCGGAGCTGGAACTTTAGCAGAAAAGTATAACTCAAAGCCGATGGCTCCTCACCTTACCCACAACCCCGACCTCTTTTCCCTCAAACGGTGCAGCACGGGGAGCGAGGGACGTAGTCCCAGCGGGAGAAAATCCCTCCTGCCCTGCTGCGGGGAGCCGCGCAGGGATGGCCAGGCCGGTGCCCTGCAGCTCCTGGGCTGAGCCTCTGCTGGGGAGAGGGAGCGGGGTGCGTGGCAAGGCACGGACAGCAATTCGCGTGGCTCCTTCCTCACTCACAAACTGTCTTTCCCCCCCCCCCCGCCCCCCCCGCCAAGGTTTATGAACGAGTTGCCCGAAGCAAACGCACCTGGTCCCGGAAGGTTGGAAACCCGGATTAAAACTTTTGCTCAGAGACGACTAATAACCCCTGGAGCGAAAGCCGCCTCGTAAACAAGTTCAACGACAAGACTTTTTAGCTTTCGCTGAAAGGAAAAAAAAAGAAAAGAAAGAAAGAAAAAGGGAAAGAAAAGAGGGGGACACACACCGTGCTGGCAGCACACTGCCCCGTCCCAGTCGGACGCCATCCACAAGCGTCCTCTCTGCAACGGACCCGTTATCTTTCTCGAATCCACCTTTAATATCGCGACTGGGAAGAAACTGTGCAGACTTCGCCCGCGACTCTGCGGCGTGCTATTTTTCCACTCGCTCCTTAAAAACGTGCCACCCCAAATCGCTTTTTTATCTTCCTTTCTCTTTTTAAAACCTTTATCTTGCAGATTTACAGGGCTGCTCCGAGAAGTAAAGCATGTATTGTCTGAACGGTTCGTTTGGCGATTAAAAGTGCATTTCAGATTCCATTAAGTGCGTGTAATTTATGAGATCACATTTTCTGCGCCCGAGAATAGAAAATACACTAAGACATCGCACTACGAGGTAAAACTAATAATGAGGAAGTCTCACAAAACAAAGTCGGTATCCAATATAGAAAGACTTGCTACATTAAAGGGGGGGGAGGGGGGGAAGGGGAAATCCCCACCAAATTCAGAGTCAGCTTTGTTCTTGCTCTTTAAGACGTACACACAATGATTAAGACTATGCTAGCATCCACGGGGTTTAATTAATACATAAAAGAGTTTCATGGAAACTTTCATAACAAACTCTGCATCCGAAATGAAATTAAACGAATCCACATTTTCCTTGGGCATGTCTGGGGTATCGCTCGTCTGTTCCACAGCCTTCCTTAAATAGGCATTTTGCGGAGGGACGGGACACAACATAAAAAATGAAGAATTTTAAAGAAACTTTGGTATAAGAGAGGGTATTTGAAGCAATAGGGAAAAAGTGCACACGCTAAAGCCATGTTGCACTGTTTTACAGGGGCAGATCCGTGTGTTCTGGATGTTAGTAATAAATCTGACTAATTAATACAGTTCCCCTAGTTATTTTCACTCCATGAATTTCCTCGGTTGCATAGTATCGACAGATACATTGGGGGAGAAAAAAAAAAAGCAGCAGGCAGAAGCAATTTCTAAAATCCCAAATCTCCAGTCGATATAGATGTTTAGTAATAGGGGTGGCACCCCCATCCCAAAAAAACCCCAAACCCAAAACTCTGTAATTTGCAACAGCAGTATTAAGCGTTTTCTAACCACCAAGTGCTAAACGAACTCTGACACTCAGGCAGACGACCTTTTTCATCTAGAAAACCAGTTTTCCGTATTAAATGACCACGTCGTGCTTTTCCGCATGGGGTGAACAAAACCAGAGAGGTGTTAACGAGGACTGAAAGAAAAACGATACTCCGAGATAAGAGGGAGGAAAACTTTGCTCTAGTACATCTGGCGAAAACTGCAACTTTTCCCCTGCCCAGCGCGGAGTAATTGATTTCTGGGAATTCAGCAAAGCCCCGGATTTCTAGGAGTGAGACAAGCAAGACGAGAAAGGACCAGCTTTATAGCAAGTTCCTCTGAACCATTTCCGCATCCATTTTCCTAAGCAGCCCTCCAAGAGAAGCCTACCCCGCAGTCCTTCCCGGTGAAGCGCGCCCTCCAGGGAAGGACCTGGCTGTCGGAGACGGAAAGCTGTTACCGAGGGGTTACCGCCCGCCTACCGAAAGCAGAGGGAACGAGGGAAAAGCAGCTCAAAGGAGGGAAGGGCAGGGCGGAGGATGTTCCTCATGGAGAGAGCGGTGCAGACACCGACTCCGGTTCCCCAACTTGGAGCGTCCCTAGGCTGGCCGGAACGGGGAAGAGGCGGAGAATGGGAGCGAGTGGAGGGTCGGGGACTGCGAGAAGGGGCACGATACGTACGGTTGTTTGGGTCACTGGTGTGCTGGTTCAAGGGGATGATCTCCATGCGCTGCTGCCCGTACAGGTAGTAGTCCAGCTCCTCGGCCGTGCACCGGAACCGAGCGGCAGAGCGCTCGCCGCATTTGCTGCCGCCACCACCGGCTCCGCACAAGTCCTTGCCCTGCAGGGGAGCGGGCGCTCCCCCGGCCGGGGGCTCGGAGCTTTGCAGCGGTCCGAAGACCGGGAGCTGGGTCACAGACAGGGAGGTGAGGCCAGCCAAGGAAGCGGCAGCCGCGGCCACGCAAGAGGAGGTGGAGGAGGAAGACGGAGTGGACGAGGAAGAGGAGGAGGAGGCGGAGGAGAGGGAGGCCGGGCGCTGGCGGAGGCTGTCAGCCGGAGGCTCGGCTCTGTCTGGCGGCTGGAGCTGGGCGAGGGCCCCGCTGCTCTTGAGCTGGCTGCTCTGCGGAAAAAGCTGCTGCCAGTGCTGCAGATAGGCGGGATCCACCTTCAGGAACGCGGATCCGCCGGGATCGCCGGGCTTCAGCATCGCGCTGCCTGCGGAGCGGAGAGGAAGGGGAGAGCAGACGTGAGACCCCCGCCCCGCCCCGGTCGGGCCTCCGCGACCCCGCGGCGCTCTTCACGCTAGGACACGTCGGCCCACGCGTGGAGTCCCTGCGCCGGCTGTCCGGGATGGGCTAAGGGACCGTCCCCGTCCCGCTTCTCTGCCCGTGCCACGCTCGGTAGAAGAAAACCTCGGCGCCGGGCGGACACGCGAGAAACACACTGGCCGGGGCCACGGGGAAGCCCCGCTGCCTGCCCCGGGGCGCGGGCAGGACGAAAGCGGCGGGCAGCCCCTCACGCCCACGGCCGGAGAGCCAGCCGCCCCGAAAAGCCCGGAGGTCCCGCCGCCCCCGGCGCACGCAGCGTCTTTCCCGTTCACTCCCTTCCCTCTCTCCGCGGCAGCAAACGGCTCGCAAAGTTGGCGACAGGGAAGAGGAAACTTCAGCCTCACGCACACACATACAAGCCCTTTCTCTCCAGCCGCTCCTGCTTTCCATGCCAAGCGCTTCTAAGAGGAGGACACGGCCCGGCAGAACCCTACCCCGGGGTGAAGGTACCCCGCTGCGGCTCCGAAGGGGGGTCTTACCTGAACCGGGTGAGCCGGAGCGGCTGCTGAGTGCTTGGCGTGAGGAGGTGTAGGCAGCCCCGGGAGCCTTCAAGCCGGAGGAGGATCTACAGGAGAGACTTTTCAGGTCTTTGTTCACCGGGAAACGGGGTGATCCTCTTCCAGGTGCCGGGGACCGGCGGGCGGGCTAGCTCCGAGCCGCCGGGCTCCCTCTGCCGTGGCTGCGCATCTCAGTCGCGCCCGAGCGCTTTGCTCGGCTCTGGCAGTCTCCGGGCTAGACACGTGGGTTTTACGACAGCGCAAAATATAAGTGTGTGTGGTGTGTACGAGAGGGAGGGGAAGTTACCAGCGAGCCTGAACGCAGAGCTCTTTTTTTGGCAACTTCCCCCACTTTGTTCCTCGCTCAACTTTTAAAGGTGTCCCTTTCTTTCCTTCCCTCCTCCGTCCCTCCTTTCCTCCCTCCCTCCCCCTCCCCCCCTCCGCTTCTCTCCCTCCTTCCCTACCTCCCTCTGTCCCTCCCTCCCTTTCTCCCTCTCTCTCCCTCCTCAGCCCCCGGACCGCGGCGCCCCGGGAAGAGCCGGGCTTTTATCCTGGCGAAAGGGGAGCAATGTCCCGGCACGGAAGAGCAGGGTCCACAGCGCCGGGCTGCGGGGCGGCGGCGGGAGCTCCCGGCCCACGACGGCCCAGGGCAGTGAGCGGCTCGCACCCTGTCAGGCTCCCGGGAGCCATGGCCTTGCCTTAATTCCCTTTTCCCCTTTGGGGACTAATGTGGATTTTAGAGACCTTCCTGGCCCGTTTCACTGTCCTGATACTCTCCCACCAACTTTACTTAACGCGTCTCCTGGGGCGGGTGATCTGCCTCCCGTTCCCCTTGGCTAGCTGAGACCTGTCCCCAGAGGAAACCCATCGCGCTAGAATTACCCTCCCTTCCTAGACCTTGTCCCCTCCAGCACCAGCATGTCTCCCGCCTGCTCTGTGCTCCGTTACAGCATCAAGCAAGAAGTAGGGAGACGGAGATGCAACCTGTGGCGAGAAACTTCTCATCTCTAGCGACTTTTGAGTCCACTTGGCTTAAAAAATGGCTTTTTCTGCCTCGTTACTCAATTGTTGAGCTCACATATCAGTGAGCAGTTAACCGTGGGATTGCCTTTTCTATTTCTTTCCTACACCGTATGAAAAACTAGAAGAGAACTAAAATCTTTGGCGTATATCGCACGTGTATCTAAGATAAAGTACTTACACAGAGTTTTTATGACACCAAAACATCTCTCTAGCGTCAGAAGAGCCTCCACTGTCAGGTGTCAGGCTGCCGCTACTACGCGAACCCTTGCTTACAAACACAACGTGTGCGCGTGCAAACCGTTTTTGCCACTGCCCCCGCCCTGTTTCTAGTTTATTTCTTTCCCACCCTTCATTCTCGCAGAGCCTGGGAAAGCTGCTGCTGTTTAGACTTTGTCTGTGTCTAAGGCAGGACATTTTAACACAAATTTGAACAGGGCTGGGGCAAAAATGTTTTGACTGGCGTCATTTTGACAAGGTCATTCGTCATCTGCTGTATAGATTGATAACACCTAAGTTAAAGGCAAACACGAGTAGGAAAAAAAAAATCTGATTTTTATGGGTTATAAAGTTGGCTATAAAACCTTTCTTTATGTCTTGGATCAATCCCATTGTGCAACATATAATGAATTTCCAGCCCTCTCACTCTATTAATCCACTTTCTGAAGTTCTGAAATACTGCCGTTCAGCTGAGGGACGGAGGTGCGGGCTGGGAATCTGTTTGCACACTCGCTAGCGTTGGATACGCTCTTCCGCGGATGGGCGCGCTTGGTTTTCTCTGCGTTCACTGCATTGATAGAGTCTCGTCCCTGGCCAGCTCCTTCCCGGTGACAATTTTATTCCGCCCTTGCCGACTCTTTTTCTTGTTTCTTTTTTGATGTGCACCTCTGCGTTATTCCTGTCTTCCTTACAGGACGTATTTAAAAATACCGAATTGCTATTAGTGGCAGTAGTCTGTAAAAATTCGTTTCACGCTAGAAAAATGTGATGAAGTGGGGGAAAGCTCCTAGCTAATGGGCTTAAGTACATTGTCAATATCTACACTTGCCTTGAGTTGTTAACAGAAATATTCCTAGCGGATTCATACTAACAGGACTTTAATCTGTTACTGACCTGATTTTTGGTTTGGGTTTTGGGGCGAGGAGGGAGGGGTGTTTGTTGGTTGGCTGGATTTGGGGTTTTTTTCAGCTTGAACAGAAGCGCTTCGAGCGATCAAGGTGGCGGAACAAAATTTATAGACCTCCTGACACTTTGGAACCTAGGTTAACCAGAGGAAGAAGTACAAGCCTCGCCGCTTTCGCCCCTTCCTCAGGGGCGGGAGGGCAGCGGGAGGCAGCGGCGCAGGCAGCGGGCGGCGGGCAGTGGGCAGCGGGCGGGACCCTGTCCCCGCAGGCATCCCTCTGTCCGCAGGCATCCCTCTGTCCGCAGGTCCGGGGCGCTGAGGCCGCACAGCACCGGCCCGGCGCCGCCTTGTCACCCAGGCGGGCGCGCCGGGGGCCGGCGGACCGAACGAGCCTCGTCGTTTGGCTGCTTTTCCTTAACGACAGGAACCCCCGCCGCGCCGGATTCACTCGACCACGCTGGGAAAGGAGGAGAGCGACCGCGAGGAAGCTGCGAGAGCAGCAGGGCAGCTCCGGTGAGCGGCGAGCGAGGACAGCGCTGCTCCCTACGCCGGCAGGACGGGGGAGAAGGGAGCGACGCGTCTCATCAGGACAGAAAACGGCTCTGGTCCTACCCTGTCCAAAATACCACCGCTCCCGGTTCCTTCACCCCCTCGGACAGAGCAGAACTAGCTGGTCTGCGGGTAGGGCTCCCGGCCCCCGGACCTGCCCCTCCCCGGGATGGCTTTAGCCAACCCTGACCTAGGGGCTCGCTTCCCCAGGCAGAGCAGTGTGTGCGCGTCCCTTTTGTCTCCCCCACTCCCCAACCCCCGCCCACACCCCCCCGCCCCGGGTTTGACTACTGTCAAACAACTGATACTATTTATCAGTTGTTTCTTATTTATTTATTTTTCTTCCTGGATGTGACTTCTGTGTGTAAAGACGCAGGGAAGGGGGGAAAAAAAATAAAAAGGAGTTTTTAACTACTACCTCCTCCTTCCCTTCTCTCAGGCTTTTTCATTATTTAGAGGACGAGTGCTGAAACAAATCACATTGACCGTTTACAAAGCGATCAAACCTTTATAAAAATCCATCGCCTACGAATCGATTGGTGAATATTTGCTAGGAATTTGTTCAAAAGAAATAAATAAGGAGGGTAAGTGTATTAAATGCAAAAGGGGAACACGGTGGTGTTTTTCTTCATTGATTAATGACCTCTAAAATAAAACAAGCGGGAAGAGGAGCCAAGATCGATAAATTAACTACCCAAATTCATCATTTTCCCTGCGATTTTTTTTTTGTAGTGTGCGTGCGTGTGTGTGTGTGTAAATAACCCTTAGGAAGGATACCCATCTCTTTGGAAACTCGAAGGTTTTATTTTAGGCTGGGGTAGAAGAGAGAGCTAAATCCCTTTTAGGAAAGGATTGAATGGGGACACCCTATCTGATTTCGTTTGACACATAATTAAAAAGTTTGCCTTTCATATTAATTAATTCTCCTGATCTGGGGAAGACAAATGGTCGGTTACCTCTGACAGGAGTCCGATAAAGGATTCAGCAGCTTTCCTTCTTGCCCTAGGCGTCTCCTCATTCCAGTTTTAAGGTCATGAGCGGCTGAGTTAATAATTCATTAATATAGACATTTATTCAGATGGGATTCACGGGGATTCGCGCTCTCCTACATCTCACCGTTTGGGTTTAGTTTCCCTCCAAGAGAAGAGGAGGGGGAGGAGAAGGGCTGGAGGAAGGCTCCACACAATGCACGGACCTATTCCCGCACACGTGGTTGAAACGTGGTGCCCCCAGCGAGAACCCGCTTGGGCCAGGTCAGCCCGCCCGCCAGAGACCCGGCACGGCACGGCGGCCCCGGCGCCGCTCCCGGCCCCTGCGCTCCGCTGCTGCCGCTGCAGAGCCGGGCCGAACCGCGGGCCTCCCCGGGCAGAGGCGGGCGAAGGGGCGGCCTGGCGCCACTCACCACCTCCCGAGCGCTTCCTGAACTGAACCCGGGCACTTCCCGCCCCCCTTCTCCTTCCCCGAAAGCAGAAGGCAACTGGAGAGTGGCAAGAGTGGGTAAAACCAGCGTTAAAAAACCCAAACCCCGCTGCTCCCCCCGCGCCCGCCCCGCGCTGACAGCACGGCCCCAGGGGCCGGCAAGGGCTGCGGAGCCGGACGCGCTGCGTCGGGTCGGGACAGGGCCGACGGAGGGGTTGCAGCTCTCGAAAGCGGGACCTGCGGCCGGCGGCGCAACCCCTGCGCGGCGTCCGTGCGGCCCGCGCTGCCCGGCCGGGGAGCGCGTCCCGCAGCACGGCCGCCGGGACACCCCAGCGCAGCTGGCGCTCGGGGTTGTTGCGCCCCGGGAAAGGATCGGGGACGAGGGTGACCAGCCGGCGGGAGGAGCCGCAGCCGCCGGGTCGGTGCCGGCGCGGAGGCGCCCCGTCGCCCGCGGGTGAGCGGTCGCGGCCCGCTGGGGCCGCAGGCCGTGCAGCGGCCGGGAGGGGCCCCAGAGGGCGCCCGCGCCCCCGCCGGCGGGGCGCAGCCGGGCCGGAGGCGCCGCGGGGCCGGGGGTCGCTCCCGACGCCGTCGTTGCGGAGGAAAAAAAACCCCTCCTCCCGCCGCGCTGGATGGCAATCCGAGGGGCTGATGAGATGCAGCTCGGAGCTGCGGCCCGTGTAGGGCAGCCGGCTCTCCGCTGCCCTCTCTCCGGGGGCAGTGGTGGGAAGCAGGCCCGGGGGAAGCCGCTCTGAGGTGGCTGGGGGGTGAAGGGGTCCCTCAAAGAAGAGATGCGTCCAGGTAGCAACGGAGTGACGGAGGAGGTCTGCCGCGGACTGCTGCTTCGGGGAGAACAGGACGCACCTGGCCACGTGGGGTTGGACTGAGATTATCAAATGATTTGGCAATGGCCACCACGCAGATGCCAGCCAGATGCATAATGACTTTCTGCCACTATTGACCTGGTGCGGATGTGAACTAGTGACCTCCGAGGTGAAATGCTCTATAGTCTATTACCAATTCCCTGAGCCTCCAAACCCCCCTCACTGAGAGATTCAAACATTTATGTCCATCAGCAAAACAAACTCTGCAAGGCACACACCAGGTGGGATAAGAAAAGGATGTAAATACCAAGTAAAAACAAATAAAGTGCAAATAAGGTTGAACTTACACATGACAAATTTGTGTTAATTTGGTCCGTAGTTTCACAACACAACCTGTCTGAATGTATTCTCGATTATTTGAGAATCTAATTAAAAGATGGGGTTTGTCTTTGGGCTTTTTGTTTCTTTGTTTTTAAACGAAGACACAGTTTAATTTATAACACAGTCCATTAAGACTTTTTTTTTTTCCGGATCGCATTGCACAATTTAAAATTAGTTCCCTGGGTGATAACAAGATTAATAGGCAGAATATTTTAAGCACATCTGACACCTTTAAGCATGGCTTTTGTGGTTTTTTTTTTATTCCTCTATGGCCGAATGCATGGTCTTACATGTATTTCATTCGCTGACATTTCAGAGATGGTGTAAGGGAGCACTCGAAAAGGCAGACCTCCTTCACAATCCCTCATGTGAAGCTTTTCACAACCAAGCAACTCAACATTTTTAAGCCTTAAGCTACGCTGGGTGGCTACTTCAAACGGGAAAACATAGTCTGGAGAGTTTTCCTGTACTTCACCTAAAAATAGCTCTCATAAATATGGAATCTATTAAAAATGATTGTTTGCATGTGACATGAGAATGATAAGGTCTGGGCAAAACTCAAGAATAGTAGCATTTCAATGGTTAGCATTGTCATGGTTTTACCATAATGTCTGCAGAAATAAATGGAAATTATGGGGTTCTTTTTCAATTTTGGCTTAGTGTCATAATCATGACTCAATGTTTTTAATAGAAAAAACCAGAAAACCCTCACACTTTACATTTCCCACTTAACTGCTTTTCACAACATATACTTTTCTAACAGATTTCTCTAGTCCTGCATTTTGGTAGTTTTTGTTGTTTGGGTTTTTTTTTCCCTTATTAGTTTTTCTTTTACCCCCCTTTCTCCTTTCATAAATCACCAGTGAATCTATTCATGGGAAAAGGAAAAGACTGACAGCCCTGGGGAACAAAAGTTCAAAGCAAGGACCATGTCTTCTTTTGCCTTGTGTACCATGCCATGAACATGTCTGAAATACCTGCCCTGATAATGTCTATCTTTTTTTTTGCTGGACTAGGTCGGGTAGATTATTTTTTTAGCTTCAAATAAACTCGGATACAAGATTTAATTCTGTAATGCAAATTCTGGAATACAAGTGTTCATTCTGTTTTCATTATTCAGGAGAAGCTGTTTTAATAGACTTCCATGCATAGAGAAGGACTGGGGGTGAGTATGATAGCTCTTTAGGAAGAGATGCGTGGTGTGTACCATGCGTACTATGAAAAATGTCTGGTCACAGCTTTAGCACCAAGCTCTCAAGGAACAATATCTAAATCAATGATTTAATTAATTAACTGGAGTTCTTGCTACTCCATACAGTTGCTTTAGTTACATTTCTGATGCTTTACTAGACAAATGTTTTTTTCAGTTCTTTTCATGGTTAAGCACTTCCTGGAATGTTATCTATGTGTTCATGGCAACTTAAGTCCAGAACTGAATCCAGAAATAAACCTGCTCAAAGAATAAACAATATAGATCAAAAACCACCTGGATTTTCAATAGAGAACAATCATACTGCAGTTGGTAATTTTCTGCAGCAAGGCTTACCTTCTGACATCCTCCAACATGAATTATTCATGGCAAGGGAGCCAAAACCACAACAGCAAATGTATGGAAATATATGGAATGACCACACACCTTCGGTTAGAAACGTGCCTAAGCACCCCATTGTGAAATCCTGCACTCTTCCCTTCTGACTAACAAGGAGCAGTTTTTCTAGTTTCCTGTTTGCCTTCTGACAACCAGACTGGCGTTATTATTTCACCTTGTGCATCCCTGCTAAATCTATACTGGGAGCTAACTCCCTTGTTTGGAGAAAACAAGTAGACTCTCTGTATCCTGTCACAGGTACTTAGCCTCCATTCAGCTGAACAGACATTAAAAAGAAGACAACCCTACAACACAGAGTTCTTAGACATACATGGTTTTGTGAGCTATTCCACGTTTTGGCTAGAACGAGTTACGTGTTCTGCTACACTGGGAATGTAGCACTGATTCCCAGGTCTAGAAAGTAGAGATAGAAAGTGTAGGCTGGAAAGAAACACTTTGGTCACTGGGCTCAGTATACTACCACTGAAGGGGAACGTGGAATAGCTGCTTAGTCTAAAAAAAAAATCCCTTCCTTGTACTGTATGCTGTAAGAGCCTTACCCCCTCCTGTTTCCCCTGAATACCCTACAACAAACTTAAGACTTTCAGTAGAAATGACCAAAAAACCCCATCTCTGGAATACAATATGCCATAGGGAAGGAAATGGAAAGAAGGGATGCTATGGACCTCTGACCTGGAAAAAGAATTAGTTCTGTGAAAATGGTCAGGAGTCCTTGGAAAGTGAACACACCACTCAGAACAGAGGAACTAAAAATGTCTCCAGTCACTGATAACCACAGGGGAAAGTCTTCTAGACCAAAATGTAATGACCAATTTTATCTCAAAAATGTTAAAAAAAAAAATTGACCAGAGAAAATCAAGAACCCACCAAGATATTAAGCACGTCAGTGTGCCTGTAGCAATTCCTGATGTTTGAAAGAAAGACAAAGAAGGACAATTTATCAGAATATAATTTTGCATCATGAAATAGTAGAGAAAATGAGGCCACCCCACCACCCCATTGTAGTATATACAGATACTGTGGAAGGACAGATGAAATGTGAGGCAGCCTTTAAGATCTAGGATCTGGTAACACTGTGCTGGCAGCGTTAAATAACCAGTGAAGAAAATCAAGGCTTAAGAGTCAAACAGCAAGTTATAAAACTCCATCTAACTTCTTGACAAGAAACTATGTTGGGAAGCAGCAGAGACTTAGAGACTGGCTGTCTGCAGTCTCCTGATGTGCAAAATGTCTGCTGAACAGCTAGTGGCTACAAGGGGTAGAAGGGACTTGACCAGAATGTGAAGACTCAGGTGGCATTCGCCGATCTTCTATGTGGATGACTGTGTGAAATGGCATGAACAAAGGTTTAAGCTTCCACCCAACAACCACAAACCTCCTGTCTTTCACACATATCAGAACTGCTGGCTAAACCACATTCATTGCAAAAGTGTCAGATCTATACGTATGATTCATCCCTTCCTGCCACTGCTGTGATCACAAGGCTTCAGTTCCCCCCCAAGTCAAGAGCACACCTTGTGATGCTGTTCCTCCCACACCCCACAGGTACGGAAACAGTTCCTCTACCAACATGTATGGGGTATCTCCTTCCACTTAGTCCCAAAATCATTACAGCTTCTGGTTTTGTTCCAGTGAGAATCTTAGATCTTCACAACAGCACAGACAAAAGGTCTTGAAGTTTGCAAATGATGGAACTTGATTTTCTGATTTTCTTTGATGCTGGTGGTTTAAAGTGCACTTTAAAACAGATTCAGCAGTTTTCACAGGACATTTATAGGATAATGTGTAAGTAGTAAGGTGCAGGTGTTTCACAGTTTGATAACCTAAACACAATACTGTACTTTCGCTATGGAGTTTGGTCTTAGACCACAAGGTGCTGTTATCCTCAAATAACTTATCACACAGTCCTCAGACAGAAGTAGGAAGATGAATGGCATCCTTATTCAGTCTGTATTGGCCAGACTAATGGGTAATACCCTCAGAGGAAAGTTAATTTAAGTCTTGTGCTGAATGGGAAGGACCTACCATGCTATTTGTTGTCCTGGCTGAATATGCTGTAATTTTAGCTGTCTGGTTATAAAAAATAAACTGCAGTTGGTAATTTATTCACACATATAGTTACATAGTTACACATAGAGTTATTTCTGCATGTTCTCTGTGTGACACTGGTGGCTGTGATACACATCATCCATGTCACTTAAAGAAGATGAGTCCAGGAGGAACATGCAAAATGACCTCCATCCTTCTATCAGAAAGGGATTTGGGATAACTGTAATTTTTTTTTC
Source organism: Laterallus jamaicensis coturniculus (assembly GCA_022605575.1). NCBI lineage: Eukaryota > Metazoa > Chordata > Aves > Gruiformes > Rallidae > Laterallus > Laterallus jamaicensis. Next base: position 21,884,004 of record JAKCOX010000010.1, read on the forward strand.
TCTAACAAAACACCTACTAAACAGAATGTGCTTAGTACTAAACTTGAAAATTTGTTTATTGCTACCCTATTTTATGCAACTATACGCATTTATTCTGTTATTGTAATGTTTCTGGAAAGTACTATTTCTTCCACTACAGTCTTTGAGATTTTGAATTATCCAGAAGTTAATATTTTCAACCTATTACAGTTATATTTCCTGGGAATATAAAAAAAGTCAAAGTCATGTTGCCAATATGATGTATGATTAGGAAGTTAAATGACAGGTAGTGCATGCAGTTCAATCAAGTTTTCTTCGAGATTCAAATTAATCGTTACTTCTGTTGCTTCTTTTCAGACATGCAAATGAAATTCATACTTCCTACATATGGATGGATTACTGTGCTGTTTATCTGAAATGGATTCATACCATTATGGAATCTTATCTCTACTTTTGATAGAAAGCCACCCACCTCTCTGTTAGAACAGATGCATGCCAGGCAAGTCAATTAATCCAGTGTCCTCTGACATTCAAAATTTTCTACATTTCCGAACAATTTCCTGTCTATTCTGTACCTACACAGCCTACTAAAGCATGCCAAAACAATACTTCAATACAATGGCACTACTTAAGGTAAAATGTCCTAAAATCCACTGATAATATAAAAACATTAGTGGTGACTTAGCTTATACTATTTAATCACTTAGTGTACAAGTGAAGCTTCGTTATAGAGGTGAAACAAACTGACTTATTACACAAATCCATCCTAATTTAAACTATGACATAGCCATCTAAATGAATCCTCGCCATCTAAATGAAAAAAAATCCTAGCCATCTAAATAATTCCTACAAAATTTTTTAAACCCAGATGGATTCTATAAAGAAATTAAGTTCTTTATTGTCAGGTTGCTTCCTTTCTGTTCTTGACATCAACAGATTCTAGCTACATCTCAAGGAGGAGAGGCAGGCACACTCCTGATGTTACTCATGTGCTCTGTTAAACTTCCCTTTCCCTGAGTAACCCTGGCATGTACTACTCTAAGTGTATTCTTCCTGCTATTTTTACTGTCATTTAGTTGTCCACTATGCAGTCTTGCTCTTCATGGAACTTCCTGAGAGTTCTTCGGATTTGGGAAAAAATTAAAAAAAACCCAACAAACAAAACTCATAGAAGAGCAGATGCAGAAGATGCAGAAGATGCAGATGCAGAAGAGGTATCTAGCAAGCTAGCCCAGAGACACTTCTTTCAGAAATAAACATCAGGAAATGTAAAGATACAGAGACACCACACAGAAAAAAAGCAAGGGAAAAAAAATCACAGATGATTTTTATGACCACCTCTTAGTTCTTTCAGGCTGCAAAGCCTCAAAATAAAGGTTTTAGAGATTGAACACAGAACTGCAGCTTTAGACTCCCTTCAGTGCAAGCAGGACAATGAGAAAAAACATTACATTACAGCATTTCTTTTATGATTGCATAAACAGCTCCAAAAGAAAAAATTATAGGGGCGGTGGGGAGGAAGTGTGTTAAGCAAAGACAAAGCATGCACTTTGAGAAGCTCCCTTATGTTATCATTTTTTCAATTTTATTTAAGATTTTGGTAAGTGAGAGTAAAGTTTAATAAAATTTGGCAAATTTTGATGCCATCTGCACAACTTCAGACCCACTGAATTCAGCTGGAAAAGTCTATAATGAACATGAACAGGCACCCTGAGTACAAAGCTTCCATTTTAAAACCAAACTTTTATTGTCCATGTTACCACTGTTGGAAAATACCTGCATACTTTCGACAAAAGCAACCTTAGATCTATGCTATTGCTAAAGACTACAGTAATCCTCTTCAATAGCAATTTGGAAGGAAAAAGATTCTCAGCTAAAACCACATAACCTGCAGAAATAAAAGCATCCTTATTACTTCTCCTTAACTTTGTCCAATCATGTACCAAAGGTGATAACGCTCAAAGATGAAATTCAAGAATAACCTGAGAACCTCCTTCAGGTTCAGGAGGAGAATTCAGTTTTTCCACAAAGCCTTTGAACGAGAGAGCACTCAAAACCAAAATTTTCAACCTGTACCTTCCATGGAGTGTGCTCTATGGCTATTTTGTCTAATTTTTTTTTATAAGAGTTGTCTGGAAAGGTAAGTGATATGCTGACATGTATGTGTAGGCCATATAGCGTTCCATGAATACAATTTGAACTTGAGTCACAAAACACTTATCTCCATTTCTGTTAAAATCTGCACATATGAACATATATAGAATACTGGAAATTAATGTCACAGCTATGTAGTATATTATCACAACTACGTAATATATTACCTTTGTACCCTGAGAAGTAGATTGGAAATCAATAGGTGTCCAGTCAGAAGGAATAGACTCTGTATAAACCAGAATATGATACTGGATGTATTAGATTTGGTTTAGTATTCACTAGAATTTTGGAATATATTTTAACTTGACAAATGGCCAAGGTACATACCTAACAAGAAGACTAGTTAGCTAAATGTAGTCACCGACTAGCTTGAATAAACACGTGGAAGTAACCATTAAAAAAACCCTAATTATTTTAAAGTGTACTTAATTTCAGTATATTCAGTGAGAAGTCTATACTGTATGGAAAACAGTTTCTAAGACTTTTACACCAAAATTGGTACAATCTGTTTAAAGTCCGAATGTGGATGTGGTCAGCAAAAGGACTTTATAAAAACGGCACCTTGCAACATCCTTACTCCTGTTCTGCACTGAGTCATAGCTGATTTTCCTTCTGGTTTTCTGTGATTAAAAAATATTTTTTTACCACTTCTAATTCCTGGTACTTGTGTAGAATCAGGTGTGGGAGAATGAGCTGGGTACTTTTCCATTTTTATAAGCTGATTTATTAGCTAACCTCTGATTCCTTTATCTTTATTATCCATGATATGGTGTGGCCAGAAAAAAAGCAGCTTTACTTTTAGAAACACAGGTGGGTTTTCAGGACTGACAGCATCTGAGTACCTCAAAAGAAAAAAATGCAATATAGAAAACCTGAGACAATGACAAACACAATCTCAATTACATTGTAGTTGCAGCCACTTAAAAGCCACATTTTAAGCTTTTTCCCATGTAAAATTTGTTGAAAAAAACCCATTAGAATTTGATACCTTGGGTGCTTGATTATCTGACTTATCTAAAAGGCATTTTTTATTAAATACACCAATAACATTTAATATATTCTAAGAAATCTCTGAAAAAATGATCCAATAAGAATGGAATTAAGATTTCGTTTTCCTAACCTTTCAAGATTTCACTTTCTACTTGAGGAAAGTCAGATCACTTAGTGAAATATCCCAGATAATTTCAAAACATTCTAGAGAATAGATGTTGACATTAAGAGGACTTGACTATATAAAACATTTAAAATAATATAATCTACAAAGAGGAATGAACCGGTATTTTGGCAGTCTTTTCAAGAAACACTACAAATACAAAATGTAACCAAAAAAGGCTGAGAATAATACCTATTAGTTGTCTATAAGATAAGAGTTCATAAAAAAAAAGATACATATGATTTACGAGACAGGCATACCTTGAGCATCGATAAAGAACACAAACAAAGAAAATAGTGGCAATGCCTTTCTGGAACCAGTGACTAGTGATTTAGCTTTGCATGTCCTAGTTTTACAGTTCAAGAAAAGCTAAGCAAAAGACCCATGTTAATAGACAGGGCATTGCAAAATTGAGTGATCTAGCACCTGAATACCTAAGCAGTCCTGCCAGACTGTATTGCATTAAATTACATCTGGGCAAATGAATACCCAGTTAACAGTGCTGAACACATAAAATGGCCAGGAAGTGAACATTTTGCAAATGACACACAAGATTTGCAGAGACAGAGACTAGATTCTTGGAGAATTAAGGAGGGGGGACAGTAGAACTGCCACCCTGACTTCCAGAGGGCAGACTTCGGGAGCCTTGTTGGCAGTGTCCCTTGGAAAGTAGTCCTGAAGGGCAAAGGAGTCCAGGAAGGCTGTAGATTCTTCAAGACTGAAATCCTAAAGGCTGAGGAGTAGGCTGTCCCCATGTGATGAAAGTCAAGCTGGTGGGAAAGAAGACCAACCTGGCTGAAGAGAGAGTTTTGGCTGGAACTCAGGAAAAAAGGAGAGTTTATGACCTTTGGAATAAGGGGCGGACAACTCAGGAGGTCTACAATGTTGTCATGAGGTTGCGCAGCAAAAAAATTTGAAGGTCCAAAGCCCAACTAGAACTTAATCTGGCTACTGTTGTAGAAGACAATAAAAATGTTTTTATCAGTACATTAAATAAAAAAAGAAATTTAAGGAGAATCTCCTTGCTTAGTTGGATGTGAAGGGAAACACAGTGACAAAGGGTGAGGAAAAGGCTGAGGCATTTAATGCCCTCTCTGCCTCAGACTACAATAGCAAAGTCAGTTAACCTCAGGGTACCCAGCCCTAAATTGGAATACAGGGATGGAGAGCTAAATGAAACCCCCATAATCCAAGGGGAAATGGGGAGTGATGTAATTCTCTACTTAGACCCACACAAGCCTGTGGGGTCAGATGGGATCCACCCAAGGGTACTGAGGGAGCTGGCAGAAGTGGCTCACCAAGCCGCTTCCCATCATTTATCAGCATTTCTGGCTAATCAGGCAGCCGATCACAAGTAGTGTTCCTCAGGGCTCAGTGCTAGGGTAATTTCTCTTTAATGTCTTAACCAATTATATGGACAACGTTATTGAATAAATTCACAGATGACACTAAGTTAGATGAGAGTGTGGAGCTGCTTGAGGGTAAGAAGGCTTTGCAGAGGGATCTGGACAAGCTGGATTGGTATGCTGAGGCCTACTATGTGAGATTCAACATGTCTCAGTGCTGGGTCCTGCACTTGGGTCACAACAACCCCATGCAATGCTACAGGCTTGGGGAAGAGTGGATGGAAAACTGCCTGGTGGAAAAGAACCTGGGAGTGCTGGTTGTCAGCAGGCTGAACATGATCCAGCAGTGTGCCCAGTTGGCCAAGAAGGCCAACAGCATCCTGGCTGGTAGCAGGAATAATGTGGCCAGCAGGACTAGGGAAGTACTTGTCACTGGTAAGACCACACTTTGAGTCTTGTGTTCAGTTTTGGGCCCCCCACTACAAGAAAGACAGTGAAGTGCTGGAGTGCGTCCAAGTGCACTTCATTGTGAAGTGTAATGAAGCTGGTGAAGGGTCTGAGCAACAGGTCTTATGAGGAGCAGCTGAGTGGACTGGACTCGTTTAGGCTAGAGGAGGCTGAAGAGAGAAATTATTGCTCTCTACAACTACCTGAAAGGAGGGTGTTGGTCTCTTCTATCAAGTAACAAGCAATAGAACAAGAAGAACTGGCCTCAAAGTGTGCCATGGGAGGTTTAGTTTGGACATTAGGAAAAACCTCTTCGCATAAAGTGTTGTCAGTTTCTGGAATGGGCTGCTCAAAGATATCATCTGTGTCACCATGAACATGAGCCAGCAGTATTTAAAAGATGCATAGAGGCATTTAAAAGATGCATAGATGTGATGCTTAGTGGTGTGGTTTAGTCGTTGTCTTCTAGTGTTAGATTAATGGTTGGACATGATGATCTTAAAGGTCTTTCCCAACCAAAATGATTCTATGACTCTAAAAGAAATAGAACCTAAAGCTGTTTATATCCTGAATAGTGTGCACAAAACTCTCTGTCATAAATAGATCGAGACAGGATGGCTGAAAGCCATGAGACTTCAGTAATGATACTGCTTTCTTCAAGATGCTGTATGCTGATAGCTTGGTTTCTGTTCCCAGACTATCTATTCTCCCCAATAATATAATCAGCAAATTTCCCTGGCTGTGATAGCGGCTCCACAAGGATACTTGTTCTTATGCATCTTTGTAAAAAGGTTTCATACATGAAACATGGTCTACATGCTAGATATTACATCTATTAATTGAGTTACATTGAATAAATCCACACATGACCAGGAGAGTTGTTGATTAACCATCAGACTGCTTCTGCTTGCCTGCTTTGTGCTCTGGTATGCATGGCACACTCTTGAATGTGTGTGCCTGTGAATACATGCTCGAGAGAGGGGGACAGAAAGAAAAAGGCAGAATGACTATGCACATAATAGGTCTCAATGAAAACAAGAGCTAAATCAATCTGGGTTGCCAAGATACCTAGTATTCTATTATGATCAAAATAATGCCAAAGGAAATAGAGAGGTCAAGCAGCAGCAGCAAAAAATTCATCATCATTCAGAGTATGAAGATCAAAAATAAACTCTTAAGAATATTGTTTCACAGTGCAGAGGACAGGATCCAGCCTGAGAGGAAGCCAAGAGACCTTCTTTGAAAGATATTGCCCCATTTGCAATGTGTTATAATCACTAAAATAAAAAATTATAACGATGATTGAATGTTAGATGGCAACATGCTGGATCTTCTATTGCTAACAGATTTTTTTCTTAAAAACTGGACTGATAATTGTTTTACTTTGTGGCATTATTAAGAAGTTCTCCACCATCAAAGAAAGATTAACAATGTGAGAACCCAGAGGGATTAGAGAATCAAGAAAAACTGTAGCTGTTTAGACCAAAGATTTGGCAAAACATAATAGTGCCCTGAGGTGTTAGAGCATAAAATGCCAAAAGTATTTGTAGCTTAAGAATTGTGACAGGCTCAAGATTTGGAATTACAGAATTGTTAGTGTTGGCAGCTTCATTAGAGGGCAGCTGACTCCCAACGATCTTAATTTTGTTCTCAAAGAGGGATGTGAACAGTTCACAAAGTTCTGTTGATGGAGGAAGAGCCAGATTAGACAGCTTCCCTGCAATAAAAAGTTACAAGAGAGTAGGGCAGTCTGCCCGTTAAGCAATTAAGTTGGAATAATAAGCAGATCTGGCTTGTTTCAAAACATCTCTGTACACATTTATATGGTCCAAACTTGTAAGTTTACATGCAGTCAAGAAGTCCTCCAACAGCATTTAACTTGCAGTCCAGAACATTCACTTTTGAGTATATCTGCCAAAAGAAGTCTACAGAAGCGGTGTGTCCTTAGGACATTATGAAAGTGGTTCAGATATTATATATTTAGGAGAAAATCTGGAACTCCAAAAAGCAACCAGTAATGTAAGAAGAAGATGCTTTTGTCTGGCAGATAATTATCTTCAGTTAAAAATGAATAGAAAGGTAGGGTATCACAAATTTTATTTAAGTTGGAGTCAGACTTTATTTCACTATGAGGTTTTTTTTTTCCTAATTGGAACAAGAATAAATCCAATGTGTTCAAGGCCAAGTCGGGTGAGGCCTTGAGCATCCTGGTCTAGTGAGAGGTGTCCCTGCCCATGGCAGGGGGGTCAGAACTTGATGATCTTTGATATCCCTTCCAACCCAAACCATTCTATGATTCTATAAATGGTAGAAACAAGTAAAAAGAAATAGTGTCAATTAGCATATCATCACAATTTTTATCTGCTAGGCCTCTTACCAGTACCGCTAATGTAGCACATGGCTACCCTCCAGATGAAGAAATTAAGTCAGCAAAAAACATAGGTCTTGATCTTACATGGGTTTAGACATAAAAATATATTCTTTGAACTCAATGGTAACAAATGTCATGTGAACAGCTAAACATATGTGCAGCATTTGTGGGGCTTTTGTTATTTGTCCCAGGACACCAACATACTTGTTATGAAACAGAATTAGGACACTAAAATGTCCCATTCCCACTACTTCTGCCTTGCACAGCCAGCTGCCAATAGAGATTGCACTGTCAGATTTAATTCCCAGCAGCTGAAGAACAGATGACTTTATAAAGCACTGTCCACACCTCTGGCACTTCTGAGGTGACAAACTATGTCAGAACAGCTTTCTTTATACTGTTTTCCTTCAACTGGGCTGCCTCAAATGTTACTTAACTGATGTTAACTGAGTTTTAAAAGGGATGATACTATATGCAGTATGAGGAAAAAATAAGACATGCTGTATGAGTACTGGTATGCTGAGCTGAATAATAAGATGTGTGTGGAAATAGCAATAAAGTTGACCTACCCTACAGAAATCATGGAGAGAAGGTTCCTGCACCATGTGGGAAACAGGCTAGTACCTAGACAAGAAACATCATCAAGAAAAAAGTTTATGCAATGCTTTAAAATCACACCATTGCTGAGAGTGTAGAACTAAGGCAGACTGTCAACACAGGAAAATACACTTTATTCCATGTCTGTATCTTCTATGACATGTATGTCCCAAACAGCCCATAATCTTAACTGGTAGTTCACTAAATCCCACAAAGACAGATTATTTGATTTAGGTTACAGAAAACCTTGGCAGCATGTTTCTGTAGAGGAACCCTGTGCTGTCAGAGTATACCGTATAACCTGTTCCTTCAGTATTCACAGTGATTTTAATTCTGTGTTCCAGCTGTAGCCCTATTGCTATTATGGTACTGAAATAACCAGAAAGTTTAAACCAGGAAAACAAATTCAAACAGGAATCCATACACCATCATAAGACATAGCAAAAATTATTTCAAGGCAGTAAGAGTGCCTCTCTGTCAGAAGATTTATGAGTCTGAAAGGCAAGATCCAGGAGTCCTAGACATTCTTCAGCTATCCCTTCTTGTTGTGTGACATATGTGGTGTGTGCATGCAATAAAAATTCATAATGAACTAGTGACATTCATCTAGAAAGTATGGCGCACTAAGACCACAACTTCATCTAAAAGCCTGAAAAACCCCCTTGTGCAGCAGCCTTATCCAATTGAAACTGGTATTAGCCACAGTACTGCAGCATTCAGACTGTTTATTTTACAAATTTCAGAGTGGAAAGTCATTCAGTGGAAAGTGGTCCAGAAGTGAATTGATTTCCTTTGCTTGTGCCCTTAAATTTGATGAATAGAGCCTTTGGTAAAACTACTGAAAGTTCTATCTGTGGCAGCTAGATCACAGAGTACAATGTTGTTCTTGGAGCTGACTCTGAGAACGGGACATTTAAGATTCGGGGATTTAACTACATATTGCAAAATCTTTCCTAAATTGCCTCCATGTTCATATACATTTTGCCTTGTTTCTCTTACATTTTTTCCATATTAATTACTGGCAGAGAATTCTTCAGTTACTTCTGCCTGATGAAGAAGAGGATAACATGTTGCTGTTTGTTCTATTTTAGGAAACTGTGTGATTTGCTTCACCCTCAATGGCTTCAGTGTTTATTTTTATAAGATTAAAGAGAGTGCATATGGCAGCAATTCTGATTTTTCTTCTTGTAGATGAATCACACAGAACAGTCAGACACACTTGGAAATCATATTAGTGTGTATTTTATCATCAGAAAGAGTCATAAGCAGTAAGTGATAGAAGTTCAAACTCTCAGAAAAACAGATTAGTAGAATCACAGAACATTAGAGTTTGGAGGAGACAGCTGGAGGTCGTCCGGTCCAACTCCCTGCTCCAGCAGGGACACCTATGGCCAGGATTGTGGCCAGGTGGCTTTTGAGTATCTCCAAGGACTGAAACTCTGAACAAAGCCAACATCATCATCTACCACCTAGATAACTCTTAAGCTTTCTGTCTCAGTCATCAATTGTGTGAGGAATTCACTCCTATTCCCTTCAAAAAGCCCTCTGTAGTCAGCCCCGTTCTGTAGGCCTAACAAGACACCAAAAATGGTACAAAAAGAGACAAAAGGAAGCTGATGACCACACAGTAGTGCAACGTAGGCAAGTCATCACCAGAACCTGCAACAAATCTTGAGAGGAAAGTGTCACTGAATTAGTCAGTTGTCTTTGCAATGCTTTGGAAGGAAAAAGACAAAAACATGTACGTATCTGTTGAGTGGGAAGGAAATAGGTGCAGAAAGGTCCTATAGACTTTGAGATCCTAGAACTGAGTCCTTTCTAGATAGGTACTTGCTATTTTTTAAGGTGCACCTACATTTTCTGTTTAATCTTACGTAACAGGAGGCATCTCTCACTATCCCACTTTTCTACTATCTTTCCTTCACCAATGTAAGACTGGATTTATTAATTATGAGATTTTAGAGTGAGCTGTTCTGGGTAAACTGATCCACCAGATAACTAATCTACAAAAAAAGAAGAGTTCTTTCTCTATCAGATCAGTAACTTCATCCGAGTTACTGAATAGCTGTATGAAAAGGACCAGGTAGAGCTTGCCATTTGTGATTTATAGGAAGAGAGAAGAAAGAACGAGATCATCTCTTTCTGGCAGCAGCCCACAATAAAGTCAGGCTTGGTGTGACACAAAGGACATCCTCTCAGTGCAATAAATAAAGTGCAATAAATAAAGTTGCACCCATAAGATTTGGAGTTTTTATACCACATTACAAACCCTGCCATCCCACCGTCAGACCTCTCACCGATCGCAGCGTCTCACGGGCTGTGTGCTAGGCCCGGCACCACCTCTGGTTCTTACGCAGATTACCAGGTGTCCTTTTCAATTGTGGGCGAACAGGCCTTGAAGAAATGCAGATTAAGGAGTGAAACAATGAAAAACAGTGTTTAGCTGCAGTTACAGAGAAAGTGGATAATCACATCACTGTCATTCATTACCTAATACTTAATAATATACATTAACATGCAGAGGCCTAATGTAAATGGGGGGGGTTAGTATTTTCATAAGTGAATGCTCAGACCTGTTACCTTTTATTGCATAGGTGTCCTATTTAAATGTTTTCTGAATAATTGCAAGAAAGCAGAAAAGGTCTTGATCCAATGCCCCTTGTAATTCCTCTGAAACCCAATAGGAAATGCTTCTTTGATGACCTTTAGATGTAATGTTACAATGATAGCCTCATAACTGCAGATACATTGATGTTACATGCTGGGTTCATGAAACCATGGAAACTTTTGGGAACTCTTGTCTTCCTGAATGATCAGGTATTTAGCCCCTAGACATTACATTCACGAAGGGAAAAAAGGGTCGGTGACAGCAGCTGAACTCCAGCTCCCTATTTAAAGTACTCATTTCTCAGGCTGCTGTTCTGCCATGCAGAGAGAAGGGCAAGATAGCTCTGCTGTTATTTTTCAGATGTGCTTTGACTGACAACTTCTGAAACATCTTCAGTCTTTCTGCAGGAAAAAACATCCTTCCGTCTCCGCAGAGCATTGCAGTCTAATCAAAGCTATTTCTATAAATTTTTCTCAATATTGCTACTCTTGTTTCCTCCATGACTGAACCAAGGCAGGAGAATGGAATTAAATAAAATTTAAAATAATGGAACTATACATTCTGTAACTATGTGCACATAAAAGGTTATGCCTATGTGATTCATACCAATAAGTCTTGAAAATAAAAAGCATGTTCATCCTTGTGAAACTTTTTGAACTTGTTTCTTCCTAAAACAAAGTACCTTACCTGCATCCTAGTAACTAGGAATTTGAGTAAGGACTGCATTTTATGTCATCCCTTCTGATTCTTACTCCTTTCAGAGTCAATAGTAGCAGCTGCTAGGGCTACGTGTTGTCACTGGGAAATTTAATAACACTTTTCTTCTGCCTTCAAGTGAAAAAGGAAACAGAAAGCAGGACTAAAAGTATGTGTTTCTGAGTGTAATTTGGCCTCGTGCTTATTACTTTCCTCAGTCCATCTTTTTCTTTTTGCACTCTTGGATTTCTTGGGGGAAAAAGGCATACAGAATAAATATGAACTGCTTGTTTTTTCAGTGATACTTCTCTTTATACCCTTATTTCCAGGATAAACCAGAGGCAGTTTGCTCTCCATTGAGTTTACTACACTGATCATCAGAAGGAGCTAAAAATGATGTGTAGTCTCTAAGTACCCAAGATTTGATATAGTTAAATATAGTCTTTCCTGGTGTTGTAGTGTTACTGCTCCCAACTAGGTTGCCATGCAGCGCTTGACATCAGAATTTTACTGCTGATTTAAGGTTTCCCAAAGCCAATGGCTGCTTTGATGACACCTGAAGTCAGGCCTGGCACTCACCACTTCTGTTAGCTCACTCAGTCTACCCCCAAGTACATTTTATGGCTACTTTTTTAGACAATTTCTTGACAGTACATTTATTTCTGAGGCTGTCCAGAAAGCCAAATCCTCAAAAAGTTTTTAAGTCTATTTTCAACTGCCAATATTTTTATGAGAGAAATGGAACTGCCACTGCCACTGCGGAGCTTTTATAAACAGGTCAGTCTGGGTCAGAGATGGCAGTAATGGTAGTATGCAAAGTCTTTCCTGCTCCTCAGTCACAGAGACCTCTTACAGGGAATATATTAATAATGCCAGCTGCCAACAGCTTGGGTCTGTTGTAGGGATACTGTTCCTAGTAAAGCAGCACACAGATCATGATATTTAGCTGTCTATAACCATATACAATAATTTCTCAGTTCCCTGAGAAGGGAGCTGTAGACATATTCTTTGAAAAGACACTGGAGTATCTAGAAAACGTCTTTTTCCCTCTCCAAGCCAATTCTGAAAAACCTTTCCTTGAGAAGTCCAGAGTTCTGCTAAAACCCAATTCCAAACACACCTGTTACTCAGAAAACAAAATACAGATAATTTGCAACTTATTCTTCTAAACTTATTATTCTAAACTTTCACTGCACTGAGCACTGAAAGTTTAGAAAGTAGCACATAATTTAACTAATTTTAACAATTTATCCAGAATCCTGAGCATGTGTTCAGTCTTACATCTATCACCTGCATGATATTACCAACAGCACATGATACTACTGACAGGAGCTGGGATTATTCATGCCAGAAGCTTGGTTGTTGTTTTTTTTTTTCCCCCTTTCCTTCTTCCCCAAGGTACCAATTTAATTTCTGTAGCTTTGAATGCCTGGGAAGATCGTTTGAAAATATACATTCTATAAAATGAGCTTTGCTTGTTTTTCTGACATTACTGCTTAGGTAGGTACAGAAAGGCAACATTAGTAGGTAACAAAAACACAGGTTTGAGGAAGGACAACTGCTTTCTACCTCATTCAAGTCACTCGGACAATTAATATCTAAGAAGATGATCCTTCTGGAAAAGTAGATGCAAAGCTGGATAGGAGCTCAGTGAATGGTGGGCTCCTAACAGCCAGCCAGCCAGCTTCAACTGAAGCAGCAAAGATTTGTTCAAGATCTCAATAAAATTCACCATTTGCTTTATCAGGTCCTTGCCCAGGAGGAAGAGACAAAGTTTCCAGACAAGCTGAATGTTAAATAAGGCATTTGTAGATACTGATGCTACCTGGTTATCCAATATCAGACAAGATGCCAAGTCTTCATAGAGTGAAACACACTGCTAGAAACAGTATCTCAGGGAGCCAAAGCGTCATATCAGAGCACACTTTCGACCTTGCTGTGATTCAGGGTGGGGAAACTGCATCTGATGTCTTAACAGCAGAGGTGGCAGCATCCACTGGAAGACAGAGACACAGTTGTCATTGCACTGCTGGAAGCTGTTCCAGTGAGGACTTGTCACTCATTCTCCCAGTGGTAACTTTTGAAAAATACAGACAGGGCCTGCAACTCAGCTACTGATCTCTGTGTAGTGATGAGGTAATGATAGAAGTCATTGTGCAGGCAGGTGAGCTAGAACATTTTGTAATTCTCTGAAAAACTCAGTGAGAAGGGAAGAGAAGGGAAGGAAATCTGAAGCCTTATTTTTACCTTTACCCCAGCTTGCCACAGTATGAACTTGTCCCTGTTGTCTTAGCTGTCCCTGACAGATGACGTGCTCCTGTCCCAGACTTTACAGAGGAGTTCTTTCTAATTATTTGATTTGAAAGCGATGGTTTTCTTATTTCCCTCTAGAAGTCAGTGTTGGGACACCTGAAAATTTTGCTCGTTCAGGTCATGGCTGAAACATGACTTGTGTGTATCTACAATCATGCTGACCTGTTCTAGGTCTGAAGGAAAAAGCACAAATCACACCCCTATCTCTGAATGAGTAAGACATTCAGACACAGCTACGGATAAACTTGATTTAATCAGATCATAGCTGTGAAGTGTCTCCTCTACCACTCACACTTTCTGGCAGAAAAGACCACATGTGGACACCCTTAGTCTCACTAGAAAAACGTCCTTTGCCAAGTTGATCCTTACAGGCTGCCAAATGTATAAATCCTATACTAGCAAATATAAAAATCCTACTCGGACAGAAAATGCAATTAATGGGGAAGCCTCAGAGACAGAAGACAGAGAGAAGAGAAGGTCAGCCAACAAGGACAACCCTGCTGGAAGGCTTCACCAGAGCGCCATTCATGCACTTTTGAGGATCTGCTTTGACAGCAGCACACACTACTTCATAAGAACTGAATTTACACTGGTGCTAGAAGCAGGAAGAAAAAAGACCTGAATTCTAATTTACATTTCAAACACTAATTTTTGCTTCTCTAAATGGTTTTAATGTAATTTCCTAATGACATTATAATTTATGAACCGTCTCATTAAAAGACAACACTTAAGCTGTGGATTTCATTGTTTATCCTCTAGAGAAACATTTGCTGCATTAGATGTAATACACATAGCCAATGTGTGTATGGAATGAGTACCAATTTTGCCTTTGTGTTCAAGAAGATTTAGTGGCTCAAATTTGCAGATAGGTGTCCTAACTGTGAAAACAGTAGTGTGTGTGTCGCTTGACATATCAGTCCACTTTTACACCAATATGAGAGCACATCAGTTCTGAAAAAACTTTGAATTCACAATGCTGCTGAGGTCTTCTACAAAGGGATACATAAAAAGCTGTCACTTCCCTGCTATTCTGTCTGAAGTTAGAGAAATTTGACACAGAACATTGTTAAATCTAAAAATGTGCTGGCTCTTCTGTCAATTGGGAGAGAGACAGGGTGTAGCCCCAAAAAGGAAAAAGCTTTCCTGGAACTGAATTTTAAGTATTCACTGTAATCCCTTGCCTCCAGCAGCAGCCACAACTGGCAGTCATAGGGGTGACTTTTTTTCTCACTTGTCAGGTTGATGGAAGGAAAGATGTGAAGGAAGAGATCTGTAAAAAGTGAGTTCCCTAGAAGCCTGCAGTGCCAATGAAATCATAAGAATGCTAATGTTTAAAGAAGCCTGAACATTTTGGAACAGAGCAGTACATGGACTTTATCAATCTGATGTTTTAATGAGGAGGAAAATGCCACCAGTAGTTTGCCAAGCTAAATTTTTTTCTAAGAATACCATTGACATATCCCTAGATACAATCAGAGAAACATCTGCTCTGTTTCTACTCTGCTGCTGCTTCTGCTAGAAACCACAGCCATATTTTAAGCTATGCAAAAACTGTCAGAAAAATAAATCCGTTTTCAGGTAGTATTTGATTTGAATCCACCAAAGGCTATTTTGAACTGAAAAACAATAATCAATGTAATGCTTTTGGGCCTCTAATGAGGATTATCTAGAATTCAATGGATTAAATAATATAAATGTGATTCTGTAATCTGTTTCACCATGCAAATCATTGTTTTGCCAACCAAAACTCTGTGAGATGTGCCATCCAAGACATTATGTAATTGAGGTATGCTTCCAAACATAGAGAAAATATGACATCCAGCAAACTATAAGCAATCTAAAGACTGAAGAAATAATGGTGTTACAATTGCACTAAGCATTTCAGCACATAGAACACAATGTGAAGTCATATTTCTGAAACCATTTCCCAGTAAAATGATATTCATACATCTGATCCTTGAGCTTTCTATCCCAAGTTCCTTTGTTCATAGTCACAAACTGGATTCCTTTCTACAGAATCGTGGAATGGTTTGGGTTGGAAGAGACGTTTAAAGGTCATCCAGTCCAGCCCCCTGCAATGAGCAGGAACATCTTCTACTGGATCAGGTTGCTCAGGGACCCACTCAGTTTGTTCAGATCAATTTAAATTTCCCAGACTGTTTCCACTTTTTCTGAGATGTTACAGTGCTTCACATAGCATCATACCCTAAGCTTAGGAAGTGTGAGTTGGATGAGTGGACAGTGAGGTGGATTGAGAACTGGCTGAATAGCAGGGCCCAGAGGGTTGTGATAAGCAGCATAGAATCTAGTTGGAGGTTTGTGGCTAGTGGTGTGCCCCAGGGGTCAGTAGTGGGTCTGGTGTCGTTCAACATACATCCATGACCTGGATGAGGGGACAGAGAGGAGAGACTACACCCTCGGGACATTTCCCAATGAAACAAAACTGGGAGGAGTGGCTGACACACCAGAAGGGTGTGCTTCCGTTCAGTGAGATCTGGTCAGACTGGAGAGTTGGGCGGAAAGGAACCAGATGAAGTTCCACAAGAGGCAAGTGTAGGGTCCTGCATATAGGGAAGGATAACCCCAGGCACCAGTACAGGTTAAGTGTTGACCAGATAGGAAGCAGTGCTGCAGAGAAGGACCTGGGAGTCTTGGTGGACAACCAGCTCTCCATGAGCCAAGCAGTGTGCCCTCATGGCCAAGAAGGTCAATGGTATCCTGGGGTACATTCAGAAAAGCATGGCCAGCAGGTTGAGGGAGGTTCTCCTCTCCCTCTACTCTGCCATGTTGAGGCCACATCTGGAGTGCTGTGTCCAGTTCTGGGCTCCCAAGTTCAAGACAAGAGACTGCTGGAGAGAGTCCAATGGATGGATGATGAGGGGACTGGAGTATCTCTCATATGAAGGGCTGAGAGAGCTGGGTCTGTCTAGCCTGGAGAAGACTGAGAGGGGATCTCATCAATGCTTGTAAACATCTAAATGGTGGGTGTCAAGAAGATGGGGTCAGACACTTCTCAGTGGTGCCCAGTGACAGGACAAGGGGTAAAGGGCACAAACTGGAACACAGGAGGTTCCATCTCACCACGAGGGAAAACTTTACTGTGAGGGTGGCAGAGCGCTGGGACAGGTTGCCCAGAGAGATTGTGGAGTCCCTTTCTCTGGAGATATTCAAAACCTGCCTGGACACAGTTCTGTGGAACCTGCTCTGGGTGATCCTGCTTTAGCAAGTGGAGTTGGACTAGATGATTTCCAGAGCTCCCTTCCAACCCTGACCATTCTGTGACTCTGTGGTAACAATGAGTGATAAAACCAAAACCCAGTAAAACATTCAATGGCAATGTACCAAGATTAAATACAGCTATGACCTAGCAGTCTATTCAAAACCTGCCTGGACACAGTTCTGTGGAACCTGCTCTGGGTGATCCTGCTTTAGCAAGTGGAGTTGGACTAGATGATTTCCAGAGCTCCCTTCCAACCCTGACCATTCTGTGACTCTGTGGTAACAATGAGTGATAAAACCAAAACCCAGTAAAACATTCAATGGCAATGTACCAAGATTAAATACAGCTATGACCTAGCAGTCTATTCAAAACCTGCCTGGACACAGTTCTGTGGAACCTGCTCTGGGTGATCCTGCTTTAGCAAGTGGAGTTGGACTAGATGATTTCCAGAGCTCCCTTCCAACCCTGACCATTCTGTGACTCTGTGGTAACAATGAGTGATAAAACCAAAACCCAGTAAAACATTCAATGGCAATGTACCAAGATTAAATACAGCTATGACCTAGCAGTCTTGCTTCACAGAAAATACAGGAAAACACAACTGGCAAGTGGAAAGCATGCAATCAGCATCAGTTTCTGATTAATTAAATATTGAGAAGTGACAGCAGTATGAACAAATTGTCATTCCAGACAATTGAATTTCCATGCATTATGTATATTATACGTATTTCTTAAGAAGTTCTTGTTTTAAAATGCTTTGTGTAGTCTTCAGGGCTTAAGGGGGTTGCTGACACTTTCAAAAAGCTACTCTTTTCCACTAGCCTCACCTTGTAAAGTCTAAAAACAATACTGAAAAGTTCCCCAATGGGTGAAAATCCTTTCCGAAATGTGAACAAGCTGCTTAAAATCCCCAGCTTTTCATGTTAGGCCTCTTTTGATAGTGCAAATTCAAAAAGTTTCTCTTTTGATAGTGCAAATTCAATGCTGAGATCCTTCAGGTACGTCTGAATATGTGACTTCTAAATAAAGAGGGTCCCACTGCCATGAGTCTCCAAAACTGAGCATCAGAATTGTTTACAAATTACCTAAGACTGCTTCCTAAAAAATCACCAGCATTAAAACAAACAAACAAGCCCTGTGATGAAATATAAGGGTGACTGCTCTAACAAGTTACTGGACACAAAATGTGGAATTTACAAAGCACTCTAGACTATGATTTAAAATAAAATAAACCACGTAGGATAGGGAAAATCAAGAATGAATGGAGAGGAAAATAAGAGGTCCAGTGTTATTCATTTAAATGTTGCAAAACCCCACACAAACACCACTAAATGTCAATGCACACAGAGTTACTGTATCATGCTAGTCAGGAACCCGGTTTTTTTTTTCAAGTGTGAGAAACCATCATACTTTCTCAGATTACTGTAACAGAAATTCTTAAAAAGTATCATTGTAGAAGAGTTCACAAATGACTGAAGGTTACACTGCTCCAACAGCAGATACTGAGGGAAGACACCAACTACGAAATGCTTGCCTGCAGCTGAGCACTTGCTGCTCATCCTCTAAGCAGCACTAGAGGCCTTTCCTAGATCCATACATAATCCTGGCAGGGTTCGTTTGGCTACCGCACACGCTCTATTTATATAAGATTATTTCACATAGAGAAGGGATCACAGTATGTATTTCTCAGAAGTTTGACCTCTGATTGGCAACATCTCCAGGAAGAGTATTACAGCTCTAATGGCATGTCTTCTTTACTTGGGTGTGCATTTTTGTAACGGCCTGAAACATGCAACAAGTAGGGTAGTATCTAAGTCAAGTGTATGCAGACAACTGCACAGGCAGAAGTATGGAATCTCCTTCAAAATTAAAAGAAAATAGCCAGGTAAAAAATACCCCCCAAATCTCTGTAGGTAGCCTCAGGTGCCTTTCTTGTATCATGTGCACAGTAAGATACTAAATTAATTAATCTTTTCAATAACACAGCATCCTAACTGATTAGAAACTTATTAGATAGATGGGGTCCTTGATCAGACACTACTTTTAGCATGGTAGTAACAATGCTGAACTTCAGGGACACCAAAATTATATGTATCTCTTTCCTTCTAAGCTAGATTTCGGACACTACAGAAGTTAACTTGGTACTTCTGTCAGTACAGCAGAGAAATACCATTTATCCTCACTTTTCACTCAAATGTATCACTTTTCACATAAAAGCTCTCTAGACATCTGACCTCTTTGTCTATGACTCAAAGAAAAAAACTCTTGTATTTGTCACTTTGTCCTTGAGCAGCTGCAATCATCACTTTTCTTCTTGACTACTACAATCTTCTTTGGTATTTGTAAGGAGGAGACCAATCCCATTCATGTGCCATCTCAATGCTGAGTATGTCAGTCATCTTCCAAGGGTTACTTCTGAGTTGCTCTTAACCTCCTAAACAATTACTGAGCTTTCTCTGTTTCACTCTATTTCCTTCTCCTATCTCTATCTTGCCCAACCCTTCACTAGAGCTATATTAATAATAATTAAAGATCTAACATGAAAAGAGAAAAGCTGGATCAATTCTTTGCCATAGCCCTGTGACAAAATGTTGTTTCACAACTTTTTCAACTTCTCATTGGCATTTTTAAAGAAGGAATTCTCTTCTTTTCTATTATGATCCCAGAGCCACAGGCTGTATATCCTGATTCACACCTTTGGGCATTACGAGGCTAGAAGTACTGATTACTGCCACTTTGATTTGTTATCGACAGAGACATACTTTTCAAACAGCTATGTACTTACCTGCAGGTGTAAGCAGTTCCATGGAACAGACACCACAAACATCTTTAAGGGATGTGCAGAAGTGTTTGCAGAACTACGATTTTTATTGTGTATAATAATCACAAAAAGAAAAAAACCCACAAAACCTAGACCTAGACAGTTATGTTATGAAGGAAACTTAGCTTTTTGCCTTTAAAACATAGAAATCTGACTCTATGCTTCCTCACAGCTAGGATTCACTGATAGTTTTGGGGTTTTTTTTCTTTTCCTGTAAGGAACCATATGCAACTGCAGATGGTATGAAAAACAGAATTCAAATGAATGACTATGTGCTAAATGCTCTGTGCAGTGAGATGTACAATTATAGATAGCTCTGATATCCTGTAAACAAATGTACTCAAAGCAAAAATGGCTCTGGCTCCAGCTGCACTATTTTGCAAACACATTGCTGGTATCACCCAAATAAATGCTTTGACCATTAGAGTGGAAAGGGTGACACTTCAAATCGTGTTTGGATACAAAAATTTAAAAGCTAGAAAACTATTCGCCAAAAGGAAGACACTTATCCGGAGCATAGGACACATTTATTTTGCATAAGTGCCCCAGATGACAGGAGAAGTCTAAGCCATTTTACAAGTGATTTAATAGAAGAGACAGCACACATGATACACTCAATCTTTCTGAAGTCACAAAAAGGAAAAGACAAAAAACCACAAACAAAACTCCCCATAAACTTCTTTCTTGATTATTCATGAAGGCCATATATAGTGACTTAACAATTTGCAGATCTTAAGTTGTTCTTAACTGTGGTCTCTCAGAATTACATGCAAACACAGTGGCTCTGATATTTTATAGCTTTTAACCATTTCTTAGTACAGACTACGTATAAGATGCGGTGGTGTAATTTCTCAGTCTTTATGGGATTAAAGTTTGACTTTAAACTTACAACTCTCCACTGCCAGTGATACATTCAAACCCAAAATGAGTAATGCAATGGCACTGTGAAATAGAGGCACTAGGTTGGAAAAGACCTTTGCGATCATTGAGTCCAACAAGATGGAGAAAGACCAAGTAGGGGAAAGATGTCACACTTCCAGTGAATCAGGTTTGAGAATCAAAATCCAGTTTCAAACTGAGGAGATGATAGAAATAAAACCTCAGTTACAGCAGCCTTTCAGAACACAGGGCTTACTCCAAGTTTTCCTGGCAGCTGTCAAGCAGTTAGCATTGATGAAAGTGCCTACAGAACCATAAAGCATTATTATTACCTGTGTCATGACCAGAATTCTTTTCACCTGTATAACATGATATACTAGAGCAGTTTGGATATGAAATATTTCTATACACTACTATAAATCATACCTCACTAAAATGCCATAGCGGTGAAAGGAAGTGCTAGAATTACTGCCTATCCTAGAAATCAAAATCTGTTAGATGCTATACACTTATCTCTCTTCTGTACCCATTTTAAACTGTAGAGAGCACATCAGAAGCTAAAAAACACCTCATTACAGATGCTATTACTTAAATTGACGACTGTTGAGCAGTAGCAAATTCTTCTTTTTAAGGCCTGCTTACTTAGAAGACAATGAGCACCAATACACCTTCTGTCCACTAGCTCCAAGAGGCAACGTGCCCTGTGCCCCATACTGCAATACGGGATAGCTTGAACACATTAATGGGCCACATAATTTTTGTCACAATAGGCTCAAGTTACTTGATTAATTTAAAAGAAGAAAAAGAAGCAAGAAATGTCAAAATGTGCTATTTGTAACTTACACCCACATTTAACGATAACGATAATATTTCAACTGAAAACTACGCAGCCAGATGACGCCTCTTCTAATATTTGATCTATGTGGAAAGATTGAAGGAACTGGGGTTGTTTAGTCTACAGAATACTGAGGGAAGATGTTATAACAGTCTTCAGATCTGCTGCACTGAAGAGGTGAACAAATTGTTCATGGGTAGGGAGGATGGAACAGGTAAGTATGGTTTTCTGTTGTAAACTCCTGATTCTACACTTATTTTTTCCCTCACTCTCTGTTTGTTTTTTTTTTTAACTATAGAGAAACTGTCCCTCTGCAAAGTCATACTGTATCCAGTGTGGATCTCAGCAGATTGTACTCAGTTTGGGTAAAGAATTTGCAGAGACCTCCAAAATCAATAATTAAAGCAGAAAAAGAGAGGTCATAACTTATTAATCCACAGTTTTATTGTAAGGATTTCTTTCTTTTCACAGTTACTACAAAACCTACTGTTTGTCTGGCTTTTGTGTAGTTTCAGTTTTACAGTCATGACATCATACTGCCACAAAAAGTACATGTACTTCTTTGAGCGTCAGGAAGAGATTTTCTGTGTAAAATTGAGTTTTCATTGAACATAGTAAGTTTCAGCCTCTTCTTGAGATTTCCTCTTTAAATATTGTTTTATCTGCTTCCAAGAAAACATTTAGCAGCATCACCAATGCGCATAAACTTTCCAAGATAATGTAAACCAGACCCTGGCTCATATTGCTGTTTTTAAATCTCTTCAGTGCAATTAACCACTCGGTTCATTCTTCTGGCTTCATACTACCATTTTGTACATGGATGACACATATTTACACTGAAACAAACAGGGAAGCCATCCTTGCAAACACCAAAATTTTTATTGAGAGACTTTGAAAGGGAACTCTGTGGACTACTGTGGAGAGTACTGTTCAGCATATCAGTGCTCCATGTCAAGGTGTATTAAACTAAGGACCTGTCCTGACAGACCATCTCTTCTTGTCCTTCGAGTTCATTGCTTGTGCCTTTGCACTTTGTGCTTTGAACAAGGCTACTCCTCTGACTGAAGTGCTCTGAGAAAATGCAGACTCATCAGCCAGTATTTGTCTTCTTTCAGATTCAAAGCTTAGAATTAGTTATGGCTTCACCTGTCCCCACATTTCTGTCAATGCTCACCCTGTGACTTGCATGCATCTGGAGTATCAAAAATGCTCTGTCCCATATAGGACTATTCATCCTCACGCAACCCCCCAAAAATTGCCTTCAGAGTGCTGAAGAACTTTAACACGCCCTCATATGTGCTCCAAGAGGAAACTTTCTCCATTTTCATTGTCATACTCTGAACACACCACAGTCTGAAACTTTTCTTGTCTAATGTAAATTTATTTCTTCTAATGTAAGACTGCAGCTTCGGTGCAAATACATACCGAATAGGTAGCTGTAGCAAAGACAGACTGTTGTGGTAAGACAGATGGAAATTTTATTATCTTCTGGATTTTAACTGTTGAGATGTATGTGATTAGGTATGTATGTGGGCTGCCAGAGGTTTCTGTGAGCAGTTAAAATCCCTGTTTTCTACTGTATTTGTGTAATAATACAGTCCTTTTAAAGATTATATACAGCTATGGCAACAAATCTGTATATCTTTGGATTTTTTTTTTAAATATTTCTGCCGTAAATCTTAACTCCAGAGCTATCAAACACCATTATTATGTGGTGACATAATGCATGTAAGGCAGCTGAATCATAATTTTTTAATTCTCAGTACCTTATCAAACCAGCAGAGAAAATAAACACATCATGAGTAAACTCTCATACTCACATAAAGTGCTTTGGCATATCAAAGAATCTATTATAAGAGACAATAAAGTTTTGGGCCTGCTCTGGCATTTAAAGAAGAATGTGAGTGTGAAATATAGCAACCATTAACAATAGCATGAAAGAAATATTTTAACCACCTATACATACACAAACTAGTTTTGTTTCACAATCTAAGACAAAGAGATCTAATTAGCTACAGCAAAACCGGGCAAATGTCTTGAACTATGACCTGAAGCCCCGTAGTCCCCAATGCTGACCATGAGCCCACATGGGCCGGGCTCTGGAGAAGCCCTCCATTTTTTAAAATGCCAACACATAGGTAAGGTGCCAAAGTCAAGCCCTAGATTAGGTGAACCCGGTGGTTCTTTGACCCAGGAGCTATAACCACAGGTATTTTACACCTCTTGAGGGTAGGGGATCTATTTGTCTTAGTTGTCAGTTAAAGATGGTGATCATCCAGCATTTCTTCTCTTTTGCTATGTAATGTGGAATTGCTAACCACAACTCTCTGCCGTACCTGGGAAATGAGTTTTACTACAGCCACCTGATGAGAAGTCTCACTGTGTTCAGAAGCGCTAGTGTAGGCAGCATGGTGGGCAGAGCAGAAGACAGCGGAGAAGTGACATTTCTCTCTGAAAAATGGCCTATGACTGCTCAGCAGCAACAACCGTGTACATGTGGCAGCACAGAGCTTACCCTCTCTTGGGCAGCCCAGTTCTGGTGCTGTCACTCACTACCTAGGTGCTGTGCCATATACCCAAAATCACAGCACTGCTCAGTTTAATCCTGTGTTTACACAAGCCACTGTCAGCCTCCTGCTTGCTGTGCATCATTATTTACTAATTATTCCTCTTATGTATGCTGGCACTTGGGAACCCACAAATTTCTTTGAACTTTCTGGGGTCTGTAGGAACAACAAATTTGGGAGAGGTCCTGAATGCAAATTATTTCTGAGCAGAGAAGGTAACAGGTCAGTGTCAAAGGTAAAGTAATTCGCTAGACAGATCCGTCTTCCCTGTCTTGGTAGGCAATGGCTTGGGAAAGACATTTGCGTTTGTTGGATTCCTTTGGCGTAGCTCCTTGTTGTTTAAGGCCAGGGGTGCTGACATGGGTGCTCTGCTGCAAGCACAAAGGGAACTGGAAGCACTACAAGCCCCTTACAAGCTCCGGTTTCTCCTCAGCACATTAAATACCCCAAAGATGAAAGGCCAATGATCCCTTTTCAAAATCCCTTGAGCATCCACCCACCACTTCGGCTCCTTCACCCACTGGTGGGACCTTCAGCGAACCCTGCTGCGCGCAGAGCCTGGCTGAAGTCGGAAGTGGGGCTACTCCAGCTGTCGCTCGGCGAGGCTGGACCCGAGGAGGCCACACGGCGTCCCGCCCCCAACCCTGAGGAACAAGCACCATGGCCACAGCGGCATGTGTAACCACACCATGCCCGGCCAGGGCGCCGCGGCTCACCCCGGCAGCCCTCCCGCTACCCCACAAGCAGGGATGAAAGCCGCGGGGTCTGGACGCAGGCGGCCGTCACCGCACCGTTCCCGCGGCCCGCGTTAGCGCAGGGACGGTCCCCAAAGGCGGCGCTGCTGAAAGGCTCCGTGACCCTCGCCGCTCCCCTCACCCCACCCTCTAACGCGAAGCGGGGCCGGCGCCGGCCGCACCACGCCTGGGTGACCACCCCGCCGCTCCCCCCCACCCCCCCGCCACATGGCGCGGGAGGGGCCGCCCGGCGGCGGGCGCAGGCGCCGCAGCGTTCGCTCTCAGCGCCATGGCCCGCGGGGGGCCGACGGCGATCCTCGGCGCTGTCGCTTGCCTTTGCTTCCTGGCCCCGGCGGCCGAGGGCTTCAAGAAGAGGGGACCCAGCGTGACCGCCAAGGTGATTCCTGCCTGCGGCCGGGGCGGCGCCACAAACTGGGAGGGCTCCCCGGCCGCCTGCTTGAGCCGAGCGCGGATCGGCCGGTCGTGGTGCGGCCGCGGCGTCTCCTCGGCGGGCCCCCGGCGAGGGTGTTTTTCCTTGTCGGTCGTTACCGGGCGGGTGGGGGCCGCCGGGCTTCTTTTCGGCTCGGTTTTACAGTGCAAAGCCGGGTCCCTGCCGGGGCGCATTCCGGGCGGGAAGCAGGCCCCTGCGGGGGCCGGGTGTGGGGAAGGCGCGGACAAGCGGCTTGGCGTTCCCGTGTGTAAGCGTCTCGGGGTTCTTCCCTTCTTTTGTTTGCTTTGCGACCCTTTGAGGCATGCCCCCTTCCTGTAGGCGCTGGCACATCGCAGTCTTCCAGCGAGCTGAGCCTGCCCCTGGCCACAGGGCTGGCGGCCCGTAGGCAGCTCGGTAATTGCAGCCTTGCCGCCGCCGGCGGGCTGGGGCTGCGTGCCGGCGCCCGCCCCGCGCTGAGCAGCGGGGAGGGTCTGGGTTTTGTGCCCCCCTCCTTTCCTTGGCTGGACGCCTCGGTGTCGCGACCGGTCATTTTATGTCCGCGTCGCGTCCCGCTCCCTCGTCCGTCCTGCCCGCAGCAGGCTCAAGCAGCTGGTGCGGGTTGAAGCTGGGCCGTCTGCGTGACTCGGCGCCGCGGGTCTCCCGGGAAGCGGGCACGGAAAGACGGGCCGCCGGCCAGGGGCAGGCGCGGCGGTTACGGGTGTCGCTACGGGACACCCCGCCTGCTGCGGCGTGGGGATGCACCGGGCTATCGCAGCATGCCAGCGTCCCTATCCGAAAAGTTTGTGCTGGTGCGGGAGGGAGGTGTGGTGTCCAGTCCGGGTCTGGGTAACGTGGGGGCTAGGGGCTTCAGCCCTCGAGAGCGAGTGCCTTGCGCTTGGCACAGGACGCGTGGGCTTGTGCAAGCATAGCAGGGCATGGCAGGGCAGAACCACTGCCTCAGGCACGGCCTCCGCTTCCTAAGCCACAGGCCACCTGAGCTCATTGCCACCGTTGCCTGCAGTAGCCTACAGTTACATTGCCGTGGGCTTCTAGTTAATGAATTATTACTTTTTTACCTTCTTGGGGAGGTATCAGGAATAGTGTGGCCAGTAGGTCTAGGGAGGTGGTTGTGCCCCTGTACTTGGCATTGGTGAGGCTGCACCTCGAGTCCTGTGTCCAGTTCTGGGCCTACAGAAAGGACATTGAGGTTCTTGAGCATGTTCAGAGAAGGAGAACCATGGCAAATCATATGACGAGAGACTGAGGGAGCTGGGGATGTTTAGTCTGGAGAAGAGGAAGCTGAGGGGAGACCTTATCACTGCCTACAATTACATGAAAGGACATTGTCTAGAGGTGGGCAGTGATCTCTTCAGCCAGGTGACAGGAGATGGGACGGGGAAATGGCACAAAGCTGCGACAGGGCAGGTTCAGATTAGATGTTAGGAAAAAAAATTTACTGAAAGAGTTGTCAGGGCCTGGAACAGGCTGCCCAGGCAGGGGGTTGAGTCATCATCCCTAGACGTGTTTAAAAAAAAGGTAGATGAGGTACTTAGGGATATGGTTTATCATAGGACGGGAACGGTTGGGCTCAATGATCTTAAAGGTCTTTTCCAACCTAGTCTTTCTGTGATATATCTCAGCCTTCAGATCATCTGGCAATATATTCCAGATATACCTAAAGTGCCTTGCTTCTTCAGGTCTTCTGCCAGGCATTTTGTTTTATCCCCTTTTTTGATTCTTACGTTGCGGGACATAAGAATTGTAGCTGCCAACTTTCCTTGTTCAAGCCGTTCCACTTAGTAGAGGTCATCAAATTGCACCCCAGTTTTACCTCTTCCTGCTCATGTAGTTTATTTAACCTTTCTTCTTGTAAAAGGTCTTCCAGATCTTGTACTGCCCTTTTCTCTACCTTTTTTACGTTGGCTCTATCATTCTGCAGTAGAGAAACCAGTTACATGAAGCATTTAGGGTACGAATGCACAGTATACCATTGCATAATTATGCCCATCTCTTGTCCATTTTTAATTACTTCTAACATATATTTTCCTTCTCTGACCTTCACAAGCCTGGAGCTAAACTTTTCATCAGACTCCTCAGGGTGACTCCAGATATCTATTCGGAGTGGTAGCTGATGTAGAAGCCTTGTTGTGGCTGTATAGTCCTTCTCCATGTGCAATATTTTGCATTTTTTGAGTTCATTTACTGCATTGTGTGGTCTGTAGGAATCATGAGATGCTTCTTTCACAGTTGACCTCCCCACCCCGATACAAATCATTAAATACTCTTGGCCATTGTTTCATTTTAATATACACCATTTTGTGTAAATTATATAGGAACATGTTAATGAGAACCAACCACTCCTGTTAGTGAACTCTTTTTTCATTTCAGACTTCAAATATGGCAAATTGTAAATAATATTAAATATTTTTATATTTATTAATAAAACTGGAAATTTTAAATATTTGTCTTCTTTAAGAGTTTTTGGTGAAGAATCTGGCCAGATATTTTTTTAGATCTGGGACTGCTGTGTTGACAGCTCACTAGTGTCTACATGCTTACTGATTTTCCAGAGAGTTTAAGGAGATATTCTTAGAAGAGCATGGCTTCTCTACACAGAAATGGCATCTAAGGCTACCAGACATTTCTGTGTGTGATTTCCGTGTCAGAAATGTGCACAGACACATTATGTGGTGCCTAATGAGGTAGTGCAGAGCTTTCAAATAAATCATGTCATGTGTTGCACAGGTATGTGGGGTGCTGAGGAATGTAATATTTGTTCACAGATGCAGAATAAGCCAGTGTGATTTTTTGGAGGCAGTGGGCTTGCTGCTTAGGCAAGCATCTGTGCCGCGAACGAAGCCTTCTGCTTGGGTTACGTTTACAGTATGTGATGGACTTGTGTTCGTGTGCTCATTGCTTGATGCTGCTGCTGTTGGGGGGTGGGAGGCATTGTTTGGTAGCCTCATTAGTGTTACTTGTATTTGTTACTTACGTATTTCAGGCAGCCCTGTACCCCCTACCTAGGTAAACCTGGTGGCAAAATTCAGAGAACTGTGCTTATAAAAATGTTAAGAAGTTAGTGAAAGTGTGCTGTTAATACTTTGGGAGCCGCACATCTAAGAGGTATGTTATTTAGTGCCAAGTGCCAAGGAAATGAATGAGGTGTATCAAAAGGAATTTTAGTTTCTTTATAGAGCTTTTATAGCATTAGCCAAAAGTTCAACAGTCAAAACCACATGGAAGATCAAGAAACGGTAGAAATGTTTAGCAGGAGAGCGTGAAAGAGGCATTCACGTTGGAGAGACTTTGGTAATTTATTATCATCCTTGGACTAATTTCTTAGTGTTGCAGACAAGTAATATTTGGGCGAGTGCCACAAGGAACAGCAAATACCACATCATAGGAATACACATTGCTGTTTCCTAGAAGTTGTAATAGCCTTTATGTAACTTTTTCAGAACTTCAAAATGCCTCATTTCCTGACAGCTGTTCCTATTTTCAGTAATTGTTGGAACATTTTTGCACATTCAAATATGCATTCGTATGATCTGAGCTATATTAAAATGCTTTATAACTAATTTGCCTCTTTGAAGTTGCTTTTTAGCAATATCTATATTACTTTTTAGGCAATCGGCTGAATTAATATATCATGGTCATTTCTTTGTCAGGTTTGAATTCTTGTTTAGGAAAGTAACTCCTTGTTTGAGCCATAGGATTTTATTCCCACTGTCAGCTTTTGCCCATACTTAATCACATACATACTAATGCCTAGATCAGTCGAGATTTATGAGAGGATAGGAAAGTACCATTTGTGGGGAATGTCAGTACTGTAGTTCCTTGTTATTCACCATACTGGAACAACATCATTACTCTCCCATACCTTCAGGTTTCATCTTCCCTGTATGGCTTTAGAGGCATGAGTGTCTGGGAGAAGTCTTCTTGAACATTACCTTCAAACACATGGCACAGCAGTCTCACTGAGCCCTTAAAGGCAGTAAGCATCAAAATGCACAGTCAGCAGTTCTCAAACAGTTTTCTGCATAATCTGGTTTTGGTAGCTCTGGTGGGATTTTTCTTGAGCAGTGCTCTCGGGAATAGAAGGATACCATTAATACAGACCAGCCAGAAGCAGTTTCTTAGCACCTTACACTTTTAAAAGTATGGTCTTTTTGTTGTGCTCACATTACTATCACTTTTGTTCTTTTCACAAAAATGTTCAGGTGTTCTTTGATGTGAAGATTGGAGACAAAAACGTTGGCAGAATTGTAATTGGATTGTTTGGAAAAGTTGTCCCAAAGACTGTGGAGAACTTCATTGTGCTGGCAACTGGAGAAGTACGTTTGCTGTTTTTTTAGACTGTGTACTCAGGTTTGGATTGGGCAGTAAATATTTGTTTAATCCTGTTTCAGTTGTGAACTGGTGATCTTTATTCAGTGGAGCCTGTGCAAGAGTACCATCCCCAAGGCTGCGTGTGTCCTCTTAGGTCTTTGGGGCTTGTTTCACAAGATGAATTCATAGGATCACAGAATGGTTTGGGTTGGAAGAGATCTCAAAGATCATCTCATTCAAACCCCCCCCATCATGGGCAGGGACACCCTCAACCAGACCAGGTTGCCCAAAGCCCCATCCAGCCTGGCCTTGAACACTGCCAGGAAGGGGGCAGCCACAGCTTCTCTGGGCAGCCTGTGCCAGGGCTTTACCACCCTCACAGGGAAGAAGTTCTTCCTAACACCTAATCTGTAATCATGAGGTGTTGGATGTCACCACCTCAGTCTGTCCCTGTCATGCATATTTAGAATGTAGGAGTACCGTGGTGAAACACCAGTCAAATAGAGAACAATGCCTTTGATCACCTGAATAATACTGTCCTTTTGGCAGCACAACCCAGTGTTACTTGTTTCTTGCCAGTATTTGTCTGTGGTGGTGGTATGTT
Organism: Laterallus jamaicensis coturniculus; assembly: GCA_022605575.1. Lineage (NCBI taxonomy): Eukaryota > Metazoa > Chordata > Aves > Gruiformes > Rallidae > Laterallus > Laterallus jamaicensis. The sequence continues at coordinate 21,914,087 of JAKCOX010000010.1, forward strand.
TTGTGATACCTGGCCATGCACCACAAGTGTATTTCCATACAATTGTATAGAACTGGATATTAAATTAATTTTAAAAAAATTTCGTTTTATTAGAGAGGATATGGATACAAAGGAAGTAAATTTCATCGTGTGATCAAAGACTTCATGATTCAAGGAGGAGACTTTACAGCTGGAGACGGATCAGGAGGTAATATAGTTGGTGTCTTCCAAGTTCCCTTTCTTTTCCTTGAATGTCTACTGAAAAGGAGGGCAAACCAACATATTCCTTCATTCTTGCAGCTGACAAATGAAGAATAGCCCACTACTTGTTTTAGGGCATCTAATCCTTTTCTTGGAACATAAGCTGCAATTATTTGGATTACCTGATTATATGTAGAGGTTCCTTTGTTGGCTGTTTTTCCAGATAGCTCTTTGCTGTCTGCAGCTTGTCCCCATTCAAGAAACATGGCTTTGCTTGCTGGGCTGCAGCCACGTTACCAGCTGAGCTGCTCCTACAGCACACTGTTTCCAAACGATGCCCTTCCCCTGCTTTGGCTTTTGACAGCACTCCTTCCCTGAGGCACTCATTGGTTGCATGTATATGTGAACCAGTTCAAGTCATCCAGTGAAAAACTAGTCTGTGATGAAACACTGAAAGGATGTGGAGGGAAGGCAGGTGAGGAAGGAGTAGGCTGTCCTCTGTCCTCAACTCGCCACCTCTGTGGAACCTTCTGAAATGTGCTATGGGGGGCAATTTCAAAACATGGGTAGAGAAACGAGAATGTGAGGGTCATGGCCTTTTCCATTTTCCTCTTACTAAATTTAGAACTGTACACTTACTGATGGTGTGAGTTCTGGCTGTGTGTATCACTTCTCCCTTCTGAGCCTCCGGAATACCTGTCCAGCCCACTAAGGAGGACAATCCCAGTGAAGCATCTCTTGTATTGCATGTGTTCTTGCTTCTCATTTCTTCTCTTCCTTTACATACATGTTCCTCATGAGCTACAATTTGAGCTGTTTGTGTAAGATGCTAGTAATTTCCTCACTGGGACACAGCAGGGAAAACACACATTCCTTTTCCTGGCAGCCAGCAATGGGGAGGGCTAAAATACCAAAGATAGAGTTTTGGCATTACAGGTAGGCAGTGCTTGTTTGCCTGCCAATACTGTTTATTGTGAGTATCTGGTGGCGTGTTGGGAGCAGTGTCCCCAGTGTGCTAAGGCACTGTACAAATAAAGAATGAGACAGACATTCTTCACTTTTTAAAGTGATGGTGGTTTAAACATCACTCAGATGTTTTCTTCTGACCTGTTTTAGAAACATAAAAATCCCCAGGTGGTGTTTGTACAGATCCACACCAAGTCTTCTAGGCTAACTTCCACTTAGCCTTCATATATTTCTTAATGTTTCTAAACCAGTTTCTTATTAGGAGGAAAGAGTTGTAAAAGCAAAGACTGAAACTTTCAGGTTATCTTTTTCTTTACAAACAAAATTATGTCAGCTATGGAATCATGGGTGGAACAGCAATGCTGCTTTGCTTGCTGGAACAACGAATCTTCAAATCCTGAATTTATACTTAGTTTTACCCCTTTTTTTAACAAAAAGGGGTTTGTCTGTGCGTTTTTCTTTTTTTTAAAGTTTTCTTCCTTATTTTGTGTCATAGGAAGAAGCATCTATGGAGAAAGGTTTCCAGATGAGAACTTCAAGCTCAAACACTATGGAATTGGATGGGTTAGCATGGCTAATTCTGGCCCAGACACCAACGGATCCCAGTTCTTCATCAGTGTGACAAAGCCTTCCTGGTTAGATGGAAAGCACGTGGTATTTGGCAAAGTCCTTGATGGGATGGTAAGCTAAAAGTACTGGCAAGATTAAACAAGAAAATCTGGACAAATTCTGCCACGCTGTATCTGCGTTAATGTAACTTACACGGCTGTGGTTAAAAACAACCGTGTTTATCTAATATGTACATGGTAGAAAACGATTGTGAAGACCCTTGGAGCTGGACGATTTAGAATTGAAAGAGCAAATGGTGACTGCAGAAATGGAAACTTAAATCATGCCTTTGGCTTTCACAGCTCGTTTCAGACCACTAACCACTGAAATCAACACTGACACCTTTGCAGATTACAAATGGAGTAAGTTCAGGTCCCCCTTTCAGTAACGCTGTTAGCCATGAAATAATTGTATTTCTACAAGCTGAAATCTCATTTTGTAGCCTGTGCTAGTTACGGGTAACACTTTCACGGTAAGGGTTTTTAGAAGCATGCGAATGTAAAGTATATAAACAAAACATATATTCAGATCCATTTAGAAAGAAAGAAAATAATGAAGCTAATTTCCTGAACCTGTACACAGCTGTAGAACCGGTCAAATAATATATTGCAAAGGCCATATAGAATTTAAGTTTAAAAATGGTAGTTCCATCTAAGTACCCTCTTGGGAGTCTGGTTTTCCTTTTAAATTAATCTGTTTAATCTGTGTTTTGAAATGAATGGGAGAAACATGAACTGCTGCATTGACCAGTTGTTTGAGGAGTTTGAAAACATTGTCAGGACACTCACTGCACCCTCCCGTGCTCCTGCATTCATATTGAAGTCGATTCTCATGAGCTACAATAGGAGCTGGAAGTTTTTGAGGACAAGCTTAAGACTGGTTTACTTAGATTAATGGGCAAACACACACAGCCATCTAGTGAATATTGCTAGCTGAATCTCGTCCTTTAAAAATACTACTTCCATCAGTTGGCTGGCGTGGGACCCGCAGTTTGCCTTTCCTTGTCTGACTGACATCACTTAAAATCTGTGTGTCCTACGCCAAAGCTAAAAGCAGTCATCACATTTCTTGAGGCACCGTTATGCTGTGCAATTAGAAAATAATTACTGTTCGTCCTTTGTGCTCTCTGGGTTCACTTTCTGCTCATGGTCTACAGATAGACCCTGTGTGTGTGAGGTTGATCAGTTGGAAGGATATTTTGCATTTACAGTACTCTGTTAGCTGAAAGCTTTTGTGGAAAGACAGACACAGGCTTTGTGTGCTTGTTGGCTGCATGTGGTGGCAGAGAGCATTTCTGTTCATGTGGAGAAACATACAAGCATGTGGGAGTGCAACTGGGTAAAGGTCTTTGTGCAGAAGCTGCTTAATAAAGAGTAATGGTAGTAGCATGTGGGTGTTTACCTAGTGCTGGGCTTGAGCCGCTGGAACTTTCTTGGCTAAACTGAACTTCTTTTATTTTAACAGTCTGTGGTGCATTCTATAGAGCTCCAGCAGACAGATGAGCATGACCGACCCCTTCAAGACTGCGTGATTGTGAACAGCGGCAAAATAGCTGTAAAAGAACCATTTGTAGTCGAAGTAGGTGACTGGTGAGACCAACAGTCAGAATGGAAAGTAAAACTTACTCACTTTAAGGCCTGGTTTTGACTGATCTTAACTATTCATTGAGTTTTCTCCTCAAGGCATATGAGGCTGTATTTAGACAAGAGTTACCATTCGCCAAATACATAAAAGAGGTGACCGTTTCTCTAACAACTTGATGGCTTTGGGATCTGTCACTCCTTGAAGTTCAAGACATCCCACTAAATCCTGGGTCTTGCAGGAAAAGTCTTTTGTGAATAATTTTTTTAATACTTCCTTTTTTTCTCAAGGTTTGAAATAAAGTAATTTTGTTCTCTTTGGACATTTTTGCAATGTTTGTTTCTACCTTTTTAACTGAAAATACTATTTTCTTTATCAGTATCCGCATTTTTAAAAGTAATAAAAAAAAGTACAATATAGAAATGTTTTGGATAAATAAACTTTGATTTCAAATAAATACTTACTGAAGATGTTTTTTTATTTCCTCCCCACCCTGAGACCTATTTTGTTCTCACCTCAGTCGGTTCTGCAGAAGATGACGGGGATGCTGCTTTCCACAAAACAGAGTTGGGACGTTAGAGCAAGGATGGAAAACTTTTCTAATCTTGAAGTCCTTGCTATCTTTCAAAACCTCACAGTATTCTGCTTACTGTCCTGTCATCAAGAAAGAGCTGCTCTAATGTTCAGTAAGGTCACCAGTTAGAAACTGATGAAAACAGGGAAGTCCTTGTTTTGCAGCGTATTGAATTTTGCAACACATAGCTAATGCTACTTACAGTGAAGCTAAGATGCTTTTTTTGAGCTTGTAGGTACCTACTGGAACCCCCTCACAAGGGAACAGGAAAACACTGGAGGAAGGGATGACCTCAGGTCCTCCCAGCCTGGAAAAGAGTCCTGTCTTCTTCACAACAGAGCTAAGTGAGACCTTGTCAAGGTCCACTAAGTTTGCCTAGTTGTAGGCAATTGTACTTCAGTTTTACCCTGGTTCATTTATCTTTCTACTCACTGTTGAAGGTAAAATTTTCTGAAAAGCAGCACTGGGAAGCAGTGTTAGGAAGCAAGCTAGGAGAATGTCTCAGCCTTTTGCCCAAACAGCTTTCTGCTAGTAGCTGGAAACTCTGCCAGAGGTTGACCCTGCAGACGGCGGCAGCTCTGTGACCTGGACAAGTGCTGTAGTTACAGGATGCCTTTTGTACAAGGCCCAGCTTTTCACTAGCCCCAAGCAGGAGCCAGTAGTTAGCAGAAGGCTAACTATTCATCTCCAGGATCAGGCTTCTGCTCATGCCTAGCTTTCCCAGTACTGCTTTTGCCCAACATGCCCTTCCTCTGCAGAGCCCTCTGACTGTTCAGTTACACTCAATCTTCTCCAAAACACGCTTTTACAAGGCTAGCATAGACAGCATGGCACTCAAGAGTTTTGAGTGCACAGATACCCCGATACCTTCTCATGCTTCATGTGGAGACATCTGTAAGATCCATCTCTCACCATACAAGCTCACAGAGACACGGTGTTTGGTTAGAAATGCACAAAAAGGTATACTGAAGCAGTATGTTCAGTTCTAGTAATTTATTTTTAATGTCCAGTAGCACACATACAAATTTCCAGTTAAATCTGAACAAATATACATATATAAGTGTGTATATATATATATATGTATCAGTTTTAGCTTTATCATTTTACTACTTAATCATACTCTTGCTTTAACTTTCCACAGAGTCCTATGCTCTGTGACTTACCAAATGTTAAGATATGGAATACAGTCTGTAAGCTGACGTGAAGAGTAAACACACAGAGCGATTAGATGTCATAACTGAACATGGATGCACCAACGCCACGTAAAATCCCACGGTAGATAAAAATAATTTCAACTGAAATCTAGAAAATTTCCTGAGAGAGCGCTGTGTATTTCAGAGTGCGAAAGCACGCTTTCCAATAGAAACTCTCCGTACACCTGCATTGGTTCTTGCCCTTTTCTGATAGTAAGAAGCAGAGTCAAAATAATTTTTAAAAAGCAGATTAAATACCTTTAGGTTGCTTTCCATTTTTTCTTGCTTTGCTTTTAAAAAATGTATTTATTTATTTATTAATTGGGCGGAGGCGGGGAGGGGGCAATTTCTCTCACACACTCTCTTCAGTCCCAGCACTTCTAATCCATCCATTGCCAGCAATGGGTAATGTGCTGGGAAAAACTGTGGTGCAAAAAAAGTTTAGTGTAATTTGGGGTAAAAATTATAGGAATAATTAGTAAAGCTTTCAATTATTTTCAAAGGTTAGTGTAATTCAGTGTATGACTTCTGGCTTTTAGTGTTAAATACTTAAAGAGCATGTCAATACATAGAAGGTATAAATAATTTTAATACTGTTGTTTCCATACCTTTTTAAAAAAAAAAAGCAGCAACTGTAGTGACATTTTATCTAAAAAGACTTAATGCTTCAACTTAGCTGAGGCTGTGCCTCTTACTTCTGAGCATAATTTTCACATCATAGAACTTTAATCCTATTAATTCCATTCAACATGCCTCGGAGACTTGGTTCAGTTGCTTCTAGCCACACTGCACTTCTACCTGGGCAGTAAATGAGGATAAAATATTCCATGTAGAATCCCTTCTATAACCACATTTGGAAAGTCATCTGAAAAAAAAAGACAGAAAAAAAATAATAAAATACTTAGCTTTCTTATCTATGTCAGTACAATATAAATGTTTCTGTGAAACTTAACTAGGTAAGGCCTCATATAATTTGGGCTACTGCATCACTCAACTGTTTATCCATGTTGGGGATGTGCTATTAGTAATGCTGTTTCAGCAGTAAAGCCACTTTAGTGTAGCACTGGGCATTGCATGAATGCGCTGCCAGATTTGTAGCTTATTGATTTAAAGGGATGTTCTAATACTTAATGCTGCTAGGCTCCAGCTCTTTATCTGAATCTTTTCTCACAAGGAAGATGGATTACACTGGCAATTCAATTTCTAACAAAATCTCAATATACTTGAAGGAATTCCAGGACTGCTACTGGGAATACTTCAAAGCTGTTTTTCCATTGTGGTTTACAGCAGCGTTCAGACTGAGAAGGCTGGAGGATGCCTATAAAATCAGAGAAGATTGTACGATGCAGGAAAATTTCAGGCTGGGCTCATCAACATAAAGTGTCACATGTTACAAAAAGTCATCTTGTAATATCTGAAGGAAAAACCCCACTAGGTTCTTACCACAGATGCAGAGAAAAACGGCACTGCATTTTCATGTCAAATTTAGTGTGAAAGAATTACATAATAAAACACAGCAATAGTTCCACACAGAGGAATGGCAGGAAATGTACATTACTGCAGTGAAAAGGTGTCTGAAATGCACCGACTCCTGTGCTTCCAATGAAGGCTTCACTTAAATCACTGGGCATAAAGAGTAAGAATTTCTCATCACATCTTACCATCTTAAAACTGCTAGTGCACGAGGAAATGGGTTTGCTTAGAGAAATAAGGCTATTTCTGATACAGAACTTCTCACATTAATCAAATCTTTCCTTCACTCATCAACCTGTGGGGTACTCAGAAAGGGGAGATACAACTTTGATAAAAATCCTTTAGATACTTGATAAATTGATCCCCTAATGTGCATGGGAATTAGGTTTTGCTCCCAATTCCATTCCGAAAATAATTTTGAAGGTTAAAACACTGAGGGAAAAGCAGAACTGGACTCGATAGGGAAAAAAAATTTCCTTATTAGTGCAGATCTGTTATCTCACAGTTATTAATAAAGGTGATTCTGTTGTATTGAAGATGTTTCAAGTGGAGACTTTTAGGATGTTTTAACGAACTGCAACCTCCAGCTGCAGAACAATACATGCATAATTGTCCCCAACTTCTCATAGTAAGTCATCATTATAAATTACTTGTTAATATTTTGAATCCAATAATGATTCCTCAAGTCCTGCAAGCTCAGCTATCCCAAATCACCCTGGTAGAATAACCCTATGCTCTTGTCATTAATGTTATTAAAAATACACTTGTAAGGGCAATCTGATGCTTTCCTTCTAAATTAAATGCTGCAGTTTCAGAAACCAGTTTTTACTGGTTCTTCTACAATATACAGTATATATAGGAAAACGAGTATTGATTAAAAAAATGACACAATTTTACAGCATCAGATTTACTGTGAGGGCTTGTTACTTAAAAAAATCAAGTGTATTAATTTAAATGTATAAATACACTGAAGCACAGTCTTGCAGATGAATGATACTGAATGGCTTAATGAGTCCTCAAAACAGTTTTCAAACAAGTGACAGTAAATCTGAGACTACTTTTTAGCTTCTGCAGTATTGCTTTCAATTTCCAGGGGGTTAGATATTTTTTTTCTTCACTTTTCTTCAAAATAGCACATAATTGTTTCCCCATCCCCTCAAAAATAAGTGGCCAACTGTTGTGGTTTTGCGTAGCTGGGTTCTGGTGGAGAAGAGGGGCTGCAGGGGTGGCTTCTGCAAGAAGCAGCCAGAAGCTCTCTGCAGGCCCCACAGAGCAAACACCAGCCGGCTCAAGGCTGGAGTTGTTGCTGACCAAGGCCGAGCCCATCAGCCATGGTCCTGGCACCTCTGGGAATCACATTTAGGTGGAAAAACCCTCAAGCAGCTGCTTTTTGCCACCAGAGAAGGGAGTGAGAAGATCTAAGAAGCTCTGCAGGCACCAAGGCCAGGAAAGAGGTGGGGTAGGAGGTGCTTCAGGTACTGGAGAGTAAGATGCCCCTGCAGCCTATAGACAAGACCATGGTGGAGCGGGTTGTTCCACCACAGGCCAAGGATGATAAGGAGCAGAGACCCCACCTGCAGCCCATGGAGGGACCCCATGCTGGAGCGGGTGGAGACACATGAAGGATGCTGTGACCCTGTGGGGAAGCCTCTGCTGGGGCAAGCTCCTGGGAGGACCTGCAACCCGTGGAGACAGGGGTCTATGCTGGAGCAGGTTTGTTGGGGGGATTTGTGACCTTGCGAGGGACTGTGCTGGAGCAGTCTGTTCCTGAAGGTCTGCACCACATGGAAGTCAAAGCTGGGGCAGTTCATGAAGAACTGAAGCCCCTGTGGGAAGGAATCACATCAAAGAAGCTCATGGAAGACTGTCAGCCATTGGAGTCTTTACACTGAAGCAGGAGAGGGGTGTGAGGAGTCCTCCCCCTGAGGAGGAAGGTGTAGCAGAGACGATGTGTTATGAACTGACCAAAACCCCCATTCCCTGTTCCCTGTGCTACCTTGGGAGGGTGGGGAGGAAGCGAGAATAAAATTGAGCCTGGGAGGAAGGGAGGGGTGGGGGGAAGTGATTTAAGATTTGGTTTTACTTCTCATTACCCTACTCTGGTTTGATCAGGTAATAAATAAGCTGCATTCCCTGGAGATATTCAAGACCTGCCTGGATGCCTATCTGTGTAGTTTGAGCTAGGGAGCCTGCTTTGGCAGGGGGGTTGGACCTGGTGATCTCTTGAGGTCCCTTCCAACCCCTACAATTCTACGATTCTATGATTTTATTGTGTGTTGAGTCTGTTTTGCCCGTGATGCTAATTGCAGAATGATCTCTCCCTGTCCTTATCTCAAGCCATCAGCCTTTCATTATGTATCTTCTCTGCGTTGTCCAGCTGAAGAGGGCAGTGATAGAGTGGTGTTGGTGGGGATCTGTCCTCCAGCCAGGGTCAAATCACCACAACTGTATTTTAAAAAGACAAGCAACAGTACAATGGGGGTGGGAGGTGGGGGTGAGGGGGGAGGAGGGGGTATGCTCTTTGAGTATTATGTTCCAGAAACAACTTACTTATTTCACTAAAACCCCACAAACACACAATGTCCTATTTTATGGGAAGATTATCCAGGAAAGACAACTGTGTCATCCAAACAACTGTCATAGTGCACCTTCTTCAAAGGGTATTCTCAATTAAAAGCTATTTGTTAATGCAGACGTAGTTTTGGTCATGGCTTGAAAAACCTTGTCTGCTTTTTACAAAGGAATCAAAGTCTGTCAAAGTAAGAACTGATGTAAGAGAGAAATTTTAGAAAGGTCATCTGTATTTTCTCTGTGCTGCAAATGAAAAGTGAGGAATTAAAGGCCATGGTAATTGTGTAAAAACTTCTGTTTCTTTCTAACTAGAGTTGAATCATCTAGTAGACCCTCCAGACATGACTTTTGTTTGCTTCTTCCTTTTTTAAACCACAATTCACATTCTGTGTTTTAATTCAAGTTAAAGAATAACTTGCAAATGAATGTGATGTTTTAAGAGTCTTTAAATACAAAGAATATTAAACTACCACATGAAATTCTAAATATTGTGTGTCGAGGCCAAAAAAATGCCTTGTCAAAAACCTGAAAAGTCCTTTGTTTCAGATATCATTAATGAGCCCTACTTAATATTTAAACATGTCACACATTTGAAGAGGCTTTTATCTTAATCCAAGCAAAGCAGTACTTGAAAGAGTAGCTACAGAATTCATTGTAAAGTTCCTAATGATTTCAAGGAATCGAAGCAGCCTAACTCCGACTACACATTAGGGAAGCAGAATACCATCACAGAACTGCAAACAGCAAAACCTTACACAAGGGATGGAAATATTAAGTACTGTCTTCATCTTTTTGGGATAACTGTATATGAAATTAATTTCTCTCTCAGGAATGCTATGGAATTAAATGATGTTCATAATCCTATTCTTGAAGAGTCCAAGTTTGCAATTAAGAGGAGCATTCAGATTAAGAGATGCCATGCAGCGCACAGGTAGGTGACTCTCTGGGTGCATCTGCATTACTGCTGTCACTTGGGTTCATCTTCCCATGCCATGTTTCAGTTCATCCATTTTGTGATTTGCACTCCAGCCTCAAATGGGCATTCAGTCCACATGACTAGTGATAAGACAAAGTGAAAACTAGATGGCCCTGTGATGTGCTTTTTAATGGGGAACTTGGTCACACAGGACTTGCTGTTTCACCCTAGAACTACAACTTTTAAGTTCAGTAAAACTGTATGGGGTCAATAAAGTTGGGCGACGCTACTAGTGGACACTATTTAACCCTCTCAAAAATAGACAGTCTCTGTGGTTTTTAAAAACAACTTGAAAAAACAGTTGCTTTCAGGTAGAAGAGATGTCTGGCAGTCATCTGGTCCAATCACTTGCTTAAGCATGGACACCTACAGCCTGTTGCCTGGGATGGCTTCTCAGTGTATCTCCAAGGATGGAGACTTCATCACCATTCTGGGCAACGTGTGCTCCATCACCCTGTGAGTGAAAAAATGTTGCCAGATGTTCCTGATGTTCATGTCCTGCCACTGGGCATCACTAAAAAGAGCCTGGTTTTGTCTTCTTTAACCCCTCTATTCAGGTACTCACATAAATCTTGAGAAAATCTCAAGGAAATACACTTCACTGGCTAAGACACTGCAAGCAGACATGTATTCTTTCCTAAATTTACTCTTTAAAAGGCAGCTCAAGAATCTGACTCTTGATTTCAACACAGTATTTTGTAGTATCAACCAAAAAAGCTGTATTAAAAAAATAATCTTAGTTTGCAGCTCTGGGAGAAAATTCTTACTTGGAAGTTTATTACATTTTTAATACAAAATTTAGTAAAAATATCTCTTCAAACAAGTAAAATGAGAAAACCAGGAGGAACACACTACTAAAAATGGTATTTTTCGTGCACACATTCAATTTAAAACAGAGGGGAAGTTCTCTGAATTAATAATGCGAAGAACCTTTTACAAAAAAAAAAAAAGAAAAAGGATTTATAACAAGCTGTTTCAAACACTCTTTTGAACCATGTACTAAGAGATGAAGGGTAACGTAAATGTCCTGTGAATCACATCAATTATACTTTAAGTATACTATACATTTTTCCCCCACCCACACCCTCCCCCCGCCCACAAAGAGCTCTAGAGGTTATAAATGATAAGAAATAGTAATAATCCAAATGGAAATACAAACATGCTCACAGTAGATTGAGTGGTGTTTAGGGAAAAACCACTTACAAAGGACTTGGCGTGTAAGTTCAAATCCTTCAGGCAGCAAAGCCCAAAGGGTGAACAAGAAGAAGGGGAAAGCCATGCTGTTCATCTTTTGATTTGGATCCTCCGTGGGTTTGCTTGAGAGAACAACTGGGAGAAGAAAACTCCACTCTTTTATAAATCACCCAACCCACTTAGTGTTTTAATGGCTTCTTACACAACTATCATTTTATTGGCATGTTACTAGATTTTGGACCAGTGTCATTTGACTAGGCCAGTGTGTGGTTCATGCAGTGCAGGATCGGATCAGTAAAGTGCGGTTAACAGATGACAGGTTTGATTACCGTTGGCTTTAGGCAAGACATATGGATCCCTTAGGAACAGCAGCACAGGTTGGTGGGACAGTTTGCTGGAAAGGTCAAGAACAGGGATGTCAGTATCAAGGGACAGCAAACAAAATAGTCTACAAACTAGCTCTGATAAAGTGAGGGGGTTGAGCTGTGCAGAAGCCATGCCAGTGGGTTTCTGCACACCAAGGCTGCCCAAAAAGGGCAGATTTCATCTGCTGGGAGCAAATCTCATTGCTTCTCGGCTACACGGTGACACCACCAACGTGAAGTTGGAGGTGAAGGGGCTGCATCAAGGAGGGGTGGCTTGCAGCTGGCTTTGAGACCTCCTGAACCTGCTCTGCTCCCTGGTTCTTGGCGTGATGCAGGTACCTAGATCACCTACAATCAGGTTTCATGGTCTACAGGCTCTTCAGGCCACTAGACAGACTTAATTCACGACGATCTTCCAGCCCACAGAGTGGTTGCTGTACACCTCACCCATGGAAAGAAAGTCCTTGGAAGCCCCTCAAAGGGCTGTCTCCCCCTCCCAGTCATGGCACAGACATCCTACCCCAGCCAGTGCCATCCCTCTCTCCTCTACTGTGTACATACATGTGACATGCAGGGCAACCAGATAACATACAAAGCTCTATCAAATGGACAGGGAGGACCTCAAACCTCTAATTCTCTCTGCTACATCTACTTGCTACAAAAAAAAAAAGTACTTCCAAGTGCAAAATCATTCCCAGAGCTAGCAGTATTCTAGTAGGGTCTTGTAAGGAATTTCTCAATACAGTGTAAGAATACACAATTCACACAAGTGGATAGACCTAGCACAGCTGATGAAACCAGCCACAATATTTAACAAACATATCTAATTTTAATGCTAAACTACTGCTATGTTGTCAACTGCAAGGTAAAAACACAGTATGTATCAATAATTTCAATTAGTTTATTAATCTGATGTCCTAGAAAGAGTAATAATCAAGCTCACCTTGATTCTTCAGATTCTGTTTCATCAAAAGAGCTGCAAGTAAAGTGAGAGGAAAATTCGGTTACAACAGAATTAACTCTACAATGAAAAAAATCCCCAAATCCTTTAAGAACCATCAAAGGGAGCAACCCATATCTGGTCAGTTGCATGATGCAGTGTGAAAAAATGACAGTGGGAGATCATAATATTTAATAACAACCACTACTTGCAAATGACAGCATCCGTTTTCCTGAAACAGACGCACAAGCATATCTGTCTATCTACCTGTCCAGCCTACAAAGTGACAGGGTGCAGTTCTACTGAGGGTACTGGCTGGTGTCATTAACTACAAGTGAAAACCACAAGTTTGTTTCTGATTCACTTTGGAGGCTGCCCTGGGTCACAGACACCTGGAAGTGCAAGATGACCTGAAAATTACCTCCACTTTTTTCAGCTTATCTTCTCTCCCCCACAGATCCATGCACACAACCTCCCCCAAAGCAGAAAAGACCCACACAGCTTTCTGGGGAGCAAGTTCTGGTAATACCGCTGGGTTTTCCAAATATGTCAGCTTATGTAGCTAAGGAAATTATTCTCCCAACAAAGCTCACAGCTGCAGATGGTAGGTAACAGAGCTTCCAGTTACACTGTTTTGGGTATTTCTGTGTTCATTACACTTGTCATACATACTAAGATTCCCTTCTCTCACCCTGATCAAGAACCGCTCCCTGGGGAAAGGCAATGGGGCCATTGGGGTAGATGTCATCAGAAAGCCGAAAGGCCCCATTTTCAAACACACAGAGATGATGAAATGTTCACAGAATGAACTTACGTTCAGATACACATAGTGCAGATACTGTGACCATAAAACACATGCAAAGGTTTTCTATGCAACTTTAGTGAAGTGTTTATGAATATCTTACATTTCAGTAGATACTTCAAGATCTATGAGAAGATCATATTTTTCTCATCTAAACTCTCCTTTGCTTTCCAAAAATATTACATTAAACCTCAATTCTGTCTTTGAACAGGCTGGATTTATTTTACCACCTTTTGGGGATATATAAACATACTTAACATGAACCTAATGCCCATTTATTTTAAGTGTTAGAGTTGGCAGCAAGACCATTTTAAGTCAATGGAATTGCATCAGCACTGAGTGGATATGGGCCTTTTGGCCTCCATGTATTTTTCAGTAAAGGAGAGCTTACCCACAGCTTTCTGCTTTTGGCAAGGTAGGTACATGGCGAATGTTCAGGAAATCAAGAAATATTTTAGGGAGCTCTTCATTTTCTAAAATGACTGTCTGTAAAAAAAGAGGCACAATACAAACCCAATAGTTTTTAATATTTTAGATATCATACTTTTATTCAAAGTACTGAAACATTTCCCATTTGCAACTCTTCAATACTTTTTTTTTTTCTTTTTACACTTATTTTGGAATGCTTCATTTCAATAGGAAAACCACAGTTCTTAATGAATAACATATAAATACATTCAGCTTATGCCACTACATTCTTTTTCACCTGCCATCACTGGTGCCAAGCTAGATGCCTCTCAAGCAGAGATGTCTGATTCTGGAGCTGAGTTTCTGGCACACTCATTTGTAAATAAAATTCAGTTTATTTAAAACTTAAAATAAAGCAGCTACAGCTCAGTGCTCTCATGCTCACCTCACAGAAGACTCCTGTCTGGCACATCAGCAGAAAAATGAAGTCTCCACTTTGTGCAATTGTATTAATGCACGCCTTGGTAAATGCTAACAAGGGAACCTCTTTGCTTGGCTTGACAGATCAGATTACAACATACTCCTTATATCTATGCTATGACTCCTAATGACAAAGCTCTGACCAAAGAGCTGCTGGCCAGACCCACCACATTCTTCCACAGCAATGACATAATAGCCAGACTCCATCCTCCTTTGTTTCTCCATTGAGGACATGATTTACAGCTTTCAGTAAATCAATTACAGGCACACTTAAGAATATGTGGTAAATGAATGAGATGCTAAGATGTGTGTTTGTCATGAAAGGATGACTTTAATAGGAAACAACAGGTCTCTTGACAGTTTCACAGAAGCACACCAAAATAATCGCAAATCTTTCAGTTTCATGAGGCAAACAGTTCCTAAATTCAACTTATGTCTCACCTGAATGGTTAAACCTCCATATATTTACTTGTCATACTGCTGTACATTCTGATCGAACACACACTTCACATGCAAATGAAAGCCACAGGCTCTTTCCTAAAGAGATTTTCTCCATCATATTTGAAAAGTCGTAGCTGTCAGGAGAGGTCCCTGGGGACCGGAAAAAAGGTCACGTCACTCCCATTTATAAGAAAGGGAGCCAGGAAGACCCAGGGGATTACAGGCCGGTGAGCCTCACCTCTGTGCCTGGGAAGATCATGAAACAGATCCTCCTGGATTACATGCTAAAGCACACGAGGGAAGAGCATGTGATCCGGGACAGCCAGCACGGCTTCACCAAGGGAAGGTCCTGCCTCACCAATCTGGGGACTTTCTATGATGAAGTGACAGCATCGGTAGATAAAGGGAAGGCAGCAGATGTCATCTACCTGGACTTGTGCAAGGCCTTTGACACAGTCCCCCACCACATCCTTATCTCTAAACTGGAGAGATGTGGATTTGATGGGTGGACCATCCAGTGGATAAGAAACTAGTTAACAGACCGTAGCCAAAGGGTGGTGGTCAATGGGTCTATGTCCAGGTGGAGGCCGGTGACAAGCGGTGTCCCCCAGGGATCTGTCTTGGGACCGGTTCTCTTTAACATCTTTATCAATGACATTGATGATGGGATTGAGTGCACCCTCAGCAAGTTTGTGGATGACAACAAGCTGAGTGGTGCGGTCGACACCCTAGAAGGAAAGGAAGCCACCCAGAGGGATCTTGACAGGCTGGAAAGGTGGGCCCGGGTGAACCTAATGAGGTTCAACACTGCCAAGTGTAAGGTGTTGCACTTGGGCTGGAAGAATCCCAGGCATAGATACAGACTGGGAGAAGAGCTCCTTGAGAGTAGCCCTGTGAGAAGGCTTGGGGATTCTGGTGGATGAGAAACTTACCATGAGCCAGCAGTGGCTCTTGCAGCTCGCAAGGCCAATGGTATCCTGGGCTCCATCAGAAGAGGGGTGGCCAGCAGGGACAGGGAGGTGATTGTCCCTCTCTACTCTGCCCTCATGAGGCCCCCATCTGGAGTACTGTGTCCAGATCTGGGGCCCCCAATACAAGAAAGATGTGGAACTGTTGGAGAGGGTTCAGAGGAGGTCCACAAGGATGATTAGAGGGCTGGAGCACCTGCCCTGTGAAGAGAGGCTGAGGGAGCTGGGCTTGTTCAGCCTGGAGAAGAGAAGGCTGCAGGGCGACCTCATTGCAGCCTTCCAGTACATGAAGGGAGCTTATAAACAGGAGGGGATTCAACTTTTTAAAAGGATAGACAATGGCAGGACAAGGGGGAATGGATTAAAGCTAAAGGAGGGAAGGGGGGATATCAGGGGGAAGTTTTTTACAGAGAGAGTGGTGAGGTGCTGGAACAGGCTGCTCAGAGAAGAAGTGGATGCCCCGTCCCTGGAAGTGTTCAAGGCCAGGTTGGATGGGGCCCTGGGCAACCTTGTGTAGATCCAGGCCTGAGGTTGGTGGCCCTGCCTGTGGCAGGGGTGTTGGAGCTCTATGATCCTTGGTGTCCCTTCCAACCCATGCCATTCTATGATTGTATGATTCTATGATCAAGGTCTGATGAGAAGCAAACATATGCATGGGAGAAACTTCAGTATAAATAAAACAACTTGTACAAGTAAAGCTAGCCATGCCTATCCTGTTAATTTTCACACCCACATTAGAAGAAACAAACCCAGAGAAGAAACAAGGCTGGTAATGGGAAGAAACATTACTCTGCTCATATTCAGGAGGTAACCTCTGCCCACATATGTATTCTTTTACATTACGGTAACATTATCTAGGGGGTAACGGGATCTCTACCTCCCCCACCCCCCAAAAAAAAAGGTTTAAAGAGACTTCTAGAGATATCTAGATTATACAGCAGGTTTTATAGCAAATAGTTTGATCATTTGTGCAATGAAACCCCAGTTAGTGTAAAAATTATGTAAAATGTGCATAAACTTGAAACACCTTTGAAAACAAAGACATTTGAGAACCGGTTATTGTCTTATTTGCATATGCAAATTTGAATTCAGAGTCTACATTTCTTTAGCAGCTAAGGCCAACCTTGAAAAAAACAACAGAGAAAAAGAACTTTTGAACTTTTCTGTTCTAAATTTTAATGGATGTAACAGGGAGGTCTGCTGAACTGCTGGCAAGTATTAAGCCTTTCAGTTCACCTCTGTATGAAGATGCTGCATTAAAAAATGCCACTTCATTTGCATTCTGCAAAATCAGCACTCTGCTGCTGCAAAATTTATCCTGTTGTGCATTCAGGTTATGCACAGAAGGAGGTTGGAGGTGGATGCATATTCAGAGGGTGTGTGAATTGCATAACAATATGTATGGTTTGCTCAAATAATAACATCTTAGTAATTGTATGCAATGAACTGCAAAAATTGCTATAAAGATGTTTGAAGGCATCCAATGCTTGCATGCAACTTCATACTTACTCCTCTTGACAGCATTTTACAAAAGTTGGCTGCCTGCTGAGGCAGTGATTGTTGGGGAGGAAGAGAAGGACACATGACTGTATAAAAGGAAAACTCCCAACAGCTCTTACAAATCTATTTGTTTCCACTTCCACTCACTCCAGATTAATATCTCATTCTATTTCTTTTAGGGACTTTTCATGACAAGCATCAAGTCAACCCAAGCCCTGCTAACCCTGCCCTGACTACATTTATTTCACAAAAAGATGTAAGCAAATAGCATCTGTTTTAGGATGTTAATCCATGTAGTTTGTTAACTGTAAATAATTCTCCTTGGGTGATCAATAAACTTGAAAATGTAGAATTTGCAGAGAAACAAAGGCAATTTTCCAGCACACCGTATTTTGGATGCTGCCTCTGTTGATTGGGAATTTCCAGAATTTTATGAAGGAATGACTGCATTGAACAGAGGAGGATTTTTCAACTGAGGGAATGTGACAAGACATTTTAAGGAAATTAAAAAAAAATAAAGATACAAGTTAGTTATACTAAAAGAGGGTAATTTTTTAAAACTTCTTTGGTTTTGCTGTTAAAAAAGGGCCAGCACATAATCCATCTGTTTAATATACATGGGAGAAACCAAACGACAAGCAAAAAAACCCCATATGAACAACATCAACAGCAACAAAAAGCCAGCTGCACAGGATTAGGTGTGTCTGCCTAGCTGCATTTCCTACCTCTGGTGGTGGCCTGAGGTGGATGTCCAGAGGAAAATGTAAGCATTCTCATTCTCCATTTCCTATTTAAGGTGATCAAAAAATACTCTTAAATCAGAAATAAATGTTACCATAATTGGCTTAATTTACCTAGAACAATCTGTAACACAACAGGTTTTTGACTTGTAACTGAAAACTAGTAAGCAATATGTATTTTGCAGACTTGATCTTTAAATAATAGCTGAGCAGAAAAGGAACCAGCAGGTTAAGTACCAAACCACTTTCTGTAATTTGTGATGTGACATGCTCAACCAAAGCCTTTTTTCAAGTGAACATGTGCCATTGGCTTGTAAACATGACTCCAACCTTGTTTGCTCTGCAAATCAGAAAGATTAGAAGATACGTATTTTCAAAGAAATAAAACCCCACAGTGGGTTTGATAGTAATGTGAATTTCTAATACACCTGAATTCTTCAGAGATCATAGCAATTAGTTTCAAATATGGGCCCCTGAGTACTGAGTAGGTTAATTTAAGAAAAGAAAAAAGGCACATGTATTTCCTTCCTAAAATAAATAAAAAAACCCCAAACTAAACCACCTAACACAACCTCTGGCAAGTGATTTGGGAAGTGACTCCAGAAATACATTTTTCAAACTCATTGATTTCAGCTGAACTAAAGAGTATAAACACCATATTTTCTTAGAAAATCGTAAACGGTGTTTATCTGTTACTGTCACACTTTAATGAACTACTCTGTGCTTCAGGAAAAAAACCCAAACCAACCCACAAAAAAACCCCCCAAAACACAAGGGAAAGCCTGATGTTTACATCAGCAGAAATGTCTTTTTCATCGAAAGGGTGCAATTATTATTATGTAACACAAATCAGAAAAATCCCAATTTTTCTACCTTATCAGTTTCATAAAATCATGTTCCCTAAGGATGCCATTGATTAGTTGCACATGTTCTTTCAGTGACATCTGAAATACTTAATTGTCGGTTATCTTTTCTCCTTCAGCAAGTAAAATATAGTCACAAATTGCAAAGGGACTTGTTCTGCCTTAACCTTAGCTAGATGCCATCATGCAGTGGAAAACAGTGCTAAAATATCACAGGATAATGCTCTCCAACAAGGGAGACATATAAACAGCATAATGATTTCCCACGAGTTTCCTTTTTAGAAAATTGTCACTAAAGCCAGGGTAAATGGTGACATATCTTCACAGAGGACACTGCGAAATCGAACGCTGGCATTCTAGTTAGGTCCAAACCTACTCATCAGCCAATTATAACAGTAACTGAACATCTTGCTGAAAATCTGAACAAGACCACTTTGCTAACCTTAGGAGATCATGCCACAGGACTGTGTCGTTTTCACAGACTTGTATTATTATTTTTATAGTTATTGTTTTCAGTGAAAAAAATTTAAAAATTAATTTCTTAAAACAGTCTACCACACTTCTGCAAGGTTTCTGGAACAGCTGTTGGAGGGGAAGAAATGAGAGTGGGGAGCTGAGTTACAAGGTTTTTAAGAGTCCTTACAGACTTTTCCATTCAATCGGGTTTAGTTTGAAATGCTGTACTATTAGGGTGAAAAAGTTCATGACAGTTTTTTCCTCTCTTCACAGGGAAAGATGCTTCACAATACCTAATTCAGTGGTGCAGCTAAAATGGGGGAGAAGAAAATCAATACATTCCAGCTACAGTAAGTAGGCTGGAGTGTCAGCCTCCACTGGGACCAAAACCCACATCTTTTAGAACACTTTAGAGTGTATATTCTTCTATTAACCTGCTTTTCCTGAACTGCTTTGCACAGCCCATGAAATGATAAAAAGGTTACCAAAAGAACACATTAACTAAAAACCAAGTAGACGAAGAAACCAGAATTCTAAGAGCAAGATTTCCTTCTTTTTAAAAAATAGCAGACACAATAATGTTTTATATTACCAATTGTGAAGAGTTATGAAGAGACTCCCTTCTTCAGTGAGGATGTTGCTGCAGGCTATCAACAACAATTATTTCTAAGTAAGTTGCCACTTAGGTTGTCATAGTAAAGGCTCAGCCCATTTCATTGCTACCAGGAACATTCACTGATGGGCAGTTTTCTAAGAACAGGAAGGAGGTTATCAAACATGCTTAAAGCATGAAAACACACAAACAATGACACAGAAGTGAACCCTCATATGATGCACCAGCAGGCTAACACTCCCAGCCTGCGTATCAAAGGGAAGTAAAACAGCGTGCCATCTACACAGCAGGGCTTAAATGGAATAAGCTGTTGACTGTGGATATGATATGCCAACAAAGATCTGTATGTTACTATCTGAAAGTTACTGTGAAGCCAGAGAAGTGGACAGGGAAAAAAAAAAAAAAAAGGAGTAGGATGGAATTGCACCTCTGAACCTCAAGACTGCAGAACAGCAGAAAAATTCCTGCACTAAGTTTCAGATCAATTTATTATACTTCCAGTGAGCTTAAAACTCACCAGATAGCTCCTGAGTGACAAATCCATCTATCACAGCATTCTCAAACTACACTGAGGAAAAATGAACTACATGGAAGGGAAGCCCAACAGGTTAAACAACTGCTGGACTATCACTGAAAATATGTATGCAGAAAGCCATGGCAGTGTCTGTGAGCTTTTAACATTTTTACTTAAGCCTTACCTAATGCAACTTAAAAACACTTTACTCACTCTGATCAAAAATACTACCGAGTAAGTTTTAAGGTAGTGAGTACTTTAGTTAGAAAGCATGTTAATTGTACATTTACAATTCCAACTAATATTTAACTAGTAAGTGCAGAGTGGATTGACTTGAGGCTAAGTGTACCAGTATAACCCATTTGATGTGAAAAACACAATATTGAAAGTTTTTTTTTGAAAACTGGGAACATAATGCAATGGGAGCACACAGTGAGCCTCTCTGCAGCAATACAGAAGACTAGCCCTTGAAAGATTAGAAATGAAGTGCAACAGACCACAGTTCCTTTGAAAAATAAAAATGAAAGGAAGCAGTCAATATCATTTCCTGAGACAATGCTCAAAGGATTGGAGGTGAAGACAAAGCTGGATGAGAAATGAAGAAATCAACAGAGCAAAAGGAAAAGAAGCAGAAGGGCAGGATGAGTTAATGATATTTTTAAAAAGTTAGTAAGAACAAAAAAGGATTTTAAAAATAAGTAATAGGAAAAAACAGTACAAAGAATAAGAAGATATATTAATTACAAAGACACCAAAATAAATGTTCATTTTAAAATGGCTGAAGTGGGTTTTTTTTTAAAGTCAATGAACCACTAAGACAATGGACAATTAACAAATAATTAAGACCATGTCAATAATGCTGCTGCTAACAAACAGGTGCAGGAATACCTTAGACAATAATATATGTATCTATCAATCAGTAGATATAGAAAATACACATCCAAGGCAGAAAGAAAAATCAGTTATGCTTGGAAAAGTCTTCTCAAGAGTACAGGGGAAGACGTTTTGGAAAAAGGAAACTGTGTTTACAGTGCACAGTACAAAAAGAAAAGCAGAAGGGATTTGAACACACAGTACTGTTTTCTGAAAGCTTAAAGGAATAAAATACAAGTGTGCTTAATGGAAAAAAACCCAACCCCAAACAACCCAACATTCACACCAAAACCAGCAACACCTGAAAAGTTTGGACACTGGTAGGATGTTTTGTTTCCTGAACAGTCAAACCATTTATGCTGATCCTTGGGCAATGAGGAGGCAGTCAGACAGCAAAAAGAATCAAAAACTTGTAACAGTATCTGATCAGGTAATTAAAGACTATCATGAATATGCATTCTAAGGCAAATAAATCTGGTAGTGAAAAATACCAAATCCAGATTTTAAAAATTTACACGTGTTTCTTCAGTCTTGACTGACCCCCTAAATCGTATATGCTATTAGTATATGCTCCTGTCTTCGCAGTTTGTGATAACCATTTCTTAGAATGACAGAATCATTTAAGTTGCAAGCTTTAAGATGAAGCCCTGTTAACCTAACACTACCGAAGCTACCACTAAACCATATCCCCAAGTACTACATCTATGCATCTGCTAAATATCTCCAGGGATGGTGACTCCATCACCTCCCTGGGCAGCCTGTTCAGTGATTGACAGCCATTTAGGTGAAGACATTTCTTACAATGTCCAATCTAAACCTCCAGTAGCACAACTTGAGGCCAGTTCTTCTATCGCTTGTTACTTGGGCGAGGAGGTCAACACCCACCTCACTATCACCTCCTTTCAGGTAGTTGCAGAGAGTGATAAGGTCTCCCCTCAGCCTCCTCTTCTCCAGGCTAAACAATCCCAGTTCCCTCAGTGGCTCCTCATAAGACCTGTGCTCTGGACACTCCATCAACTTCATTTCACTTCCTTAGACACACTCCAGCACTTCAGTGTCTTTCTTGTAGTGAGTGGCCCAAAACTGAACAGAGGACTCACGGTGTGGTCTTACCAGTGACAAGTACCTCCCTAGTCCTGCTGGCCACACTATTCCTGCTACCAGCCAGGATGCTGCTGGCCTTCCTGGCCCCCTGGGCACACTGATGGCTCTCAGTTCACTGGATGTCAACCAGCACTCCCAGGTCCTTCTCCACAAGGCAGCTTTCCATCCACTCTTCTCCAAGCCTGCAGCATTGCATGGGGTTGTTGTGACCCAAGTGCGGGACTCAGCACTGAGTCTTGTTGAATCTCATACAATTGGCCTTGACCCATCAACACTCCCATCTAACTTGGTGTCATCTGTGAATTTACTCAATCCCCTTGTCCACATCATTGATATGGATGTTAAAGAGAACCAGTTCTAATACTGAGCCCTGGGTAACACCACTTCTGACCAGCCACCAACTGGGTTTAACGTCGTTCACCACAACTCTGGGCCCAGACATCTGGTCATTTTTTTACCCAGTGAAAAGTATCTCTGGCCACGTCAGGGGCAGCCATCATCAAGCGATAAGCATTCATCACTGCCAATTTTAAACTCCGAAACCTCAGCATATAGTTTTAGTTTCGGGGATTTGTTTGGATCATCATCAAAGTATGTTTCTAATTAAGGTCATAAAATATTCTGAAGAGTTACAGAAAAAAGTCAGCAGGATCACACACTATTCCTCCAAATGGCCTAAAGGAACTCACTGATGAATTTCCTGAATTAACAGTGCATCCCTCAAGAGGTAAGCTCATTATCCAGCAGCAATTTGAAGAAGCAAAGCAAAATTTTATTAGAAACTATTAAAAATAAACAAACTATTTAAAATTATTATTATTGTTATTGTTATTATTATTATTAACAAGGGGGAGCTTTACGTAGAGGTGGTATGGGGCAGAGGACATTGTAGATACTGAAAATAAGTATGTGTTTAAGAAGAGACTGAATAGACCGATGGATGAGAAATTCATTGAACTAAGAATATAAATGGAAATGGAGACTGTATTAAGGAGGAATTATCAGGGCACGTTCTCTGTTCTCCCTCACGTATCTGCTTACAAGCACTATCAGATGCAGGCTATTTTCCCAGAGGAATCTGGTCTAATCTGCCCCCAACTATTATTTTGTGCTATGCCAGCTGAGTTACAGGGTTAATTGTACTAGTTTGCAGTAGCAGATGGCTCTTCCAGAGAAGGAAGATGGAGCATGGCTTGGGAGAGGGCCAACTCACCCTCTCTGCCCTACGCTTCACTCATCCTTTGTGCCACTCAGGTGGTTGGAAAAGGTTGCTGCCACCTCCCAGTCCTCACCCAGCAAAACCCCATGCTGAAAGGTTATTGTTCAGCTTTTGTGCACCCATGCTGAGGGTGGAGGACTGCTGAGGGGGGGCATGGGAGCTCTGTTCTGTTTTGTGGAATCACTGCTCGGGAGAGAGGGCTGAACTGGAGCCTGACCTGGTAGGCAGCCAGCATGTCCATCTGCACAGAGAAGAAGGGATGTGGGGATGATAATCCAACACTTCTTTCTTTTTTCTTGTCAACCTTGAGAAGTTTTCTTTTAGAAATATATGCACTGCATAAGGATCTGCAAAGCCAAATACTATCAGGCCAAATAAATATGAAACAGAAAAGAGTTACTGGAACACAACAAAAGTATAACGAAGACTTAAAACATCACTTAGAACCAAATATTGCTTGCCTTGCTCTTTACCTGTGTTGAACACAAATTATCTGAGAGAAAATACATTTCTGAATGTAAAACAAAAGTTAAATGGCTGTTATTGCAATTCGGTTGTAGTTTTATGTAGACACCCTGTGAGATACATTGAAGTAGTTCACACTTCATTAAAAAGTTTGACAGAATACAGTTTTAGTGGCAGAACCACTCCAGGGTTTGTATTTTCATGTTTACTTCCTAGTCATGCTAAGATACATAACTTTTTTTTCCTCCCATTATTATGCTTCACTTCAAAGAGGAGTTTGGAAAAAAAGTTACCTGTTTCTGCACAGAATATTATTTTTTTCCTACACAGCCATATTTTCTATCCCCTGTATTTACTATGTTTATAAGTAGACCTTTAAAACAAGGAAGGCCTATGAGGAGTAAGGCAATGATTAAAGAAACAAGCTGTACGCCACTCTTCAAAGCCAAATGCAACAGAACAACAACTCAGCAGTCAAAGGAACAGAGCAGTAGCTCTGCAGCATGCACAACTTGCCCTTGATCCCCCCAAAACCCCACTTGCTGGATAATGTCATAGACTATTCTGTGAAGACAGAGATGTTGAATCGAATGTTGGATTTTTTTTTTGTCAGATAGTGTGGTCATGGTCAAATAACACTGCCTTCAAAAGAACTGAAAAAGCCCACAAAATTACTGAAACACTCAGGAATACCCTTAAAATAGTGTTTTCACTTCTTTTTTGGTTCAGAGGAAACATCCCACAGCTCTAACTCATTTTGCTGGGATGTAATGGTCAGGTTGTTGATGAAAACTGAGGAAGGCACAAAATTGACAATTTTGTGCAAATATATAATAAAAAAATCTAAAAATCAACTGAGGATGATTTCCTCATCTGCATTGTTTCCACAAGCTACTGTAACAAAAGTGCTATTCAAATCTACAATAACTTCTTATTTTGTCTCCCTGATATTTTCTTGTCAGAGGTTTTGGGTCACAGTAAACTCTTGAGAAATGACTCGACATTCCCTTTGAAACTAATTAGACTAAGCAGCAGGTACCCACTCCAAAGTCCAAACAAGAGAATGTAGAAAGCACAGGGAATTCACTGCAGCTGGGGTTAATGAACTCATTGTGTCATTTTTTGCAGAGATAAAGAAGGGGTAAGGTAGCTGACCAAATATATTTAGATTTCTATTATGGGTTTGGGTTGGTTTTTTTTTGTACTTTAGTTTTCAGTGTTGGTAGCTCTTTCAGCATAAACTGGGATGTTGAATAAGGACTTTAGGCTATTTTGCAATGTTTGAAGAGTAACTGCAAGGAAATCAGCATGCTTAATTTTAAAAACTCTGAAGCTTACATTAAATTTTAACGAGTTTAACAAGAAAATACATGTTGCAGCAAAAGCAAGGTAAAATTCTGTTTTTTTTTTTTCTCCCTGAATTATTAATATAGTAACATGTTATGCTGTAGATAATTCTGTAGGTAATGAGGTGGTTGCTTACACAGGGACAAAGAAGCACAAGTAAGTTTTGACCACTAACTAAGAAACTCAGAAATCAGAGGAACAGGAGTCTGAGGAAAATTGGAGTTGGTCCTAACAGCATAAATAGACATCAGAGGAATAGAACAATAAGATGAATGCATTTAATTTGTGAAAGCAACTGATTTCATCACAGAACCACTGTAAAAGAGAAAACTCTGTTTAAAAACATACATTTTCTCTAGGTCCCATTAAAGTAACTTGTTTTTAGTAATTCCTACATTTAAAACATTTCTCTAACTCCACAGGAGAACAAGACCAAATCAACTTGGAACAGTGTGGCAAATGCTATGCTGACAGCATTTGCCACTGATTTAAAAGGATCTGTTTTCTGAAAAAACTCACTCAAGGTTGATTTGAAAAACATTAATACGAAATTTCTACTCTGGATTGAAACCAACAGGTTAAAAGAAAAAATTCAGACAATCTCTTCCTGCCTGCTTACGCTACAGAAGCAGCCTAACAAATGGTGGTGGAGATGTGACATCTAACCATAAGGATATTAAAAAAGCCTAGACGACATTTCATAAATTACACAAGGCAGCTGGAATCAATGTCAGAGAACACAAGTTTAAACAGATGAAGTAGGACATTTTTTAACAGACACTAATATGCACATTTAAATTAAACTCTTGATAGATATCTAGTTACTAACTATGCTGTGAGAACGACCAACGGTCTTAATTCATGGATTATTTTCATTAAAAAGGAAGACTATATAAATGACACAGAGGATAACTGGACAGTCATAAAGGACTAAATTATTTTATTTTCCCAAATATTAGAGCAGGAAGATGCTCAAGAATGTTCAGCAAGAGTCGCTGCAGAAGTCAAGGTGGGCAAGGAAGACTAATATGTGACAATCATATTGGCAAAACATTTAACTGGTCTAGTTTTGTCATCAAGAGGCTGAGTTTCTTAACCCTCATATTAACACACTTGTGGATCTTGACATACAGGCGATTTCTGTGTCGAAACAGATTGATTGAGGACTGCAGCCCACTTCTCAGTACCATATACATACCACACCCCATATGACTTTTCCCGAAATAGGACTTTGAACTATCTAAAACATTTTGTCTTAGAATGACCATTCCCGTGGTCTATTTACTGAAACTCTCTTCTGTCATGTATCTACATTTAATCTGTAAAACAATTAAAGGTCTTGTGCCAAAACTCTGCACTAAATACCCTTTCAAAGAATCTTTTCAGCGAAAGCTCGTTGTCCTTTTCCCCTGAAGCCCACTGCAGGAAACACACAACAGCAAATTGTTAAATGCCTTACTCTTCAGTGAAACGAACTGTTTGCAGAATCAGTCCCTGCGTACCACAGTTTGATTCTGTCTTGCTAAGAAGCTGACAGTCTTTACACAAACAGGAGAAAACATGCATAAATAAAAATATATATCAGCTAAGAAGTGTGCTACAGAGTCTTCGATGCTAAACTGTGGATAATCTTTACAATCTGAAGCACTTGCTCATGGATTCAATCTGCAGTGCGAATTATGGTACAGTAAGTGTGAGAGCTAAACAAAGTACCTCCCTTTCACTGCAAGCATACAAACCCTGCTTTTTGTTTGCAATGAGCTGCTAACAGGAATTGCAAGGTTTTATCTTCTTTCTTGAAAAAAAAAAACCCCAAACCCCAAAACAATCCCAAAAACGCCGTCCTTCCTTTTTCGCTCCTGCCACCCCGGAAAAAACCTCACCTCTCTTTCAGAGAAATGAGCATGCCTTGTTACATGCTGCTCTGTAACTATAGGAGCAAATCAATAGCAGCTGAATGCCATCTGCTTCGGGCAGCAGAACAGCACCAAAAGTGTGAGCAATGCATCTTCCCTTATTGAAAGGTTATTTTATGCAAGTAAACAATTCATCGTCTTCTTGCACGCTTGATGCTCATTTACCACTTTTGATCAATAAAATATGCAAAACAACAAAAAAATTGAATCCTAAGAGTAGTTCTGATGCCAGTGTGATAGTTAATCAATATCAGGTCTCTGTTCAGTAAGGCAGGCAGTAGGGTAACTCCTTTATTGTACGGACCTAGGAAAAAGTGTGGAAATGTGTCTTGTTGCTTCTAAAATGCATTAAGAGAGTGAAACACAACTCATATCCTGAAAATTAAAAAAAGGAGCATGAAACTCTATTTTAATCGTATTTTCCCCCTTCACTGTGCAAAGGCTACTAATGTCAGCCTAACTGATCATTTGTTGGAAAGAATCTGCTGCTGTTGACAGAGCTATGCTATCATTAACGCAGATATTTAGTTAAATCACTGTCATTACAAGACATACTTTGGACAGCAACTCACTGTTTCCTTCTGAAGCTGCTCTACCTTATTAAGTCTTGGTTTTCAATGTATTTATGTTTCAGGTGAACTCAGTTTTTCTGTTAAAAACAAACTGCTATGGGAATTTCTTTTGCACAGTGTTTCTTTTAGTCAGACCACAAACTGCCTTATTACATTAAGCCTCCTGACAATTGATTCAAGTAGAATACTTCTCTCCCAACAAAGAAAACGACATCATTTTTACAGATATTGCAGAACAAAATGTCCAATTTAAACAGTTCCCTAAAATAACACAAAGTACCTGAAATAACAGTTGCTACTCACAAAGGCTCTTTAGTGAGCCATATATCCTATTATTAAAAAGAAATTAACTGCTCTCTCGTTTGAAAAGCAATTTTACAGATTATATCACAAAATTAAACCCAAAAATTTTAGTTGTAATCTGTATGTTCTGATTTGTCCCTAATACTGTACTTTCTGTCCTGCTTGAACCTAGAAAAAGAATTATTCAGGTATACATGACTTCCTTATTTTGGCTATTCGAACTGAGACAAAAGCTTGGAACACTTCTGTAAAATAACACCTTATGCAGGGCTTCCATTTTAGCAAACTACCAAGTACAAGTCTTTAAAAAAAAAAAAAAGACAAAACCTCAACCCTATTTTCTCTAGATTTGTAATGCAAAGACGCTTTACATGTACTTTTCACGGGCTTCCATAAAAGATTTATTTAGGTGAAACCAAGCAATACTGAATAAAAAATAATTTCACAATCAGATTAGAACCAAACGCTAACTTGCAGTCAAGCAACAGCACCTACACACAAGTGAGACAGAAAATCTCTTGTTCATTGTTCAATTCTCATAATTCTTACAAAAACAAGACAACTGGAAGACTGCATCTATAAATCAACTTATATAGAGTTTTTAAGGTAAGGAGTGGTAATTAATAAAGCACACATTTGCACATATGAAAAAAGTCCTTCTGACCAATCAAGGAAATTTCTTAAATGTAAGATAGGCTTAGGCTTTCAGTTTATGTGAATCTGTGAATCAGAGGCAGATTTGGAAGCAACAGTACAAAATTTTTCTTCTACAACCTTGTAAGACCCCAAACATAACTGGCAGTGGCCCCTTCCACATAACGAAGCCTGGATCAAGCTCCTTCTGCATGCCTTCTTCAAAAATGCTTATGAGTTTCTATGAACTCCAATATGCCATCTGATCACATTTACAGAAGCCAAAACAATTCTGATCAAATTAATAATACAGAACATAGTAGTGAAAGTGCAGTAGCTTTGAGTCAATGACCCAACTAGCAGCAAGGGTATAATTTAAAGTCAGAAATTTCCAGTGCATGCACTGTTAGCCACAGTGAACCTGTTACTGCTCTAAAGGGAATTGTTTGCCTCTTATTAGATTTTCTACAGCACAGCCATAAGTGATAAATGTACTGCTGTACTCACTGTCAAGTTAATCAATGCTGCCAAAGTTTTGTTGACCTAACAGTAATCCATAAAGTGAGCGGCATTTTCTCTATCCCTATGACATCTCAGTCCTCACTGGGGATACAAATCTTACAACAGCTTCTTAAAAAAAAAGGAAAAACAAAGCAAAGCAAAGCAAGGAGAAAAAAAGATATTTTCAAAATTCTGTCTTAAAATTAGCAGACTGTGAGAATTCCTTGCCTCTCTGACAAATTGCTTAAAAATGAAGGCCACACAATGGATTCAGTTTAATGGTTAAAATAGTAGCAAATGGGTAACTTCACAGAGAATAAACCCTTGAACAGCTTCAGGATTCTTCCAAGGAAACAGTTGTGAACACGATTTAGTTGTGACTATAGATTAGTGCACTGGTTCAAACAGAGCGTGGTGCAGCAATTCTGAAGACAGTAATGTGAAAACAATAATAAAAAATCACCACCTATAAAACTTGTCTATTGCTGTGCCTGGCTGTGATTCACAGTCCATGAGAGGAATCACCACTGAAAAGAAGAAAAAGTCAGGAAACAATCCCTGGTAGAGTGAGCTGCTCTATAAACAAACTGCTGCCATGCTCTCACAAGCAATTATAGACATATGAAATATGAATTGCCATTGATTTTTCTTCTAGAGGTCACTCTGCTCCATGTTTTACGCACTCTAGGCATTTATTTGGGTGGCAAACTGACAAGTTTTTACAGAATTAACGGAGCAATGTAATCCTTGCTCAATCACAGGTACTTCATTATGGTTCTGTTCCTTGACACTTGTCCCTCCCAAAACTCACTAGCAAGGGAGGCCTCGATAAAGGTGAGGAAAAATGCAATTACTTGTGAAAAGACACTGTCCTAACTTGGTCAGAGAATGCTTATTTACTTCTTCTGTGTTGACGGCAGACAAGCAGCATCAGTTGGAAGACTGCATTTATCACAGCAAAGTAATTCTCCAGATAATGTCCTGATTTGGCTAAAACTCACAATACTCTTGTAACTGAAAGAGGGATGACTTCTCTGGAAAGGAGAAACAGATTGAAAGTTAGCCCCCTAAGGGAAGCTTTTGGGATTTCTGTTAAAAATTATCATAGCATCAAAATACTGCAAGAATGTCAAGCTGCTCTCTATAAATCTCATGGGTTTGCTGTTATCTTCACACTTAACAATTGCTTGATGTTAGCAACCAAAGAACTACTTAATTTTGGCCAGTAAAGTCCACAAATGAAGCTGAAACTGGGATTCACGAATTCATGAATCATATATTCCAGGATTCTTAGAGAGCAGTTGTCTTTACTTCTATAACTCACTTTTGGCACAAATATTTGTCTCTGGGTTTCCCATGCAAGAATAATTTGCAAAAAGGCTGTGTTGCACCCTTCCTTCCCAGTGGTTATTCTGCCTCCAAAGGCTCTGGTTTACCCCACAAGTAAGATCTCCACTGAACCAGGTGTGAGAGCTGGATCTTGTGCTAGAAAGCTCACCTGGAGATCTAGATGCCTGACATCTGAAGAAACTGGGAAAGGTTTCATGATTTCTTGGGATTTTCCAGAAGCCAACAGTACAAGAACGCTGCTCAGAAAACCATGGTTACTCAGAATACAGCTATGATCTCCTAGTCACTTGCCAGCAAGGATATAAAGAAAAATACTGTAAACTACCTGTGTTTGAAGTGCTACATCTGTTGCAGCATGTCTGTTAGCATCAGTTTGAGAGTTTATATGACACCATACTATCACAGCTATGAATACTGCATTTCCCTACTGACGACGATACTCTGAAAATAAAAAAATAAGATGCTTGAAAAATGGAGGATGAACTCCCCCAGTCAGATAACATAACTGGAATGACATTTTCTCAGAAGGTTTTATTGGGAAAGTTATCACTGACCTTTTCATTTTCCTAGAATAGACATACCCAGTGGGTTGCAACAGCATAAGAAATAAGATTTTTATCCAACCACTTTAAAACTGTAATTCCACAAAAGCAGACCCCCAGCCACATGGCTTCTGTAAAGGCCAGAGATGTGCCACGCAGACTGCTGCTCCAAGACAGGGGTTTTAAAAGCCATGGCAGCTTTATGTGGTATATCTGTGCTGTCAGTTTATGTGAGCCATGCCAACATGCAGAGCAGCAATACAACTTACCTAGCCAAGGTAGTTCTGTAAAACTGACTTAGAAACTAGTCTGCTTAGTGTACAACAGACTACATGCAACCTCTCCTGCCTTCTCCAAGGCTTTATATACACAACAAGTATTAACAGGTGAACCAACGTGCAATATGTCCCTTGAACACAGTAACACTCAAAGCCTTTAAATCTATTTCAACAACTAAGGTGACAGAGAGGCTTTCTCTTCACACTGATGCGCTCATTCTCAAAACACAAAGGCTGGGACTTAAGGGGAGCAGCCAGACGACTTTCCTATGGTTTGTCATTAAGGCAAATATCCAGAGGACCCATGTGCAGAATGATGCTTACACCATGTGGGTCAATAACATTTGGCAAGCACAGACAGCTGGAAAAAAGGAAAATACCCATCAAAAATGTCTATATACCTATCATTAGGGACACCCACCTGTATTACAGAGGAATAAAAATCCAATGTGCTAGGCTTAAGTGTCTACCAAACATGGGGGTTACCGGTTATTGACATGAGCAAGCCACAGAACAGCAGAGAGTAACAAGCACAAACATGTAATGTAGTGCAAGCAGGACTTCCTTGAGCTTTCAGTGTAACTGGAGTAAATCCTGTCATCAGCTATGAATTGTAGAATCTGTGATTTTCTGATG
This sequence comes from Laterallus jamaicensis coturniculus, assembly GCA_022605575.1. Lineage (NCBI taxonomy): Eukaryota > Metazoa > Chordata > Aves > Gruiformes > Rallidae > Laterallus > Laterallus jamaicensis. The sequence goes on from JAKCOX010000010.1 coordinate 21,946,233, forward strand.
TCTGTTATTTCCTGTAGCATGTTGAAAGAGAAATGTATGTAGTGAAGGTGTCAAATTCAATTTGACATTCCTATAACAGAAGTCTTGAGAAGAACTGGGTTTTAGTTGTTTTGTTACAAGGAGAAACAAACAAGTCTAATTTCTGTATCACAGACAAAATTTGCCTTTGTTCTTAGTGGTTACTCTCAACTCTATTTTGTTGCATCAGTGCTTCTTATTGCTTTATGTAAAATTTGCATTCATTGATAACATTGGTTTACTCTGACTGTTATACTGAGCTTTGAACTAATTGCTCTCAATTAATCTGTTCCAGTCTTTGATAGCTTATTTATCAGATTGGGAAAGATAGATTTAATGGTGCTTGCTGGAAACAAGTTCTTTAATTGGAAATACCAGAGTGTTTAGCTCACTTCGTGCTCTAGCAATTAAGAACAATTTGGAAAAGCGTTTTTCCCCCTACTATTGTCTCCTTGATTAGATTTCCAAAGAAGCAGACAAAACAAATGACAATACCACCTAGCAATATTGGTGGAAATAAAAGCCCAGCAGCCAAATTACTTACTATGAGAAATGTGAACCATCCCCATCAATTCCAATGCTGTGTTACATTCATTTTGCTGTATCTTTGCTTCCCACATAGGTAAATCGCAAAATTTCTTTCAAAATGCATAGCTCTATGCCTGCCTCTATACAATTATCCCTTTCCACAAATAAGCCAAATCAACAGAAGAAATTATTTTTCTTGATTAAGCTCCCACATTTCTCTTGGGATGAAACAAAACAAACAATTAATCTTTCCTTATTTGTTCTCAGAAGAACCTGCATCCCTTAAATGTACGATAACCAGGGTACCTGTGGCAGGCAGTCGGCAGCAATTAGGCTTGTGCTGAAAATGAATGGACTAGAGTCAGAATGCCTAATCTGCTGAGAGTTTCTACAGGAGGGCAAGGTTAGACCAGGAAAATTCCCTTGCTGTGGAAATACTGTTAAAAATTACCACTTGACTTCAGCATAATTAACAAGGTTTGGGAATTTATATGAACTGAGTAATTGAAAAGAATTAGCAAGAGATATATACATTAATCTTCACCAGTTACAACATGCCTAATGAAATTAAAGGTTCTGCTTCTACTTCACGCTTTCTTTCTGCAAACTTTTTTCATCTACAGAAGAAAAAGTATATTAGATAAAGACAACAATAGTTATGAGAAATTAAAAAGAAGAAACTGCAACGCAAAACTCAATTTTTATATAAAAACATCTTGAAGATTTACTTATGTATAACTCAAGCATTTATGAGAACAAGAAATACTATGAAAGCTTCTTATTTTAATGTCCACATTTTAAAGTCAGCAGGAAAAATCCATTTCAGGACTATAAATATAGGTACCATTCACAGAGTTATAGAATCACAGAGTGGTTTGGGTTGGAAGCAACCTCGAAGATCATCTAGTTTCAACCCCCTACCATGAACAGGGGGACCTTCCAGTAGCCTAGGTGGCCCAAAGCCCCATCCAGCCTGGCCTTGAACACTTCCAGGGAGGGGGCAGCCACAGTTTCTCTGGGCAACCTGTCCCAGGGACTCCCCACTCTCACAGTGAAGAATTTTTTCCTAATTTAAATGTATGATCTTTCAGCTTAAATCCATGAAGACTCACCCTATCAATACATGCCCCTGTAAACAGTCCCTCCCCAGCTTTCTTGTAGGTCCTTTCACGTACTGGAAGGCCTGGAGCCTCCAGGCTGAACAAGCCCATCTCTTACAGGAGAGGTGCTCTAGCCCTCTGATCATCTTTGTCGACCTTGATATAACAGAATATGTCATGATATATATAATACGCATTAGTAATGCATATCTGTTTGTAAATGTAGCTGTCTCATTCAGGACATGATAGCATCATTTCAGCAAAATGAATTTTTTTTACACTTAACTAAATCTGTATTATATTTGGATTACAGAGACAGTAAGCAGGTGAAAAAAAAAGCGAGTAATGCTGATGTGTGGAGACAGACAATGTTAGCAGAAGATAACAAGCATTTGTTATTCTCCTAGGCTATCCATGAGCACAGGACCTTCTCCCCTTAGTTCACTCTGAAATCCTTCAACATGTCCTTCAGAAAGGAGACATGCAAGATTGCATAAAAGCACAGAAAAGCGAACACACACACGAGGGAATTACATTTAATGCAGGAGACTCCAATTTACTGCAGGACCAGAGGAGAAGGCTCACTGGCTATTTTCCCACAGCCTATCTGAGGGAGTCATCTCCTCCTCTGCTCACCTTTCGTAGCTACAGATGGAATAGCTCTTACTTCTTGCTTAAGCAGTCCCTCTTGCAAAGAATTCTACTGTTCCTGTACTCTTTCCTTGCAACACCTCTACAACAGAAGCTCAAAATTACTGCTTATATAATTCAGTATCTTTCCAGTAAAACCCTGTGATTAGTTCCACAGTGGTTTTTTGTTTCTTTCCTTTCAGAATGGTCCATGTTAAATGATACAAATAATATTAGATGAAAGCATTACAGTTATTATTCACACTTCAAAGTGACAATTGTCAGGTTCAGTTCATCAATCAAGCTTTAATTCACCTTCCTTATGTGTAAGGATTTATTTAATGTTGCTTACGTGAGCTCACACTACTTCCCTGCCCCCTCACCCCAAATCAGTTTTGTATCCAAAAGCACAGGATGGATGCCATTCTATTATTCTGCTTGTAACAGATATTTTCGTTTCCTCCTCTCATCTCCAAATGTGGTCTGTTCCTTATGTGTAAATTAAAACCCTACTATAAAGACAGGATTATTCACTTTTTTCCCCAGCTCTCATATGCAGTATATTAATTCATAAAGAATATTAATGAATGCTTTTCAGTCACAGAGAGTATAGACAAAAGAAACCTATCAGATTGCATAACAGCAACGATTTGGCAGATATGGGTTTAATGTAAATGCTAATTTAGTAATGGACACTGCTGAAGATGCATAACACAACACAGTGTGTTGTACCACACAAGCAATAATAAAACATTTCAGTACAAAATATTTTTTTCTGTTCACCAGCAACCCATTAAGTAACTTGACAGCTTAATTTTAAAGAAAAAGTCCTTAAGATTTAACTTGCTTTGAAAGTCCAATTTAAAAAAAAGCAGTAATAATTTTTACACACACACACACACACACACACACACACACGCTTATGTAAAACAACATAGAATAAGAACTGAAAAAGTGTTTAAAATGTTGTAGATTGGTTAAAAAGACAGGGGCCTTTACCATACTTTGGGTAGTGATAATAAAGACTCTTGGCAAAAATTGCTTTTGTTATTGTAATGGACAAAAATTGTGTGACTTTCTGTGCCCCCAAAGAAGCTCAAGCAGAATATTTTTTAAGGAAAAGGAAAGATGAATGCACATAAATGAGAAATTGTCTTCAGCATAGGGAAGATGGCCTTTTTTCTTTTATCTTGGTTAAATGAAGTTAAACATCTCACATCTTGCTCTAGAAGGAATCATGGCTATTAGAACAACTGGCCATTAGCTGGCTTTTGCAGCACACCAGCACTTGAGTTTTAATACCCCTAGTTCTAGCTTTAACAGGTTGTGATATCTTAGGCAAAGAAATTTCTTTCTCTGCCCTCTTAAAATATCTTGCAGTTATTCTGATCATATGCAGGTCATGACAGAGACATTTCTCACTGTACGTAAATGCACAATTAATTGAGTTTAATGTTCATATTAAACCAGGTGAAAGTATGTGACACAACAGCATTATGATATACAGTATAAGGAAAAGGACAAGAACATAGGCACAGTTTCTAAAGCTGTCATGTGTTCTAACATAAATTCTGCTTTTAACTGAGTAAAATTTGATTTGATCAGCTCTAAAACGTAAGAGCAAAATAAAAGAGAAGTTTATGTAGCACAATTCTATACAGTAAAACCAAACAGATTATTGAAGATGAAGGAAAAAATATGAAACATAAACCACAACACAGTACCACTTGAAAAGCAAAATACTTAACTCTTAAAACATAAACCAGGTAATTTTCCCAGGCATGCTTGAAAAACGCTTGCAATATTTCTGCAGAAAACACTCCTGCTAACAGACACTCTTAATATCAGGCTCTCCTTTAAATTACCCACAGAATTATTTTGGTTTCCCACTTTCTCTTCTTTTAACAAATACACAATCCTGCATGTGCCAAGCATGCTTCTTTAAAATCCACAGCCATTGAAACCCAGCTATGTATCTGTACCAGCAAAGAAACGTATGCACAACAGAATCTTAAAAGAGCTGGTTGCAGCAATGATGGATTTAAGTTATTAACCAATCAAAAAAAGATGGATGGTGGTCTGCTTTTCTTAATCTACATCATCATCTAGATCTATTTAAAGATATGTGGTACACTAACAAACTTAGTTAAGGTTTCGATAAAATCAGTAGAATAATCTGCCCTGTTACATTGAGACTGTATCGATCAATAAAATCACTTGTACTAGGAAAGTACTGTTAAGTACTGACAATCCCAGCCATTAATATTATTTAACACTCTGCTCACAATCTTTAATGAGGACAAAGAACATTTTGTCTTTTTATACTTATCATACCATTGCTTTTAGAGCTCCTCACAGGTACAGTTCAACCTTGATTACTACAGACTTACTGCAGACTAACAGGAGTTAGAGAAGGAAGATGCTGATTAATTTTGGATAATGGAGAGAATTTTCAATGTGATTAATACATGTGTGTGACTCAACCAACTTTCCAGCAAAACATCAGTTAAACCTTATTCACTGAATCCAACTTTTTTTTGCAATGTTCTAATGCTAGATTCATTCTACCCAATGTAGTCGCCTGCATTTAAAACAAAACAGGTTTCCAGAAAGAGCCATCAGAAGATAAGCATCTGTTCTGGACTTGATAGGAATTTATTTTTTTTTTCCTGCAAATAAGCCAATTTAGTCTTAAATTAGTTAGAAATAGATCCCAATAATGAATGTGTACATAGGACAAAGGGAAGGATTGCCTCTGCAGAAATCTTTGTGGTAGTTAATGAATGACACCAGAAGTCAAAGTGAATTCTATCCAGCTCCTGCTCACAGATACGGGGAATGGTTAAACAGAAGCCTAGTGGGAAAAAACCCACAGGTCAAGCATGCACAGAATAAGGTGGAGAAAAACAAAAATAGGCCCACATTTAATACAGAAGTTTTATAGCTTAAAATTTCTTCCTCTGAGTTCAGCTTTTAAATACACAGTGAACTACCTCCCATGTGTAGAGCATTAGGTCTCAAAAGGCATCAGTCTTTACATGAGGCTTTGCAGAGCAGCATCTGTCCTGCATACCTCTTCACTGTATCAATATGATTCAACCATGTCTTCTCAACAGTATGATTCAATCTTTTCTCCAGTGTTTGTGATACATACAGGGCTGAGTTAATGAAAACATGTTAATGTTTGATGAAATCTACTAACAAGCTGAAACATAAGTCTGTTTTAATTACTACAAGGACTATGGTACAAAGGCCATAATGATTCGGACCAAAGGTCCATTTAGCACTGTATCTGATCTCCAAAAATGGCTATAGATGGATGCTAAAGAAGAGTATAAATGAAAAAGACTAACATATAAGCAACTTCCCTCAATACCCTCACAGCTTCAAAAGTTATTTCCAGTTTGAGAACCTTCTGTTCTTGATGTAAACTGCTCTTCCTAGAACCACTCCAGTCTTCCCTTGAACCAGCTTAGAACTTTGCCTTCGAAACACTCTCTGGCAAAGACACACAGGTATAAAGGAATAACTAAATGCTTGATACAGAATACACCTCTGAGGATATAAAGAACAATTGTAGTGAATATTAACATTGACAGAGTGGATAACTGTGATGAATGTGAACTGTACAGAAATAAAATTTGAATAGCTGAGCAATCATTGAATAGTTCTAAGATCTTTTTGCCATTACATTTCCAGAATTAAATAGTAACCTACTTGATTTATTTTTATTGGGCGAAGTACATGACTGTCTCATAAAAATGCACTTATCACAGGGAGATCTCAATAATTCTAATCAGCACTGGTTCAAAAATGCCTACTTCTGCAGACATTACTTTTTTACAGTTCCTTCTTTAATACTGCTAATGGAATGTCAAGAATTGTTCCATTTAGAAAGCTTGTAAGAGATTACTTCTGATCTTAGAGAACTGTGTACGCTTCAACCAGCCCACAAACCAAGATCTACCTGTCTTTATACAAAATCCTAGTTATCATTCTGCTTAGCAGAGCTCAGGCCAACTTTATGTGGTACTGTGGGACATTCTTTCCACCACAAAGAGAAGAGAAAATAGTGAAAAATTCATGTGCATCACCCTACTTTATGATACTACTCCAGCCAAGACAGGTCTGAAGCAGCAGTTACAGAGGAATCACAGAATCACAAGGTTGGAAAAAACCTTTAAGATCATCAAGTCCAACGGTTCCCGTCCTATGCTAAACCATATACCTAAATATCTCATCTACCCTTTTTTTAAACACAGCCAGGGAAGGTGACCCAACCCCCTCCCTGGGCAGCCTGTTCCAGGCCCTGACAACTCTTTCAGTAATTTTTTTTTTCTAATATCTAATCTGAACCTGCCCTGGTGCAGCTTTGTGCCATTTCCCCTTGTCCTATCTCCTGTCACCTGGCTGAAGAGATCATCACCCACCTCTCTACAACCTTTCAGGTAGTTGTAGGTAGTGATAAGGTTTCCCCTCAGCCTCCTCTTCTCCAGGCTAAACAGACCCTGCTCCCTCAGCCGTTCCTCAGATGATTTGCCCTCCAGCCCCTTCACCAGCCTGGTTCCCCTTCTCTGGACTCACTCAAGGACCTCAATGTCCTTCTTATGGTGAGAAGCCCAGAACTGGACACAGGACTCGAGGTGTGGCCTCACCAGTGCTGAGTACAGGGGCACAACCACCTCCCTAGACCTACTGGCCACACTGTTTTTGATACAAGCCAGGATGCCTTTGGCTTTCCTGGCCACCTGGGCACACTGCTGATTCATATTCAGCCTGCAGACAACCAACACTCCCAGGTCCTTCTCTTCCTGACAGCTCTCCAGTCAGTCTCCCCCAGGCCTGTAGCGCTGCATAAGGTTGTTATGTTCCATGTGCAGCACTCTACACTTGGCATTGTTAAACTTCACCCCATTGGTCTCAGCCCACCGGTCTAGTCTGTTCAGATCCCTCTGAAGAGCCTCCCTACCCTCAGGCAGATCAACACTTCCTCCTAGTTTAGTGTCATCTGCAAACTTACTGAGGGAGCATTCAATCCCTTCATCAAGGTCACTGATAAAGATGTTGAACAAAACTGGACCCAGGACTGAGCCCTGGGGGATGCCACTCATGACCGGCCTCCAGCTGGATTTTGTTCCATTTACCACCACCCTTTGGGCCCAGCCATCCAGCCAGTTTTTAACCCAGCAGAGGAGCCACCTGTCAAGGCCAGTGGAAGCCAGTTTCTCAATCAGAATGCTGTGAGAAACCATGTCAAAGGCTTTACTGAAGTCCAGGTAGACCACATCCACAGCCTTCTCCTTGTTCATTAAGCTGGTTACCTTGTCATCAAACGTGATTGGGTTAGTTTGACAGGATCTACCTTTTGTAAACCCATGTTGACTGGGCCTGATCCCCTGACCATCACACATGTGCTGCATGATAGCTCCCAAGATGACCCTCTCCATGATCTTCCCGAGGACTGAGGTCAGACTGACAGGCCTGTAGTTCCCCAGACCCTCCTTCTGACCCTAAGGAGGAGTATTTAGCTGTTGAAAGGCAAAACTCTTTGCACAATGTAGTGTACTTGCAGACCAGCATCAGGAGTCTAAATGGCTTTTCTTACAGCAGAGACCTCTCCAGTCTTCTTGAGAATGGACAAGGTTATAAATGACTGGGTTTGCATTCCTCCTCAGAATAGCAACAGGCTAACCGAAATTGAATTAGTTTAACAGTGAAGAAGTAATGAAACTTCCCACAGGGTGATGGAAAACTCTTTTCCGTCACAATTAGGTAAAAACCCCTGAGAAATCAAATTATCTCACTCCCCAGAATGACAACTAAAAGGGTCAATGACTGACATTCAAAGAACCCAGTAGATTATTATCCTCTTTTGCAATATGAAATGCTGCATTAGCTCTGAAATGCTCTGCAACAGCTTCCAAATCAACAAAAATGCCTTTGAGCATTTTAATTTAATCCAAAACTTTTATGAAGCAGCAGCACAGATCAACTTAAAAGAAAATAGTTCAAAAGCTTTAGAATACAATTTGGATTCTTCCTGATTACTAAAATCAGGAAGTTTTTTTCTTGGGATTGGGAATGTTATTTAATTCTTCCGTCCAGATTTATTGATTTGTTCATACCCATTCTCCAGTTAGAAAAGGCTATTTATTAATTTAAACTTTACCACAAAGAAATTTAGTATCCACGCTTACTGAAGTTATTAAAGAAAATCATCACAGCCCATGAAGAAATGACACCTTGGGCCAAATTTTCTGTAAGATAGTTTTCCTTTTGCAGTCATTAACTGCAAAAATAGCTCATATTTCTTCATGTCTTTTTCAGTTGCTATTGAACTGTTCCCCCCAAAAAGAGCAAAAACATGCAATATAATAATGGGTGATTATTATCCTTTATGTTTCTGATGAACTCACTTATAATGCAACTACACATTATTCATCACTCCATCCACTGTTTTCCTAACTCCACCCTTCTGGAAACCAAGATAGCTACGGAGTATAGGATTGGATTCTACTTTTTTAAGAATAAAGTCATAACAAATATGGTTTTATTTATCTTTTTCAGGAAGGATTGGTAGTTAAAATATTTTTAAAGAGAATTGCATTTTGAAGAATACTGAAATATAGGTCAAAGTGCTTCTCAGATCTCCAGATTATTTCCTTAAATGGAAAACAAATCTCTAGTCCAGTTTCATAAACTCCATAATTCATTTTGAAGATTTGGATTCCTGAAACTGCTGGAATGTTCAAGTTCATCAAGTCTTCAAGTCTCACAGCCAAGCAGCACTTTAACCAATCTTATCTCCAGGAATCAGGACTGCTCTCTTTGTAAAAAGTTCAAGAGCAAATAAAAGGCAAGTATGTTTTCTTGACCTTAGCTGAGAGAGAAGTATTAGCTCTACATATTAACTCTGGTTACAGACATACGTACATCCAGACCCTACATACATACAGAGAAGTTCAGTGGGTTCATGGCTCACTATTTTTATATTAGAGTTTTGCCAGTCACAAGAAGAAATTCTTCAGGTCACCCAGACCACAAGAAATGAGTTGGTATCCCGAAGCTCATCAAAAATATAGACCTCCTCCAGAAACTCCATAACCAAATCATTTTAATGAAGACTAGCAGCAGCTACACCGTCTTATGCTGAGATGTGGGTGCCACTTCACAGTGAATTCTGTTAACAATGCCTGTTATCTTGTTGGACTGATGATATCAGCAAATGATGAGATTTCTTCTGCCCAAGGGGGTTAGAAAATATCTATTCCATTGAACTTTAAAAGGCAGACCTGTCAAAGGGCAAGTCCCAGGGGCAGAGAGACTGGATGGCAATAACATCCAGTGTCAGCTTACTGGGACAAGGATATGACCTAACTCCAAATCAGTGGAGAGCAGGTGGCTAGATCAAATTTTTCCCCATTACCAATTCACTGGAAATAAGCTCCATAAAAACTGCTCCTCCAAGTGTACATCATATAAAATCTATTTATAACATATACTGATCAGATTGACAACGCAGCTGCAGCTGCTTCAATAACCAATTAGATAAGGTCCTTCAGTGCTGCCCTTAGGAATCCCAATAATGTCTTCAATGTCCAAAATACAATCTCAACTACCTGTTCAGTTGGCCCACGCATGAGATGACTTATTGTATTCATGCACAACAATAATTGTGCAAAAGGGAGAATTTCAACTGATCTGTATCTCCTTTAAATACACTTCCAAAGCAAACCATATCTCTGTGATGCCTTATGATAAACAGCCAGTCCCAGGTTACACAGTGAGTTAAAAAACCCAAACAAACAGCCACCACTCAGAAGCTACAATAATGATTTAGAGTTTTCCCTATCATTTTCCACACTTACCTTTACCTTCTATGACTTTCAAGCAAACACATTTCTCCAGCCTCACAAACATACCATCAGGAGACACAGACTTTCAATGCAGGTCCAGTTGGCAGCCCTTCTCAAATTAGAGGCTCCCTACAAAATCAGCTACCTCAAATCTGTATTTTCTACCTTTTCTCAACACCAAACAAGTCAGGAAACGTATTAACAGAAAATATTTAGTAACTGGAACCAAATCATAGCTAGGTTAATATCCTAGTGCAATCCATTACTACTATTAGAGAGATTTTTGCCTGCAATAAGGTAATCCCATGATTTGACAAATTTTAAATAAAAAATACCTGGATTCTCATATCTGTTGTATTCTAAGATACAAGCTCAGATATATGTAAATACGTAACTCTTAAGTGAAAGTTTACATCACACACTAACTGATTTATGGTAACTTTTAGTTGATAGCCACCAGAAGCCACGTCTTCCACCGTCAGTTCTTTTCTTATTAAGTGAAGATTAAACCAGATTATCTTAAATTCTGTGCAATGTAGATGAAGTCATGCACACAGACAGCTAGTATGGATCAGCATAAGAGCAATAAGTTATTGCTTCATACTTATTTGCTTGAATGTTTGGGGTCATGCTCTGTTACTCACTTATCCTTGCATCTGTTTCCCCATTAATAAGTTAAATGTAATTCTTCTTTCCTCTTGTCAGTCAGTTGATTGTTCTCAGCATTCGCAAGGGCTCTGTATTGTTATTATGCTACATGCAGTTGAATTACTATAGATACTAGTGCTTACTAGTCAATTGTTCCACAGCATTAAAAATGAAAGTTGAAAATTCTGGCCAAACTTGTAAAATATGAAAGTTACTCAAAAATAATACAGATACATCATTATTCATAATTCCATGAAAATTGGTCTGATACAACATGGAAAAAAATCCCTACTCAACCTTTCAAAACCAAGAAAAAATAAGTAAACTGATGAGCATTAACTGACAATGGACAATGATAAATTTAAAACTCATGATTTACTAATATTTTGCTTATTCTTAATTTTGCTATTCTTCAGGAAGATATAATTAAATGTTTCTGAGTTTTTGTCCATCCACTGAAATAAACAACCAACCTGTGCTGAAAGCATGTAAGAGGGCAATTTCACTGTGAAAAGGTCACAAAGAAGTAACAAGGTACTGGCAAATGCCTCACCTTCTGCTCAGACAGGGAGATTTTTTGCTTTCTTTACTACTTGATAGAGACCTATTCTAGTATTCTTAATTTTATGTCATTATTTTTATTTGTATTTAACTACAGAGGACTACTTAATTAAAAATAATATATTAAGAAGCCAATATAATTAGACCATGTCAGATAAAGATCTGTATTTGACTGCTAACTGCATGGCATATTACTTCTTGCATGTACAGATCTTCAAGGTGCAAAATGCAATAATGGGACATTAATATATACTGCATAAACCCATTTGAATGTAACATCTGTGTAAATGCTCAATCATTTCAAACACAAGATCCAGGCTGGTTTGGAAAAAACAGTTTACTACTATCATGATTCCACAATAGTTTACCAGCTGCACCAAATGACTGGCTTCCTAGTACCACCACTGACCAGTGATGGTAGCAGCATAACTGCTCTTAGAGATTAACTCTCATTAGTATCACCTGAAAATATGTTTGCAATATTTTACATAAATTGTCTTAATTTAAAAGCTCATCATGTCTTCTGAAATTACAACGCATTCCTGCACCATGTCTTAGAAAATGCTTGGCACTAAGTGCTTTAATATTAAGTTTTAATTGTCTAAAATAATTTTTAAAAGCTAAAATTTCACTGATGAAATTTCTGTTCTGAAAGGTCTGCTGTTAGTAAAACCAGAATTTAATGGCTCTGACAAGAATATCAGTGGGGTTTTTTTTCATGTTTTAATTTACCATGCACATTAGTATGGATGTAACTTAGAAGCTTGCAATGTTTTAATCAGATGATGTCCAGCAGTCCTTCCAACCTAAACCATTGCACGATTCTGTGATGGCCAATGGTGACAGAAGATGGGAAAAGAATTGAATGTACAAGGCTGTTCAAGAACCAGAATTGACTAACGCTTCCAGTAGGGGGAGATGTTCTTTTAAAGTTTATTTATCAGCAATTAAAAAGAGCTAACCAAATCACCCCTGTGTCGTATTAATAAAAATCAACCTGGTAAAAGAGATCAGTATGTCTGCCTTAGGAGAAATATTCTCCAAAAGACAGTGGTATGAAAAACAGACCCACCCACCCCTAAATTTCCCAGCAAATGGATGCAAGATGATAGAGGCATCTCTGCTGACAGAAAAAAACAAGAAGGTCCATTCCAACAGCAATGTTTTTTCACCCACAAAATAAATGTAATTTTTATATGCCAAAGATGCTATAAATATCATAGATCAAGAGGAAAAAAAAAAGATCAGTTTGGGTTTTTTTTCAATTTAACAATGTCAACTCAGTATCTAAAAATTAAAAATGCCAAGCAACTATGTTGCCTGAAATGCTCCTCTCACATAAAAGTCTGATCTGTGTTTTTCTCCTTATTTCCAGATTTCTTTTCAAAAACTGAATGTCAGAAGTAATAGTGTCTTGTGTCACCCTATAATTCTATTCTCCTCCTTAAAGCAGTTTTCTTTTACAAACCTTCCTACAAATCAGGGAGGTTCCTAAGTGGTGCAGGTTACCATCTCTTTTCTATGCAGCTCACTGTCCATTATGCTGCAATTCACCATTCCTCCAGCTGTGCCACTGCAACTGTGGATGACGACATAAATGAGATCTCTGAAATTTTTACTTGTTTTACTACTCTTGATTTGAGTAAAAACAGAGCGATCTTATTCTTGCCTTCATCCCAAAGTAATTATCAGTTGACTCACATAATTTCTATGATCCCCTTCAACAAATCTCGCATTGAGCTGTTGGGGATACCTGCATCTGCTGCCCCACTAAAATGCCTTTATACGAATGCACGTAGCATGGGGAACAAACAAGAAGAATTAGAGATCTTTGTGCGGTCACAGGGCCACGATCTCATTGCAATCACAGAGATGTGGTGAGACAGCCTGGACAACTGGCACGCTACCATGGATGGCTATGTGCTTTTTAGGAAAGACAGGCTAGGGAGGCGAGGTGGAGGAGTTGCTCTTTATGTTAGAGAGCACCTAGAATGTATTGAGCTCCACCTGGGTAGGGATGAACCGTTTGTCGAGAGCTTGTGGGTAAGAATTAAAAGGCAAGCCAGTTTGGGTGACATAGTCGTGGGCATGTACTACAGGCCCCCTGATCAAGAGGAGAGGGTTGATAATGCATTTTATAAGCAATTGGAAGTAGCCTCAAGAGATTGCAGGCGCTGGTCCTTATGGGGGACTTCAATTACCCAGGTATTTGCTGGGCAAGCAATATGGCCAGTCGTATGCAGTCCAGACAATTTCTGCAGTATATGGAAGACAACTTCCTGATACAGCTGGTGCAGGAACCTACAAGGGGAGGGTGGGTGCTTGACCTTGTTTTTACTAACAAGGATGGGCTCGTCAGTGAAGTGAAGGTCGGGGGCAGCTTAGGACAAAGCGACCATGAAATGGTCGAGTTCAAGATCCTGAGTGGAAGAGGCAAGCCAAAAAGTAGGATAGTTACCCTGAATTTTGGAAGAGCTAACTTTGAGCTCCTCCGCAACTTAATAGGGGCTATCCCATGGGCTGCTCTGTTTGAAGGAATGGGAGCCTGCGAGTGCTGGCTAACATTTAAACAGCGCTTCTTCCAAGCACAGAATAGGTGCATCCCTTTGAGTAAGAAATCGGGAAAGAGAGGTAGAAGACCTGCGTGGATAAGCAGGGAGCTTATGAGTAAACTCAAAGGGAAGCAGAAGACCTATAAACTGTGGAAACAGGGTCTGAGATCATGGGATGAATATAAGGATGTTGCCAGGGCCTGTAGGGATGCAACTAGGAGGGCTAAGGCCTGCTTAGAAATTAAGCTGGCAAGGGATATAAAGGACAACAAAAAGAGCTTTTTCAGGTATGTGAATAGTAAAAGGATGACCAGGGATAATGTAGGTCCCTTGTTGAATGAGGCGGGTGTCCTGGTAATGGGAGATAATGAGAAGTTGGAGATACTTAATGCCTTCTTTGCCTCGGTCTTTACTCCGAAGGCTTCTCGGGACTCACAGATCCCAGATGAAAGTAGGAGTGGTTGGGAAACAAATGGCTCCACTCTAGTTGAGGTAGGGGTGGTCCAGAAGCGACTCAAAGGAATGGATGCACACAAATCCATGGGCCCGGATGGGATACACCCACGTGTGCTGAGAGAGCTGGCGGAGGTGATTGCGGAGCCGCTCTCTATCATGTTTGATAGATCCTGGACTACAGGAGAAGTGCCTGAGGATTGGAGGATAGCCAATGTCACTCCAGTCTTTGAAAAAGGCAAGAAGGAGGATCCCAGTAACTATAGGCCAGTCAGCCTCACTTCTGTCCCTGGAAAGGTGATGGAACAGCTTGTTTTGGATGCCATCTCCAAACAACTGGAAGAGAAGAAGGTCATGAGGAGTAGTCAGCATGGGTTCACCAAGGGGAGATCGTGCTCGACCAATCTCATAGCCTTCTATGATGTTATTACCAACTGGGTGGATGGAGGGAGAGCAGTGGATGTCATCTACCTCGACTTTAGCAAAGCTTTCGATACTGTCTCCCACAACATCCTGATAGAGAAGCTGAGAGAGTATGGGATAGATGAGTGGACAGTGAGGTGGGTCGAGAACTGGCTGTTGGACCGAGCTCAGAGGGTTGTGATCAGTGGAGTAGAATCTGAATGGAGGCCTGTGATTAGCGGTGTTCCCCAGGGCTCGGTGTTGGGTCCAGTCTTGTTTAATATCTTCACTGACGACCTTGATGAGGGAATAGCATCCACCCTCAGCAAGTACGCCGATGATACAAAGCTGGGAGGGGTGGCTGACACGCAGGAACACTGCGCTGCCATCCAGCGAGACCTGGACAGGCTGGAGAGCTGGGCAGGGAGAAACCAGATGAAATTCAACAAGTGCAAGTGTAAAGTCTTGCACCTGGGGAGGAATAACCGACTGTATCAATACAGGCTGGGGGATGACCTGTTGGAAAAGAGCTCTGTGGAGAAGGACCTGGGGGTCCTGGTTGATGACAGGTTGGCTATGAGCCAGCAGTGTGCCCTGGTGGCCAAGAGAGCCAATGGGATCCTGGGGTGCATCAGGAAGAGTGTGTCCAGCAGGTCGAAGGAAGTGATCCTCCCCCTCTACTCTGCCCTGGTCAGACCCCACCTGGAATACTGTGTCCAGTTCTGGGCTCCCTGGTATAAAAAGGACAGAGACCTTCTGGAGAGAGTCCAGAGAAGGGCGACAAAAAACATCTCCCCTATGAGGAAAGGCCGAGTGAGCTGGGTCTGTTCAGCCTGGAAAAAAGAAGACTTAGGGGGGACCTAATTAGTGTTTATTAATATATTAGACTTGGGTTGCAGGGGGAATTGGCCAGCCCCTTTTCAGTGGTCAGTGGAGACAGGACAAGGGGCAATGGCTGCAAGTTGGAGCACAGGAAGTTCCGCACCAACATGCGGAAGAACTTTTTCCCAGTGAGGGCGACAGAGCCCTGGGACAGGCTGCCCAGGGAGGTGGTGGAGTCTCCTTCTCTGGAGATATTCAAGACCCGCCTGGACGCCTATCTGAGTGATATGTCCTAGGGAGCCTGCTTTGGCAGGGGGGTTGGACCCAATGATCTCTTGAGGTCCCTTCCAACTCCTAAGATTCTGTGATTCTGTGATTCTGTGAAATGAGTATTTGGGCAAGTACAGCTCAAGATGCAGTGGACTGGGAACATGTCTGAAGGAACAGCTTAATCTGGCTTTGTCACCAAAAAAATGGCTGTGAAACTATACCACATGGCATTTTTAAAGTAATCACAGTGAGAGTAGAAGTTCCATTTATAAAAAAAAGGCTGGGATTTATCACCAGTATATTTAGATGTCTGTATGTCAGAGTCATTCCTTACAGGCTATAGCAAAATCAGAATCCAAGTAGGCAAAATCTGTGATTTTAAATGTAAACTTCCAAACTGTACAAGATTAATGTGGGATGCCTATTTCAACCTATTTCAGATACAAGCATGTACAGTAGAGGGACATGAATGTGATGAGCTGATTCTTCCTTAGTCTGTCTAAACAGACATGAGATAAATAAAGCATCCTTGTATCTCTCATGTTTGGTACAGTCAGAACAGCTTTGGAAAAAATAACACTATTTTTCCCATTTAGGAAAATGAGGTACCAGTGGGTTCACCAAAGTCAGACAGCAGCTTTTGCCAGAATCAGGAAAAAAATGCAAAACAGTCTGGATTTCTAGCTGCTAGTGTGCTAAGTGAACAGAAATCATCACTGCTGCTAAGTATTCAGCTCACTTCCCACCTCTAAAATTGCCCATCAGTGTAACACCCCGCTTCACACCTGTTGCATCTTCTACTTTCACAGATGCTGCTTTTGCTTTCACAGTTCTGAGAAGAGACTCACCTGCAAGTATAGCTCCAAGCCTTGTCGTCGCTGCTCCAGAACCTTGGGGACCCAGTTTCGCACATGCTTTGAAGGGATCTCTGGAGTCCTTATGAACTTCTTGAGCTGCAAATGAAAAGAAATGCAGGCAGAAACAGAATATTTATTTACAGAAAACACACTTATGTTAAAGATGAGGCAGCAGAGGTAAAATAATCGTGCATAAACAACAACAGCATGGCAATGAAGTTACTCACCATCAGCTCACTGAAATAACAGCAGACTTCACACCTACAGGTTGCAGTTAAAAATCTCCATGTCAAGCTACTCTGGACAGTGAAAGGGAACCCTACTAACAATTTATTGTGACTAACAACGTTAAACCAAAACAGCAACAACTACAGGAGAATACTTGAAGTAGATTCCCCATTAGTCAATGTGGGATGATACCTCACAACACCACCATGATGTACCCAGGTATTACCTTGCCAAGTGCGGTGATAAAACACTGTGGCCATTTTCAACTCGATAGATTTAGGCAACTACGAACAGGTGGGAGAAGTACAGGGAGAAGATATTACTATTTCTCTGGAGTGCTGGCCATCAGGAGAGCAAAGTAACTGTGCTCTCAAATTATACCAACAGATTGACATACTGAGAAATAGCAGGATTGCCACTGAATATATTTCCAAGAAAGCTCTATAACTATTCCCCTAAAGATTCTCACAGGAAAGCTTTTGTAAGTAGATACAGAAATGTGTATGCATATAGACAGACATAAACATATGCTCTGACAACACTTAAGAATCCTGTTGCTGGAGCAATGTATTTTTTCAAAACCAAAATATATAAACGTTTTACTCAAAATTACAGAGCAAAAATAACAACTGGAATAGACTCCATTGCCTTTTAATAAAAGGTGACATCAGACATTCTTTCTGTTGGATATTGCCTCTGAGTAGATCCGAGGCAAGGAATGCAAGGAAAGAAACTCAAAATTGACTTTGACATGCATACCCCTGGGAGACTGAGAATTTACATTTCATCTTTGAGCTTGCTGAGATGTCACTATAGGAAAAAACAGTGCCAACACATCAATGTCTCTACAATCACAAGTAACAAAGCTGCAGCAAGGAAACCTCAATTGCTTTGGAAACATTTTGCAACTTACTTAGCAGTACTAAATTACAATTAAACATGAAGTGAGAAAAAACAACCCACCAAACAAAAGCCCAAACCCATGTACTTTATTTGACTGATCTTAAAGCCAGAATATAAACCATCATTTTTTCCTCTACGTTGCTCGAGAATGTTGAAGAAACCATAGTCACAGCTGTTGTGGACTTTGACAGCACCTGCAGATGAGTAACAAATGAGGAGAATGCTCCAGATGAGGAGAGACAAACCTGCAACAAAACAAGCGTCCACCAAAGCCTAACTGCTTACAAGAAAAATACTCTCTGGCTGATACCTCAGCTGATGATAAACAATCCTTTTGTGCTCTGTTATATAAACCCTCCAATAAACAACTGCTTTACTATGCAAGCACAGGTACCATGTGTAGGTACAAAGCGAATGCTGTACAAATGTACAAAGAATAAATTATAAGCTCACTTTCTTAAGCTTACAGTAACCCAACAACACATCACAATAAATTATAACAATGTCAAAAGAATGGTAAGCAAATCTACATATGCTAGCTTTGTACCTGTCCCTACACCAGAAATGTTTGAGTACAGTTATTGTCTGTAATACTTTCCAGTCCGTACCACTCAATGCCCATTTGACATACTGTAGCCTCTATTTCCTGCAAGACTAAAAGATGGCTCAGATTACCAAGGAAATAATTATTTGTCCAAGTGTGAAAAGTCAGTATGATTTAGAGTCTATATGAATTATTCTAAAATTATAAATAACTTGCAAAACAAGATATACAGAACTCAAGAATTTCACAGATTTCACTGCAGTAGTTGTAACACGGTCACCTGATAGCATTCTGGTGCTTAAAAAGAACTACAGACGCTTTAAAATTTAGAAGTCTTGGTATTTGTAACCATGGGAAGAACGTATTTCAAAAAACCCTTCCTAATATGAAAATAATACAACTTCTGTTCAAACCTAAATACAATATTGTAATGTGAATGGTGCATAGCCTGAACGTCATGGTTTTTCATTCATACCCAGTTCAAAGTATAATGACCCATGCAAACCATTTCAGAAAAAGACAATAGAAGCGCATGTTTTCTGTCAAGGGAATAATCTGTACTCCCAGTGTAGCCCACAGCAGGCTTGAAACGATTTAAAATCTTTTCCACTACAGCCAGATTGCAGAGGAAGTGAGGCTTTACTTTTTTACACAACTGGAATGTAAGAAAGGTTGAACTGAGGAAGGAGACAAATCCAGCCATATTCTTGAAATGGCTTTGTTGGGGAAAAAACAATAAATCAAAGTGAATCAAAATACTAATTTGCATTGTGATGAATCATAATGTCCAGTATGAGCAATGGAGTACTCCTTCCTCTATATAATGCCAGTGGAGCATGTCCTACTGCAGCAAAAGGCATAATCTCCCCTTCAGTCTCTATGGCCATTTTCTACCAGTTTTCTCTACAGCAGCTTTGTTTCTCCTGCTCCCTACAGACATCTGCAGCACTAAAGGCACCCTGAATATGCAGTAAGTCTGAAGATACCTTTGCAACCGCCATTTACTCACAGCAATTTAGAGTGAAACTTACATTTTAAAGGGGAAGAAAAGAACAAAAAATAAATACTCTATGGGCATGCTGAAAGCAAAATGGCATCTGGACCTGAGTATAAATATTGTCATGGGATAGGAACAAATTGCTCACAAAGAATAATCAAGTTCAAAATATTCTTCTCTGGAAAAAAATGATCAAATACACACACCGCTTTTAAGAGCACTGAGATTTTCTGCTCTAACACAAACTAGAGAGGAGAAGAAAGGGTGAAACTTAATACTATCATCAGAGAATGCTTTCTCCAAGAATGCTTTCTCTAACACTGAAAGCACTAAGAAAGGTCTGTAGCAAGAGCTGTTCAACTATGGTTACTGAAATTTGACCATAACTTTAAAAAGCAAGACTTAAGTAAATAGATTGCTGCCAAAATACTTTGTCTGTTTTGCATCCATACAAAGAACAAATAAGGAAAACTCAGAGTGAAGTTTGCAGAGTAATACAAACAGACAGAAAGCTGTGGTGCAAAATGTCGGGTTAGAATATCTGCTTTTCAGGTTTGTGTATTTTGCTGCTCTTTCTGAAGAGAGAGAAAGGGAACATCATTGCAGAAACCTCTGCAAAGGGCGTTCCACCAGAGGAAAGGAGACAAATCTGAGAGCAAGATTGTGGTCATTCATGATTTCTGTGCGGAGTAACTGTGCAACTCCAGAAATGACAGTGCAATGAGACAGCAACAAAGGGAACAAGACAAACAGAGGCCTTCAATGCTTCTTTTGCCTAAGTCTTTAATGCTACTGATAGACTTTGGTCTGTGCATTCCTCTGAGCTGGAGGCCCATGAATGTAGAAACTTTGACTTCCTATTTTTGGACACTGGAAGTCATGGACCAGCTGTGTCAGCTGAATGTTCATAAGTCTATGGGGCCTGATGGGATTCATCCCAGAGTTCCAAAGGAACTAGTGGATGTTATGGCAGGACCCCTCAACAATCACCCACCACAGGTCTTGGTAGTCTGGGGAGGTTTCTGCAGACTTGAAGCTAGCCAGTGATATTCCAATTTACTAGAAGGCCATGAAGGAAGATCCTGTTAGTCTAACCTCAGTTCATGGGAAAATTATGGTGAAAATCCTACCGAGTACTACTGAAAGGCATTTAAAGACTAACACAATCATCAGGGACAGCCACCAAAGGAGAAGTCCTGTTCAACATATCATAGAATCATAGAATGCGCTGGGTTGGAAGGGACCTCAAAGATCATCTAGTTCCAGCCCTTTTGCCACTGGCAGGGACACCCTCCACCAGATCAGGTTGCCCAAAGCCTCATCCAACCTGGCCATGAACACTTCCAGGGCCTCTCTGGGCAACCTGTGCCAGAGTCTCACTAATCTAATGTCTAAACTAAACCTGCCCTCTTTCAGCTTGAAGCCATTGCCCCTTGTCCTAGCACTGCACTCCCTGATGAACAGTACTTCTCCCACTTTCCAGTAGGTCTGCTTTAAGTCTTAGTAGGGCCATAATTAGGTTTCCCTCAAGCCTTCTCCAGGCTGAAGAAGCCCAACAATCTCAACTAATTAGATAACCTTCTATGATAATCCTATCCAAGTAGTGATGTATCTTTTCTAGATTTTAGTAAAGTTTCTGATGCTGTCCCACACAGCATCCTTCTGGACAAGCTGTCCAACTGTAGTATGAGCAACACAGTTGTGCTGTGTGAAGAACTGGCTGAAGGGCAGAGCTCAATAGGTGTAGTGAGTGGGGCTATGTCTGGCTAGCAACTGGTCACCAGTGGTGTTCCTCAGGGCTGAGTTCTAGGGCCAGTTCTGTTTGATATCTTTATCAGTGACCAGGATGCAGGAGTCGCATGTACCATTAGTAAGTTTGCCAATGACACCAAACTGGAAGGTGCTATTGGCTCTCTCAAGGGACAAGAGGCCTTGCAGAGGGATCTGGATAGACTGGAGCATTGGGCTAAGAGTAATGGGATGAAATTTATCAAGTCCAAATGCCAGATCCTGAACCTGACAGAGTTACAACAGACACAGTTATAAACTGGGACAGGAGTGGGTGAAAAGCAATCCCCCACGAGCCAAAAGTGGGCCACCTAAGAGGACAAATCCATCCTGGGGGCATAAAACACAGAATAACCAGCCTGCTGAAAGAGAGGATTGTCCCACTGTATTTAGTGCTTGTGTGGCTGCACCTTGAGTACTGGGTGCAGTTCCAGGTTACTTCATTTAAGATGGATGTGAAGGTCTGAATGCCCCCAGAGGAGGCAACAGAACTGGTGAAAGGCTGGAAGATAGGTCCAGTGAGGAGTGGTTCAAAAAGAAAGCAGAGAAAAGGAGGCAACCCTATTGCTCTCTACAGTGTCCCAAGAAGGGGAAGCAGAGAGGGAGGTGCTGAGATCTTCTCCCTGTGATCCAGTGATATAATGTGTGGGAATGGTTCAAAGCTGCACCATGGAAGGTTCAGGAAGCATTTGACATAAGGAAGCACTTCTTTAATGAGAGGGTGCTCAAACACCAGTGCAGGCTTTCTAGAAAGGTGGATGCACCAAGTCTGCCAGTGTTTAAAGACATTTGGACAATGACCCTAATAATTTAACTTTTGACCACCTTTGAAAGGGTCAGGCTGCTGGATGAGATGAACACTCTAGGTCCCTGACAACTGAAATAATTCTGTTCTGTTTGGTGCATTTTACGCATATAAATTCTAAGTTTCCCCCTCTTAATGTTTCCTAACTGATGTAGCTGTATATTCTCAACTCATATGCCTTACTTTCAATTGCAAGGTCATTATGATATGTCAAATAAAGTGCACGTACACTGCAAGGCTTGATGGTGGGTGAGTTGTGCACTGTTGTTCATGTGTTACTACGTTCAACACGATCACAATGGAGAAAGTATCTGAGACACACCTGAATTGAAACAACAAAGACAACAAGCAAAAAGGCAAGAAACACTAGCACACCTTAATTAAGGTGTACTTATGAAAAATATATTATCATTCTCTGGCCAAATTACAGATGGGTCAATAGTTGCCTTTTATAAACCCAAGTTTGCTCAAGTCAATACATCATGTAAGGCTGGCAAAATCCATCCTCTGTGCCACCAGGATAATGCTTCTTCCCTGAATGAGATGACTCCTGAGCTGATCCAGGACCACCAGCAAACATGCTCCTCAGACACTGCAGTGGCAGGAGCTGTAAACACCCATGCACCTCTCTGTTGTTTGCAGAATAAATTATTCCATACTGCAGACAAGCAGTACCAGTCTAGGCAGCTGAGTGTGCACACATTCCACTGCCCCTGAGAGCTACCAACCAACGCATGTTTAGTTGACCCAGGCCCTAGGAACAAAGAACTGAAGCGCTTTATTGCTGCCTTACCACAGTGAACGGGCTGCAGTGCTTTTCCAGAATTTCCCTTCCTAATACTTGCCCTCCTTAAGGCAGAACCCCCCCCCCGAAAACTTCCCTTACAGCTGCAGAAATGTATAGCAGCATCCAGTTCATCCAGTATAGCAGAAAAATCATACTTTTCTTTTAAAAGTGATCAAAACAATTTAATGAACAGTTAGTGGACAACCAGTCTTGAAAATACTGAGTTCCCTTCTATATACCAGTAAGATGATTCAGTAGTCAAGCTTAGCAAATATTTTCTATCACATTTACTGCATGAAGAGCAGCAGAGTGAGATGGTCTACCTAGGTTTCTTTATGTCTAGTTTCCTGGTGTATACAAGTTGTTTCCTCAGCTTTACATACAGCGTGTTAGCAACACAACTGATAGAAATAACAAATGATTTGCCTATTTGGATAAAAAAATTAAGATTATTTATATTCTGTAGGAATGGGTCTTATTTTTTGATTTTACAAACAGAAAAAATACTACAGTCAGCATTTTAGCAATACAGCATGAAAGCAACAATCAAAAAGAAATGTAGTTAGTAACATCTGAGAAGTCATTGTTCCTTTCCACAAGACAGAAAAGAAACTGAGTTAGTCGGGAACTCATTTCCAGAGACATGAATCACAAGATGTATTTAAGATAAACCGTGTATAGCAACAATTTCAAGAGAGAGGAAAACATTACAACTAAGGCAAAACAAAGTTAAATCTTACAAAGAAAGAGATCACTACCTTTTTATGAAGTGCATGGAATTCACTATACCTCTTCTCCACAAAATGTTTCCTTCCACTCATTAGCACCTCAATTTTAAAGACCTGAAAAATATAAATAATAAAAAGGAGATTAATTTACTTGCACAAACAGTTCTGTGACATGGCTGTGACTGCATATTTTATCATGGTCATTCCAGTGGCTGGTCCCAAAAAAACCATGATGACTTATGAGGTGCAGAAGCACAATGATTAATGGAAGTATGGCTGAAGCTTCTATTAAGAAGTTTGTTCAAGAAACACAAAAAGACAAGTTAAGCTTGGACTTCTGTACATACTTACTTAGCATACATGTAAATCAAAACATTGTATCACTCGCTATATGAAACATTTAATATATTTTAAAGTTGTTAAAAAAAATTTAAAAGATGAACAAGAAAAAATTACTTTTCCCTCTTGCTATATAGCATACTAAACCACACATGTTCAGTAAGAACTGGGTAACAGATGCAGTATGTTATGCATGGAAAAAGAGAAATAAATGCAAACACTAAATTGTAGGTTAATTTCCCACTAACCTACAAATCTATCTCTAGTCTCAACTGACTGTTGTGCTACTACCTACACCCTAGGAAAAAACAAAGCAAAACCAAAAATGGCAAATGCTTGTTTTCTTTGTATGATACATGTGACAGCTTTTGTTGCTGTCTCTGGAAGGTTGAAAGGGCAGCAGAAGAAGCTCTCTGGATCCACTAATTAGTAGTCACTAACATGACATTTGCTTGATTCTCAGGTCACCAGGTCAGTTCTGAGGGCAAGTGATGAGAAATATTTTGAAGTACTCACGAAAACACGGTCTATTAAATGAAGACACGATCAGCAGAAAAACAATACAGAAAAGGTGCCTGGTCTGCCTAGAAGTTCTTTGTTTTCAGTTTAGCTCAGAAAATGCTGGAAGTAATTATTTCCAGGACAATGAGAGACAATGTTCAAGGCAGATGATTACATCAAGACCTAAGACTTAGGCCAAACAAAAAGTTCTTTGAAATAAATCTGCAAACTGTGTTTCTGTCTGAATGCAGAAAAAAAGCGGTTTCTGTCACAACATGCCCAGCGAGCACTGATCACAGCAAGCATGCAGACACCATGCTGGAGAAACAACTCCTATTGTCCACTAGAACCTGCCTTGCAAACAGGTCAAAATGCTATGGTTTACGCTAGCTAGTCAAATCACATTAGAAACAGACACTGTTTTATGTAATGCAGACTGAAGTGCATCCACCTTTGTTTGAATGCAGCATGGATGGGACTGCGGTCATTTCACACCAATGTTTACATTACCAAAATTAGTTCAGATCATTGTAATCCATCAAAATAACTTGTGCTACATTCTACCTCTTTGAAAAAGACTATTTCTGTGTCCTAATCACTGTGAGCAGATGACCTTATTTGGGTGCATTGATTTCTACACCCCACACCTCGCCCTCCCCTGCCCCCCCCCCCCCCCGCATCCATTTAGACTATTTTGGGAGAACAGCTATTGGCTACTAAACAATTTTCCTCTACAAGTGAAAAAACTCTAAGGCACCCTTAGGAATATGTTCTAAGTTCAGAGTTACAAAGAGAACCACATGCAAAGAAAAATCAATGTAGGTTTTTTTCTTTAGTTGAGACTTAACATCCTAATTATATGAGAAGAAAGCATTGTTTACATCTTATATTCTACTCTCTGTATGAAATAAATAGTTCTGTGAGGACCAAAACACTTTGGATTGTACAGGAAAGACATGACGATGAAGGGGTTTTGAGGATACGATGGTGGGAAGAGTGGGTAACTGAATATGAAACTAGTCAAATTAGAAGTGACCATGAGTCACTAATTAAGGTGTCACAGCGGTTTTGAATTAACTTGATATTATATCTCCAGCAACTATGAGCAACTCCTAACACCCACATATACCTCAGTCAGCTCAGAGTCTTTCCACCACTGCTAGTTTAGTGCTTTTCTTGGCTGCAGGGAGAGGTCTAAGGGGCTCCTGCCTCAGCTACAGGCACTCTCTTGACAGGTAACTTTCTTGTGAATCATGGCTTGGCTTGTGCAGTCCCATTTTGGTTTTAGTCATATATGTACAACTTCAGAAAAACGTCTTCCTCCCTGAAGTTTATAAACCTGTCATTTCATAAAGGAGAAGAGCTAGAATATGGGTAAGAAAGGAAATACAAATCCCTCTGTGGACCTCCTTCCCAAAGCATGTATCTATTTTGTTCTGAGTTTCACCACTGGTAAAGGAATTATAGAATTATCTTTAAAACATCAGAAAGTACACAGCATTTCTTCAACCTTTCTAATTCTAGCCATTTTAAAATTATTGTTTGTATAATGTTTGCTAGAAAAATGATGAGAAAGAATGTATTTGCTGGTCACTGTAGCAGAAGAAATGAGAAGAGAATCACAGCTTTCTGTGCACAGTGGTATTACTTCCAAAACCACAGATCTGCTACCTTTACACCTCTACTGTACACTACAGAGGCTTTAACTTTGCCTCCAACTGTCCAGAGCTCTTGGATCCAGCTTTAGAAGCTATTGAAAATTTTCAAAGATGGGCAAAACATCTGCTATGCAGTAAGTTGAAAACTACTGGTTGAAAACAAACCCTGCAAATGGTGTTTCTCATCTACTCACAATGGCACCTCTATTTCAGAAATGTAAAGCAATTTGTGATAAATAAGTGGAAGATCTGTAAATGTTTTCATGTAATGCAAATCTAAATATTAAGTGAAGTAACTTAAAATGCAGAAATGCGAGCAAATGAAGTTAAACATACTTTGTTTATGAACTTCATATTATTAGATTACTTTATTTAGACAGCACAAATTCCAGATTTGCCTCCCCACTGCTTACCAGATCAAAATTCACAAGTGCACATCCAAAGCACAGCAGTGAGCTTCTGTGCCACTATTTCATGTAAGGCGGTGGATTTGTGTGAAAGACAGACAGATACAAGTGCTTACGGGAGAAACAGGGTCTCTTCGCCGACTCAGAAAAGCTATAGACAAATCTCACACAAATTTAACTGAAAAACTCCAAGCCCTGACAGAAAAACAATGTGAGGAAACTGGTGAACATAGATGAAAGTGCCAAAATAAAGACGGAAGAGCTACGGGGGAAAAAATGCAACACTGCAAGGAAATTGCTTTTCTTGTAAAAATGTTCATGTTCTATGAGCAGATAACTCTGAAAAGATATATGACTTTTTGTAAGTGACAGTTAGTATAATGAAAAATGCAACAATTAATCACGGAATAAGACAAGTAAAATGCTTTTCCCATAGTCACTGAAATACCAGGAATTACACTGCACTGAAAGTTTTGCAGTTCATCCTGACTAGGACACAAGGGACCATAGACACGAAGACACCAATTAGAAAACTCTTTACGAGCTCTCTGAAACTAGAAATGACTCGCCTTTCTTCACTACTACCATAACAGTTATCAATGATGTTTGCACAAAGCCAGAAGGTATACTAAAAGCACTCTTCCAACACAATTTAACCCACATAAATGCTGTATGGGACAAACACCTTTGGACTGAATGTCAGTATCAATAATGTTGTTCTTTTGCCTAGCAGAATTGCAGATCTGCCACTGCAATTCATAACCATCAAACCTGTGAAGGAAACTCTTAAAGATTACTTTCTAAGGTTTTTTGTTAGTAAGACAGTAAAAAACTCCAGATTCCAACTACAAAACGCATTTACAGGTTATTAAAATTATTTTAGGTAAAACCATTTTGACCTTGCTTCTGTGGCTCCTCTTTGTGGAATATGTTCAGATCTTGGAAACCTTTTCTTCATTTCTTATTGTGAGCAGCATAGCTAATTTTGCCATTTTCCTGAATTTATCTGTTTCTGATAGCAAACCTCTAACTGAATTATCCTTTTACACTATTTTAAAGAAGATTAGTTACATTTTTCTTCTTGCTGCATAAATCTGACTGTACTACATAACAGCTAAATTGGATTATGTATGGACAAAACATTGGTACTCTATCACTGTGAATTAGAAAGCACAGATGAAAAAAAATAAGAACCAATAGGCCATACAAGAATCACCCATGCCTTATGGTAAGCCCACCAGCATTGTAAATGCACATTAAAACTTTATGGTACCAGCAGGAATGCCCTCCTTCAGTTCTTACCTATGACAAATGCTTACGCTGGATACAAAAGGAATCTTTTACATGATAATCTGATTCAAAAAGATGCAGCTACAATAACTTTGTCTCAAAGAATGATCACTTTAACAAAAAAACTTAGGCAAGAGTAACAAACATGACCAGGAGTAGGGGGTAGGGAGTAAGAAGTTCTCAGCTTGGTTTCTTATTGCATGAGAAATACACGGATGGTACTTTATATTCAGTCACGGATATTACATTAACTACACAATTTATAATTAAGGTAAATTAATACTATCATACTGTGTATATTTATACAGGGAAAAATTAATTGCAAAGTATATAAACTTCAGAAAAATTACAGTTGAGAAAGAAATTTGGGGCAGCCTTGTTTAGCATAAGGATATAAAAACCAGAAGAAGAAAAAGAGAAGTTTACAAGAACCAGATATATTCATCTAACATTCACAAGACAACAAAACCCCACAAAACTGTAGCACTGTGCATTTCTCTCTTAAGACTAAGCTTACCAACACAAACTCTACTTAATATATTGCTGACAGAAATAAATACATCCCTGTAGATGCTTTGGTATGCTTGTCAAGACTTTTGTCTGAGAAACAGCTAATGCATTTGAAGTGTCAAGACACTCAGCTTTAACCCTTTGTCATGGCCGTATGGAAGGGATTCCAGAGCAAATGAAGTGACAGCTACAGTCCACAAAACACTAATAGGATTTCCATGTGTTTAGTGTTTCATTATTGGCACATTTTCTGTCTCAACTGTGCTATGACTAGAACAAGACCACGGCATACAGTAGATGGCAAAAGATGACTTTAAACCTATTCCCACCCAACTGATCAGGGGAGAAAGACAGTGCCCAGAATTACTAAGGGCAGCTAGGTGCTGGTGGTTACCAGAGTAGAATGTAGCTGCAGCAGCAATTCAGTATCTCAGGGGTGTAAGCGCCTCATGGCAATGCTCCATACTTCTGAATGCCCTCCACAACAGAGGCAGACGAGGACGGTATTCAGAGCCAACTCAAACTTCACAGCAGCCTTGATAAAACTGAATCTCGCTATCCCCAAATGAAAACAAATTAACTTATTCTGACTTCATCCTTTGGAAGGGAGGGCAGCCAAACTCAGTTCTGTAGTGGGCACAGGGCATCTCAAGGGTGTACAGACAGGCTGACATGGGTCACAGAGGCAGGAGGCAAGGGAAATCTCCTCTCCAACCACATGTCCCTCAAGTCCAGTTCTCCTCTGTCTTGCAGCCACTGCTTACTTTGAGCTATCCTCAACACATCCACTTCAACTTAAGTCCTTCTGCTTACAGTTACACCTTTGACTCGTCCTTGCAGCAGCTGCTCAACCCAAAAGCAGTCCCTACACAGTCTCTTGCATGGTCTTCCCATAAGCAAAGGGCCTCCTTCCTGATGCAGAACTGGGAAACAAGTTGTAGCACAGTGAAAAAAAGAAGCAGGCTTGAAGAGCTCAGTTTCACAGAATCACAAGGTTGGAAAAGACCTTTAAGATCATAAAGTCCAACCATTCCCATCCTAAGCGAAACCATATCCCTAAGTACCTCACATACCTATCTTTTAAACACATCCAGGGACGGGGCCTCAACCCCCTCCCTGGGCAGCCTGTTCCAGGCCCTGACAACTCTTTCAGTAAAAATTTTTTCCTAACATCTAATCTGTACCTGCCCTGGTGCAGCTTTGTTCCATTTCCCTTTGTCCTATCTCCATTTGGAGCACTGGTCCTCAGAGGCAGGCAATGGGCCGACCACTACCTCCTCCCCTCTGCTGACCCAGGCAATGCCTGTGCTTGTGCTTTGGCCTCCAGTGATACAGCTCAATTCAACACTGATACTCATTGTTCCTGAAAAAAGGGCCCCAAAGAGATTCAGATCCAATTCATTATTCATTACAAGATGTCCTTCTATTACCTAACATCAGTTAGGTTGAACCCACACACAGCCCCTTCCCCCCACCCCAAGCACTGTCATGTTTGTTATATGAAATCCAAGTTTTCCACTCAATCCCAATTACTATGTATAATATTAAGTTACAGCACAAGAAAAAAGAAGTTTTATTAACTATGGAAATAAAGGGTTGATAGCATGGAATTATGATGTCGCTTTGTTCAGAGTCTGAAAAAGAAAGACTATTTCAGAGAAGTGAAATGTTCTCTGCAAGATTTCCAGAGAATATTCCAAACAGCTCCAGCCTGTGTGAAGCAGCTACCTAACCTCATCTGGCCTGGAGAAGTAGCTTTACAGGTTTTATAATACAATAAATCAATAAATAGATTTTCTATTGTGACATAAACACACTGAGAGTACAAATATTTGTTTCTCTGACTCCTTCTGTTAAGCATCATGTTACTCAATGTACCTTTGACCTTCATTACTAAAAAATAAAAAGGTGTGTACCTAAGAACAGTCGCAAGCACATGTTCTTACAAACACGGCTCCTACTTCAAACATCTCTTTATTACTTTTATGTAACCTTCAGGTATTTATTTACTGAAATATAAAGTGACTGACTGACTCTTCACTAACATTTAGCAGTGTTATTGGTAAGAGTATCCACATAAATCAGACTATGTAGTCTCTTTGGAAAGTTTTCAGGATGCAATTTGTCTTTTCCACCAATACTACAAAATAATTAAGGATATTCCCTCTCTTTTGCAGTATGGGCCTCCTCCACTCCTAAAATGACACGGTGTTGATAGCAATTCTGTACTACAGGTGTGCATAGGACTTGAGGGTATACTTCCTGAAGATGGCCCTTCAGAAGGGTATGTCATATTTCTTAGGGTTTAGAGGAAGAGGTAGTAAAACAATCTATGCAGCAACGCAGTCAGTTTTGCAATTCCTACAACATGGGAAGCTCGAGGGAGGCTTCTACAGAGCTGTCATTGTTGAATGAAAGAGTAGCTGACATATAAGAGTAAGTAGTTTTCTGATTTTTTCAACTCTCTTTAAACCAATCTTTTCCAAACACATGGTTCATAAAATCCCATAGGAACTTCTCTGTCATTTCCTGAAAAATAACTTACTTGGCTTTCCAAGCTAAAAAGCTTCTCCCTTGCCAGCGAAACACTGACTATGGAAATCTAATTTGTAACCAAACCAAGAAGCAAGATCTGACTTGCTTTTGATAATTTTCTTTACTAGCTCTGCAGAGCACAACTGTTACACAGATGACATCCTTTTTAAAACCTCGCTGTCGCTGTGGTCACCTATTTGGCTAACTTGCTTAGGATCAAGCTTAAAGAAAAATGTGTTGATCTTTTACTGAAAAAGGAAAAAAGTTCCTAACACATGCTAATGCCTGCAGTTACACAGACAAAAAAATTATCCTGCTCTGCTCTATTTGTCCATCTGGATCATCTCAAAGTCTCTTATCGGAAGTGTTCTACTAATAGAATAACCATAAGCCTTTTTATGGGAAAGATGAATGTTCCAATAGAAACAGTGCGCTGGGATAAAATTGAATATTGCAAAAAATAACTGATGGCAAAAGTTTATTTACATGAAACAGCTGAAGTTTAAGTTTGATGAAATATATGAATTCTTCTATATCCTTAAAAAATCTTTTGCTATATTATATGGAGTCCTCTCACTTCTCCAGGCAGGATGCAACTCCTAACCACAATGTAAGTGCCCCTGTTGTAGTCAACTAGCTGCAAGAAACTCCTTTTTTTGCATGAAGCTAGCCACAAAACTATGGTTGTCTAGAAGCCTTTAAGTCTGTGCAACTTTCTTTACACTTGTATGTGCTGTCTGGAGAGCACCTGGGCCACCTAAAACCTCCAAAGCACAGATGTTTTGTTTACTAACAAAAATGCCAAATGGTGTCAAAGCACGCATTAAAAAAGTATACACACAGCAGGGTGATGAGCATTACACTTCAAAGGAGCTGGCTCTGTGCTGTCTCATACTCCATGGTATGTGAATTTAGCCTTTTCTCTGCTCGTGACTAACTAAACACATATGAACATGAAACACAACAGTATTTAGCCAAGTTATGGTATATAGAAGGTATAAAAATCAGGTCCATGTTCTTCACAGTGAGTAAATACCAAAGGAAAGAAATACTGTATATCCACCTTGCATCTTTTCTTGCTAGGGTCTCTGCATTAATAGATCTGAGAAGTCTCTGCTCTTCTTTACCTGTCAACGTTAAGTATTTAATCTAAATAATTTTTCAAGAGCAGTAGTCAAAGTAGGTTACTTTTTTAAATGTCTGTGTAGCTTAGCAAAGATCCTTCACATACGACATTTAAATATGGGGATTAGCCTGTCTTCAGTCCCTAAATGGAGAACTGAAATGTTATTCTGTTAATAACAATGATGAGTAGTCAGGATGTATACATTTTTAGGCACTTACTTTCAAGGAGTTAACTCACACAAACTTTCACTAAATTAGCAACGGTCTGCCTTTCAAAATGTAAACCTAATTACCTCTGCTATTGCCTACCACCTCCGTTACTCATGCATGCAACTAACAACACTATTTCAAACACCAGCACTCATTTCTGAAAAGAAGAGTCATCGCACCAATTTATCAAAGAATGCCATCCTGTTCACCAAAGGTTTCCCTTGCCAGGTTAATCTCTTTTGAAAGGTAATCCAAATTGGGATGAAGAAATAAACTCAAATAGCTATGAGACAGTTTCACCTCTTACTGGACTCATCCTGCTGTGAGAGCAGACCTGAAACAGGTTACCAGGAGGTGGATATTGTTATCTGCAGTAAACCAGACGAGATGATTTTTCACGTAAGGGAATGTGGGGAGAATGGAAGCAACAAACTCGGCACAACTACTGAAGAAAATGCAAGAGCAGCTATCACAAATAGTAATAATAAATATTGTGCTTAAATTAAGGTTTAAGTTTTTAAGCTTCTGAATTTACATGCTATGATTAACAGAGCATTAATGCTGTAGCTGGCATAGTGGCTACAGTGAACGCAGATGTTCCTGAGACATTGTTAAACTAGTTCAGGTACTGCTGGCAACGCAACAGTGGCAACAGCATGGGCATCACAAGCTGCAAAACTTGTGGCAAGATCTGGACAAAGGTTGGCTCCCAGGGGGCCAGCCTGGCTCTGTCCCAGGTATGTCTGCAGGAGCTGCAGTCAGCAAGGTGCAGGAGTCCCATAAAAGGCAGCAGGGTGAGTATGAAGTTCAGAGGGATGCAGGTATCAGGTTTAACTTGAACACAGGGAACAGAGATAAATATTTCCAATTTGTTTCCCTTACAGTTACCTCATAAAACACTGAAGCCAGCAGCTGAATCACAGATGCTTCAGGTGGAACTGTGTTGGCATTAGTGGAAGAGCTCAGGCAGCACAGAATTTGACTCAAACGCCCACGTCTGACAAAAGGCAACATCTAAACCTCTTATGGAAACTGCATCGAGTGCAATTATTTCAACATTTGTATAGGTTCAAAGGCAGTAGAGATACTAATACGAACTAATACCCAGGATAATATATATATAATTAAAATATCCTATTAGCAATTTTGCGATACAAGATTGAATAACCTATCAGAGAACACTGGTTGTACAATTAAATATTTATCATTTCAAAGACAATGAAAATTGATTCAGTGAGAATTATGTTAATTTGCATCTGGCCTCTCAATCACTTGGAAGATAGTGAGGTAAACATCAAGTAATTACATGTCTGCACATGTATTCAGCCAGATAAAGTATTATGTATCCAACACATTTTAGAAACATTTTAAACAGGTTATACATTGAGTCTGATGCTGGAAATGTGGAAATAAAAGTGTGCATACTACAAACAAAGCAGCAGGCAATGGATGATTGAAAATTGTGCTAAATCTTTAATTGCTGACTGTCAGTTGAACTGAAGATAACACACTGCACCAATCTCTTCAAGCATCAGAGTCAAAAAGTGCCACTCACAGGTCTAGAAATCTCTGATTCTTTTCCTCAAATAAGGAAGAAATAAAAAAAGGACACAGCCAAGCAGAGGCTACCAAGAATTTACTTGGCTTGAACACTTCAGGAGTAAGTCAGCAGATTCCTAAGCACAGCACTGAGAGAAAACTATCTATATACTCATTTTTAGCTAAAACTTCAGAGTCATATTTCATGTCCTAGTTCTTGAGTGTAAATCTTCATTTACTGTACTAGAAAATTCTGGATCTTCACCACCTGCAGATATCAACCAAATCTCATATTTAAACACATACAGACATAAGCTGCTAAATTCAGCTGGGCAAATTCAGAAGTGTTATCAAGAAAAGAATGACAGATAGCAATAAGAAATCATTACAGATACACTGTCAGACTGCTACAGACATCACTCCTTCCCTCATCCTGTGGCTTCTAATTTTCCTTTTCCCTTATGAACTTCGTGAAAACTTTACCTTATGTAAACATCAACAAATCTTGGCACCTTCCCGGTTCTTCTCACCTTTTGTATTGAATAGAAAAACTTTTGTCATTTTATCTACACAAAACACTGCCATAAATAACTTCTTCATACATTTTTGTTACATTATCATGAGTCTCCAGTGCCTCCCTGCAGAAGGAATGCAAACTTCGCTTAGTGTAAGTTCTTAGCTGCAGCTGAAGTTGATGCTTCTATGTATTTACAGAAAGTTCTATTTACAAGGCATAGAAAATGCCACTTACCTTATGCTATATATACATGAGGTGTCATCTGAACTCCAACTGCCTAAGCAAGAAACTGAGGCTTGCTCTGTACACCTCCTGTCCTTACCCTTTCTTTCACTCACATAGGCTTTTCAGAGGTAAGAGATCTGAAGGCATACTGAAATGACATTCACCTTGCATCAGCTGATTCCTCACCTTCCTGTTTCATGCTGCAGCTCACACACACTATTGCTATTTTTAATTAACTTCTCAATAACATTTCAAACATACCTGAGATTGAGTTAATTTAATATATTACAGGACTTAATGTCAGTGCTAGGCGTAATTAGAATAATCTAATTTTCCGTTACAAGACTGTTCTCAGTTACTTATAGTTTTGCCAACCTTTAATTTTTGGGCTTAGATTTTCCATACCAGGTATGTGATTCAAACAGAAAGTATTTTTAGAAAGCTGCAGCAGAGACATTCTGAACCCAAAATTTTACCCATGCAAAAGTCCCAATCAACAGCTGGAAACATAACCCAAAACAAAACCCAAACCATTTCACACAAATTCCCCCAAGATGTGGACAAGAAAACCAGCAGACAGTTGGGGGTGGGGGAAGGAGGGAGGAAATCTGGCCAACCCATAAACTTCTGGAAAAAAAGCCTAACTCCTAACAAAACTTTACACAGACTGTGAGCATAATGTAGGTTTTCCAATGGCAATGGCACTGCTGGTGCTGTTACTTTTACAGTGTGTCCATATGTTCATGACATCTCCACAAAGCTAGGGTACAATTCAGGCCTACAGAATATTTTTCTATGGTTCAGGATCTGCTGTGTTGTTAGGGAAGAGAAGAAAGGTTGGAGGATGTTTTCACTTTTTCGTAAAGAAGAGATGCTTGACAAGAAACTACACTGTGGCACAGGGGAACAACACCTGAAAAGAGCATTAAAATAAGCAGGCCAAGGAAGAGCAGAAGGGTCTTTTAGTCTGAAGTACTCTAGCTTCTCTAACCTTGAAGGGAACGTATGATTTTGTTGTGTATGAATCAGAAACATACGGTGCTGCATCTGCTTGCTGTGAAAACACGCTGGTAACATATGGTATACCTCTGCCTCCCTCCATTGCTGGTGGGGAAGCTGGATGATAAAATCTCAGGTGCCTCTTGGTCTGGTAATCTATACTGGGCCCCCAAAACCTCCATGTCCACCAGTTTTATGTCCGGGGCAGTACCTATTCAAATTACATATTCCCTTCTCTTCATTCCCAGTCACCTGCTCAGGGGTAAAAGTAGAAAAAGGCGAAAACATTAAGAAACAATGGTTGTGAACTTACACACTTGTAGTGTGAGGTAAGGTTTTCACACGATGCACCCCAGCATCCCCGTGCATACTCACTGACAGGAACCAGTCACATGCTACTTTCCCCCACTCTCTGCTCAGCTCAGCATGCAGGACATAACAGTGTTGTGGGAACAAAACAGCAAGGACAATGTCCTTATGGGCTCTTTCCATATAAGAACTACAAAGTATTTTAAAAGGCAAGAAAATCGCATTTACAGAAAGCATGGCCTCCAGATTTAAGGCAAATGGTAATATCATCACCACTTTAGATATAAAATCCAATTGATTCTACATTGCAGTACCAATCACTACATGTTTTTTCCTAGGAAAACCTATTTCAAGCATCCCACTTGGGCACAATTCAGAGACCCCAGGTTAAAAGCCCAAGCCCTCAGGGACTCAGCAGATCCAAAGTAGAGATGTACAATGTGCTTACACCCACGCAGACAGAGAACATATCTGACCTCACACACTGTTGTCCCTGTTTCAGCACATGGGCATCTAACCCTGGCACTCACTCACATCCTGATTTTGTAAGGAAGGCTTATTAATAGGGATTGCATGTAAAATGTGAGTGGGGAAAAAAGCAACAAAAAACCCCAAGAAGCCCACCACCACCAAACCTGACAAGTGCATACACAAGCCCAAGTAGTTCCTCAAGTCAGCAGCCCCACATAGTGCCAGTGCTGGCATCCAGTTGATGAACATGAGAAGTTCTACTGATGCAAGGACCGCTGTTGTCCTACAGTGTTCTACGGCAGATCCAACATTTCTCAACAACTCCTTTCAGGGTGTGTTAAAGAGGTGGAGAAAGAAACAGAAGAGCTATGCCATAAAATGCAGTACTGCTTGTTTCTACCAGAGGAAGAGACTAGTGAAAAATATCTCAGTGCTCCTCCACCTCAGAAGTTTCAAAAAAGACATTAACCTGCAAAACCACAAGCCACTGCAGAATATTGCTCTAGCCAGTGCTTTTAGTGTACACTGACACGATGTATCTGAAAAGTCCTCAAAGAGTATTCATACTTCAGGTATTCCTGAAACACATAAAAGGAAAAAAATCACTATTCCTCAAAACTTCTTAACCACTGCAATCGCTAGCAAATACTGAATGTAGCCAGTGGAAGATTTTCAAGTAGAACAAATTTGTCTAATTATTCTTTAAGATCAAGGAAAACAGAGCAAAGTAATTCATTAAATGTGTAGGCAAAAAACCTGCTAGCATTAAAAAGGTGACATTTTCCTATTTCTAAATTGTGTGTTAGCTTTTTAATACCTTGACTTTTAATTCTGCGTGGAGTTGTAAGGCCCTACTAAATCAGAATCTAGTATTTCTGACAGTAAAGACTGACAGGATGGTCTTAAAGGAAGATACAAACTAAAAAAACCCAAAACGGGCCAGTTGCAGCTTTACATACATACTACCCAATATGTTTGGTTTCAAAAGTCTTCCCCCCATGATGTGCCACCACATCAATCTGAAAAATAAATAGCTTGTAAAATTCTACCCATCGGAAATAGAAATAAATACTGTAAAATGTATATTCCCAGATCTTTCTTTGCACTGAAAACAACATATTCTATCAAATCTCCTTCTATCAATTTTTTAACAGAGCCAATGGAAATGGTTACTGCATGCAAAGCTTACTCAATTTTTCTAGAAAAATAAGACTAGCACTAGACACAGTGCCAAATCTGGCCTATTTAATAATTTCATCAGAAAGTCTACATTAGATAAACACTGGAGCAGGGCCCAGAGAGGTAGTGGAGAAAATTGAAACACAATAGGACAAGAACCCCAAGAAATCTGATCTATGCTGGCCTTGCTTTGAGTAAGGCTGGAGTGGGGGGGTGCCTGGACCACCATGGGCCCCTGCCAACCTAAACGACTCTATGATCCTATGAAAGCTTCTTTCAAGTCAGGAGGAAAAGAAGAAAGATTTTAAAAATGCTTCCTTTTCTCTCATTTTATTTTAAAGACAGTTAGAAGAGCCAGTTATATATATTCAGAACTTTTCCTCTCTCACAAGTACGCAGAGTTTTGTGTTGTCAAGCATAAATTTGCCCTTTAGCTTTGCAGACTAACAACCTTGAAAAGTTAAATTTGTGCTGATATATTCTGAACCTGTTGTTCCTGTGAAAATATTTTGAATAAGGTAAGTGGATAGGGGACAATAGATATTCCCAATTAGCCTCACACAATTTCTCTTCTTCAAAGCTTTTCATCTTTTCTACCAGGTACAGTAAATAAAGGCCCAAAAGTCACTGTTCAAACAGTAGTTTATTCACAGTGGAAAACATCCTAGATGACAGATAATGCTGGTTTGTTCAAAAGGCGGTTGCAGAGAGCCATGTGGGAATCCTAAGCATGCCTCACCTTTGTAGTTCTATTTCCTCTGTGACTACGGCAGTGTTTTCTAATACGTTCACTATTTCCATCCCAAGCAAGGGCCATGTTAGCTTTCATGGGTTCTATAAACAAGAGTTAAATTTATCAGATTGCTCATGATCTAATAGTGTCTTCTTCACTGTCAGCACTGAAGAGTATAGCACATTGCCACATCAAAGGTTCAAAAACTAACCACAACTGGTGCTCTCTGCATCTGGATTAATGAAGAAATTTATCAGATTACCAACATGCATTGATCATACACTTAACACTGCATACGTTTAATACATATATATACATAATGAAAGTTACTATTTAAACTCTATGATATGTGGTAAGGACTTTAGGTGAAGTTCTAGTAAGAGAACATCAGTGTTTTTCTGTTCTGAATGGTTCTTCAAACCTTCAACCTATGTTCCATTTACATAAGCAAAACTCTCTTTTTCCATGTTTATTGCAATCAGTCCATGGTGTCAAAACATCATGGGTTCTACGCTCTGTTGGTACACACCATCTCACAAAGACCAGATGTGCACAAGTCTGTGAACATGTCACACAAGGAGCAGAAGAAAGCATTATACTGTCAAATGTGAACTATCATTAAGAGGACAACTGAAGCAAGGCCCAATCTCAAAACACTATGGAAGACACCAGAAAGATCATTATCAACAAAATAGCTCAGTTATTACATGAAAAGAGAAAGCAGGTAGAGACAGAACAGTAAATGAACCTGGCTTAAAATACAAATCTTCTAAGAACAAGCTCTGATATCCAACGACAACAAATATATAACTGCAAGATGACCTATTCACACTGCAAGACCTGTAGGCATTTTCAAGGTTTATTGTGATTTTTTTTTTTTAGTTTTAAGGTACCACTGTGATCAAATAAATAAATAAATAAATAAATACTCTGTTATTAGAAGCATTTAAAATATTCACCATATCAGGAATTTAAATCCGAAAATAGTTTTCACAGTTTTGCTTGTTCTAAAATGGGAATTAAAATGCCTTCAATTTTTGGAGAAAAAACACAGTAATGACTAAACAATGACAGAATACCTTCTCTCTTCTACCCTCTTCACACAACAGTGCTGTCATACCAAACTCAACAAACGTTCTTCCAGAGACTATGGTCAAGCCTAAAATAAGAACTTAAAGCATGTTTCTTCTTTCCCCACCTCCTATTTCAAGCTATTTTAATCAGTGAAAAGTTGTACTTTCTACACTTTTTGTTAATGTGAAGAAAAAAAAAGGTTCCCTGACTAAAAAAAAACCTCAAGTGACTTGCTTCCAAATCAGATTTGTACTGTCCCCTCTCAAGACACCTATTTACATGAAATCTCTTATAGTTTCTCTGCCTGTATAAAATGCAGATGCCACTGCACATCAGGCCTGTGTTTGCCTCTTTGCACAGACAGTCCAAAACAGTTTTCCTGATCTGTTTCAACTTGAAATGTTGTCAATATATGGATTGTCTTGCTTTCTAATTCAGTGAAAAATCTAGTTTTCCATTAGTCTCTGCCTTTCTAATTTTCGATACAGCTTTACTAAATGTAATTATTAAAGGCAGATTCAAGAAAGCAATTACTGAGCTACTGGTTTGTATCTCCGAAGTCTTAATAAGGAACAAGAAGTTGAAGTGACAGGAACACTGCAAAATCTGCAAATAATAATAAATTAAAAGAAAAAGAAGTATGTGTTTAATATACATGATACACAGAGAGGAAAGAATAGAATTGTACCAAAATTACTATGATCAGTGTATGTTTGGGACAGTCACACAGCTCCTTGTTAACACAGATGAGTTTTAATCTTTCTATGACTCTGCAGTGTATTTAGGATTGCAAACGTATTTCAGAACTGTTGCAGAAATATCTCTAAGAAGACTACATAAAGTATTATATGGAGAGTGGAATTGTTAACAATGTGAAAGTGGCATTCTACCCTCTTCATTTGGGGATTTTCAATGCTTCTGAAAGTGCCAAAATTTGGAGAGGTTATACTGGACTAAGACCCATCTAATTTCACTTGCCAGTACTAGTAGCCAAGAATTCGAAGTAAAATAGAGGTGATTTTGTAAAAAAACCTCCAATTAATATGTAGAAAACACACAGTAGATTGTGTACACCTAAAAAGTGTCCTACAGCACAGGAAAGCACTAAGTTGCAGGAGACTTAGCTTGCTAGCTTCTAAAGAATTTCAGTAACCATTCTCAAGATATTTGAGTCCAGACACATGAGACTGAAGCTAGAATATATTCCATTTGTGCAATGATTTCTTCCACCCAAGTAGAGTGGAGTAGCGAAGTCCGTAGCAAAAGTCTTACTTAACAGTCAAACCTTTTGGTGGTAATTATTCTACAGGTGCTCATGCTTTTGTAAAATCATTTTGGTCATTTTAGGAATCAGTAACAACATTTCTCATTTGCAAGGCAACAATACTGGCTCGGAGTGAGTTCATAAGCCAAATTAGAAACTAACTCAAAATAATTTTCTGATTTAAAATAAGCATCAGGCAACACAGAACTTTCCAGCATTGTTCCTTTCATCACAATAGTCCATCATAAGCAGTAGATTAGTTCAAGTAGGCTAGCAGAGTAGCGCTTAAGGACTTAGTATCACCTACTTTACTTTCCATTGTACTCATTACAAACATGTAACAGCAGATGAACATCTAAGCTATTCTGTGTGTACAACACAGATGTAAGTCACACCAAATAAGTAACAATGCCAAGAGAGTGGAAAAACCCAATGTGCGAGAAAATATGGAATACAGAGTGGTTTTGTTTGCCTGTTCTTAACCGGGATTCATGCCCCTCTGAAGACACCAGGTGTAAGTTTTCCAGCTGAGGACAATGATTGTGTGAAAGCCCTGTAGAAAACCCCTTAAAGATGTAGAGGTGATGGTAACCTGAGAGCCCAAACCGAGGACTCCAGACTTCAAAAGGAACTGCAAGCCCTGCTCTGAGACCAGGCTTTCCAGCCTGCTACACACAGGAATTATGGTGACCAAATCTCCAGTACATAAGCACTGGTCACATCACACACACACACAAAGCTTGCTCCAGTGTAAGCATGGTACCAAATCTGATGGTTCTTGAGCTTTATTTATACAAATCACACCGTAATGGATAAAAAAAAAAAAAGCATGATAATATTATTAAGGTAGTGAAGATTCAACTGGACATCATAGATAGGTATCTTCATTACACATCTCTACAGACACCTCACCACACCAAGATCACACTCCTGCCTTCTCAGCAGTTTTGCCTGTGGCCAGAGAAGCACGGTTGGAAGGGAACCTGGTCAGTAAGACTGCTATTATAACTAGGCTAGAGTACAGAGATCTCTGTCAATACATCAGCAAGTGGTA
Source organism: Laterallus jamaicensis coturniculus (assembly GCA_022605575.1). Lineage (NCBI taxonomy): Eukaryota > Metazoa > Chordata > Aves > Gruiformes > Rallidae > Laterallus > Laterallus jamaicensis. The sequence goes on from JAKCOX010000010.1 coordinate 21,987,649, forward strand.
TTTTAGATTACAAAACCCACCTATTTCTTTTACTACTGTATTTACTTTTTCTTCAAAATCAGGACTTCCATGTTTTCCTTCTCATGTGGCAGCAAAACTGGTAAAGATAAGACGCCTGTGATGCATGGGAAGGATTAAACCAACTCTCAAGAGGAAAAGCCAAATACCATGCTCCTGTTCAAACAGCTTCAATGTTTATCTAGCCCCAACCATCTATAACAGAAACTTCCTCTCCTCCCAGAAAACTGTGGTCTGGAACTTGTGTTGTGAACTCCTTATGGTAAAATATGAGCAAGAGTCTGCTCACAGTGCAAGACCAATAATACAGCAATTATAAATGAAATACTGAGTACTGTGAAGATCTCCCCTCTGTACCACTTCCTACAGAAGTTCATCCTTATTGGAATCAAGAAGTATAGCAAAAGAAAAGCAAATTAGAAAAATATTGGACATTTTGGCTTCATTTCTCCACTATGGAATATCTTAACTATTTTTTTCTTTACTCATCAGTTTTGACGGGTTTTTTTAAGTTTCAGCTAAAAAAAGATGCTAGCCAACCAAAACCTCTGCATTTTGGAGTCTGTAAAATATTGAAGAAGTGAATTCTCTGATGCTTTGAAAGACTATGCTAGCATGTGTAGACATTTTATCTATTGCAAACTGCTCAGGAGAACATTTTCAGTATTTATTTATTCTTCCTTGATTTTTAACAAGACCCAAGATTTCGTATCAAAAGACAAGAAAATAAAAAAGAGGTACCATGCAATTGGTCCATTAAAAACCTTATCTCAAACACTGTCCTGTAATATAAAAAAGCGCCTTTTTTTGCCCCCTCTTCAGTCTTTTTGAATGAGTTGACTTGTACAAGCCATGGTCATTTTGTTGCATGCTTATGGAAAATGAAAAATCTTGTCTGTAGCAATATCAAATAATTTATACACAGCAGACATCAGCTGTCATTTCTGTCTATCCCAGCAGTACACCCCCTCCTACACTTCTCTCTTTAGTCTAGGTGAGCTGTCAAGTTTCTAGTTTCTGACGTGTATTTACATCATTCAATGACATCTGACAGTAGTGAAAGGCCACAGAAAACTGCTTATTGATCAGAGCAAAACTAGTTGACGGAACAGATGAGGTTGTATCACAGAAATGCAGCCACAGTCAGGTGATGACATTTTGCTCCCTTGTATACAAGTGCCTAATGGAATACAACTTCATTATATCATGCCACTAGCGCTTAAAGAATGGCACGGTTCTCATGAGCGTTTTGTCTATGCGGTGATGGGGACAATCTATTTGTTACTGGTACCAATGTATTACTAACCCGTTTTGTTCATGAACACTTGCAAACTACTAGCCAATGTGTCCTGATGAATATACTAAGAGACACTGAAGACTCAATCTTGCCAAAATCTAATTGAGCTGACCTTTTAAAAAAAGATGGAATTACCATTTAGGGAGCCAGATCTACTCGAGGTTTAGTTCTGTAGAATTCTGTGCTGCTTAGTGAAGACATTTTAAATGACCACTTTTATGCTCGGGACTGGTACAGTTTCCCAATGAAAGAGATAACTGATCATTAGTATTTCAGAGGTTGTTGTATCAACTTGCATGAGAGTCTTTCAAACAGCATTGATTTAAATGCTGAAGAGTTCTTGGGTAGAGGCGCTCCAGGCAAACTGTCCTACAGCTAAAACATTAATTTTCTTATTTTTATTATTTTAATCTTTTTTGTTACCTCAAGTAGAAAACCACTTCAGTGGGAACTCATTTTCCACAGAGTAACCTGTACGGATATAATTATAGTGCACAACCATTCCTTAGAGAATCTATGTTTGCATTATCAGTCTAAACGGCAAACTCAAAGCAGTCATTACCACAAAGTAAACAACAGTCATTCAAAAAATCCAGCAAGTATAAGTACCTGAAAAATGTGAAATCATGGATCTTTTAGGGGTATGCTGATCACAGCAGAGACCTCTGAAGAACTTGCTTTCCATTTCATATCTAACAGCAGACAGATATATCCTGAGGGGGGAAAAGATGCAGATGGTCCAAGAGCAGCTCTTCCCCATGGGTGAGTGTGGGTCAGCCTTTCTAAGTTGAAGCTGACATTCAAGTAAACTATGTGTAATTTTAAATGATTTTCATATTCAAAGCTAAACTACTGGCCACCTCAGGCACTCAGAAAATGCCTTCCATTTCAAGGGAAAAGAGATAGAAGACCCAGTTTGCAGAGAAGGCATTTCCTATTCCTCAGCTTAGACAAGTAGCATGAGACCAGAGGTTGACTAAATCCAAGTCCTATATAACTTGAGAAATCCAAGCTTTAAAAAGCGTGTCATGCCTTAAACAAGCAGAGAACATCTACTGCTATTTCTCAGTAGAAACAACACTGACTATCCTATATATTATCTATTAATGAAGGAAAAAAATGACAGCAGTCTTGCTATTTGCAGTTCAGTTGTATCACTGAAACTTCTTTCAGACAAAAATAACTATTAGAAGTGTCCTGTTCTTTCTTTGGTATTCTTTTAATGCACTTGCTGCAAAAAATGTAAAGAATTTACCTTCAAGACTGAAAGAAACCCCTTGAAGTAAACTGAGATTTTCAGAGGTTGTCTGGCTAAATTTGGATTTTTTCAGGTACACAGCAATTACTCTTCCCACTGTAACAAAATCCCACTGTAATAAAACTTCGAAACTTCTACTGCAAAAGAAAAAAAACAAAAAAACAAACAAAAAAGCAAAGGAGCACAACAGTTACAAGACTGAATCTATTTTATTAAACCTGGCAAACTACTTTTTTGCCTATTGTTCTTTTCTGAGATGCAGATCGATTAATTTCACTGAAACTAAAGAAGAATTTCAATGTGTACTAATTACTTCTGATGGAAAATTTCATCCCAGAAGCCAATATTTACAACGATTCAGAAAAATGAAACCAAGGACTTAATTTTACCAAAAGGCTTTCAAATGTATCTTGAATGTTTTTCCACAGCTAGCTCGGTATACATCTAACAGAAACTGTGTCATCTCATACTATGGTTAGCTGTCAGCATTTGTTTGCACATACACCAAAACCATACATATTTAATATGTACATATCTAAGGGGAAAACAGAAGGTAAAAAAAAAACCAGTCACACATTCAAGGTATGTTATGCCAAATGTCTGAAAAGCAAATTCCCTGTAATCTTGAAGTTAGTAGAAAGAGGAAGTACTCCAGACAATGGACAGCATAGATAGGATGCTATTTTACACACATTTAAGAAACTTATTTTAGCACTGACTTTTTTTTTAAAAAAAGAAAACAAAGACAAAGAAGTCTTCTGAATTTCTGCCATAAAATCCCTTACTACATAAACTTATATTCATAAGACTTCAAAATTATCAAGAAGAGTATCTTTACACAAGAAGTTGCAGACAAATTACATTTTGTCCTTTCCAAGTCTGGTTCTTGTACTTTGTGCTTATACAGAAAACAGGAAATTCTCTTCATCTCAGTTGTCTGATATGCATAAATATCTGGGCTCAAAGCCTTGACACTGATACTGATGATGGCAGCAATTCATAACCAACTAGGAAAAAAAATCCCCCCCAAATTTAAATTAATCCTGGATCTAGAACTGTTTGCTTTATTTGAAGCATAAGAAACATCCCCCTTCATTTAATGAAGTTAACCTATTTTGAACTGCCTTGAAAATCAAGGATAGTCTACTAAGTATTAATCATTCCCAAATTTTGCCTGACATATCTTGGAGTGAGATCTCTTAGGAAAAGCAAGAAGCAATACGTTTCCACTTAATAGAATAGGAGCTAAGAGGACTGAAAACACAGACTATATGACAGGCTGCTGACATATGGATACATAGATGACATGCAGAATTTGAAAGTGAATTGTAGTAAACACACTTTGCCCTTTTAATCTTTAGATAACTTAAAATGACTTTCACATCTGATAATGGTACTACTTAATTCCTTTCAGATTCACCTTTTTTTTCCCTAAAGCAGATCCTGACTTCAGTATGCAATAATCTAAATGACTTGCTCATATTTACAGCATTAGTTTAATATTGCTCGATTTCATTACAGGAAAACATACATCACAGACATTTCTTTCTGTTTTAGAAGGGAGAAAACTTTTTCTTCCCTGTGAATAATTCACAGAAAGCCTACATCACTGCATCTGACTTCAAAAGAACAGAAACTGACTCTTTATGACAGGGATATATGAACTGGGTAAATGCCCAAGCCATTGCTCAAAGCATGCCTGTAGCAGTATTATTGCTTCTTTAAACACAGGCACACTAAGCTGAAGCAATGACTTTTCTGTTTTCCTTGTTAAACTCAATGGAGTTAAAGTCAAAGTCAAAAGAAAAACTAGTATTTGGATTCATTATGCATCAGAGGCATCTTTATTTGTTAGTGGAGAAGTATAGATTTTAGTGCCATAGGCTGTTATCTTTTAAAAGGTTTACAATACATGAAGAACCTAACATGTTTAAAAGGAATCATGAAAGACTAAGAAAAACAAATGCATGTAGTCACAAACACTTACAATGTTTACTAATTTGCAGTAATTTACAGTTCTCTTTAGGATACCTCAAATCCCAAAGCATGAGACACTACAACCTGCATCACTTAACCAGATCTTTCCACTGGGAAACACGTCATTTAAGAGGTCTCCTTTGATCAGGGGCTCATCTTTGCACTGAAGGTACATCATTCAAAAGGTTCCCACACTGAAGATCTGCAACTCCTGTTCTGCACTCCTGTTTCACTTCTTGCTCGCTCCTCCAGCTTCAGTCTTCTTACTCTATTCCTTGGGAAAATGACAGATTGGTGTTCTATATGAAGTCCAGTAACTTCCAACACCAATACATTTACTGCTGTACGTTCCACCAACTCTTCACACTGTTTAGGTGGCTTGACTGTTACCAACTCTCAGTTACTTGCTAACTGTTAAGTCCTGTGAACTGGGAGTTTTTTGTTGGGGTTTTGTAACTGATTTTTACTTTAAGATTTAGGGTTTTTATGTTAAATACAAGTCTATATGAAAACAGGAATGAGTTTAAAAGCCATTTTCTATTAACCATCAGAATAAATTGTAAATTACACCATAGTACTATAGCACTATGGTAAATACTAGTATCACCTAATAGAAATTAATAATCTCAGCTGACACCATGTTAACAACATGCCATCAACTTGAGTCACTGCAGGATTCTGCTACATATTCATCTATTGAAGAAGTGGCAATAGTCACACGTTCAATCTTTTAAAGTTTTGAGAAGTATATTAGTAGATTAAAACAATGAAAAATGGAGCAAGCTTCTGTTTCAAAGATCAGTTTTAAAGAAATAAAGGCTGCATACAAATGTTTTAAAAACATTTTAGGATTAGATGACCAGAACCACCACTCTGCCTGGGGCAGAAAGGATCACAAAAACCTGTGATTCATTTAAACAACAATAGAATCACTGAAAATGCAGAGAACAAATATTGGAAGAAAAAAAAAAATGTAGTCTCATGCTACACTAAAAAATCTACACCAAAGCTGAAGAAATATTGTTAATTCAAATAATATTTGCTGAAAAGGTGCTCATAGCTTTTTTTTGGTGACAGAATTACTAACCTTCTCAATCTGTTCCAATCAAAAAATAATATCATAGTCATTTGAAGACATTGTGAGATACCACTTTTTAGAATACTTAATCAAGCACAATATCAATCTCATAAAATAAGAACACACGGAACAGATTGATACTCTTCTTGACCACTTGTTTCTACTCCCATTACTTAAAGCTGTATAGCTTGGGATAGAGGGAAAGAAATTACAGGAGAAGGAAGAAACAAAGATACTCTTTATTATAATCCACAATTAACCAATACAGCTAGAATTTCAACAAATTCATTGAAAAAATGGTAAAAGATGTTTGGTTGTTTTGTCAGACCGGAATGTGTGCGAAAGTGATCAGCACAAGTTTTCAGATACTGTTCATCAATCAAATTAAGCAAATCTCAGGAGACACAGAAAAACAAGCAATGTTGCTTGCTGCTTACAATCTTGCTATTACCTCTTTCTGCTCCCATCTGCTGGTGTACCAGTATTAAAGAAATTAATCACTTTATCCTTACAGGCAGCCTCTGAAGCAAAGACTGCGAGTATTACAAATAAGCCCTTACTGTCCCAGGTGCACCTGACTCCACATGGTTCTCCACACTTTTCTGAAGAGACTGTGACTTGGCTGAATCAGAAAATGAACTCTTGGCTAGGGAAGCATGTTGGGGTGTTTCTTCCTGGAAAACAGGGCTTTCTCCACAGACCATTTACATTGAAGGTTCCCAATTATGTAAAAGTATTTTATGTAGGCTCAAGTTCCATATGTGTGCTCCTGAGACACAACTGCAGTACATCCTAACACATGTACAGAGACTACTGCAGTAAGTGTGGAAGACAAGATCAAAGGGAAGGTCATGAAAATATGCAGCATACATAGTTATGTGCAATGCCTCCTGTATTAAGAAATTTCAGAAATGAAAGTATTAAAACAAACAAATCTGAGTCATCTTTAATTTAAAACTGGATAAATGCCTCATTCAAGAAAGGACCAAGAAGTTTATGTCCTTTCATCTTTCTTCAACCTTACAAAGAAAATATTCTAAATCCTAAAATACAGATTTTAGGGGAGGGCAGGAGGGAAAGAGGTGTTTCACAACCCCACTATAGAAAGACTGTAAACCGGTGGATCTTATATACTGGTCTGAAGTGACCGCATTGACTGTCAACTAGTTGCATGATTAACTGCCTGACTTAGAAGAAAAGGATATTATTACCCATCTATTTAATTTAATAGACGCACATTTTAGAAGAAAAACATGTTTGGTATCTCTCTGCTAGACTTGTTAAAAAAGCCTTAAAGTTTATTTTCGAGTTAAATGGAAGAAAACACTACTGAAGCATTTATGTGGCCCCCTGACCTGCGTCACCAGACATTCCATCCTCTTTTATGGTGTTAGATGACATATTTCCATGTCCTCCAACCAGAACCGCTTTCTTTTCAGTGCACTCTGCTTTTCAGCAAACTGTGAAGACTCTCTGAAATTCAGACCCACCTAACATGGTCTGACATATCCACTACGCTTTGCAGTTAAGCTTATAAAATGTTAACTATTACATATGTCTTGTTCAGATACTCCCATCTCAAAGACAGTGCAATAACACAATACATAATGAGAACAATTCTTCTCTGGGATTTATGATTTTCAAGTGCGCTAGCACGCACAATTACAAACAGTAATTAACACGTATTTCCTAAATCTCCAATGCCTAGAGTGACCCCTGCTGGCCCCCTAGGCAAACCGGCAAACGCCATCACTCCAAGGAGCGACCTGACCCACCTCACATGGACCAGCCCCGATGAAGAGCATGCAGATCTTCCTCAAGCTGCAGAATGACTAACTCTAGTCACTCCGTAGAGGCGCAAATGCTGCAGCGCTTCCCATGGACTTCTAAACAGTCATCCTCCTTGTTATTACAATTAAAATTACTAAGTGAATGGCTTCTAAAGAGCACTTGCATTGTACCAGTATCTATAGCTGAGAACCACATTATTATGAAGAGGTTTGATTTTTTTTTGCAAAGTTCTCTTAAAAAACACTGAGGAGAAGCAAACTTCTGTCTACTATATGTTTAAAATGAGAAAAATACATCCTTTCTGTACCTTCCCAATTAAACATGAACAGCAATTATGACAGTAATCCCTCAAGGATCAGACTGTGCCTGCTACTTTCTTACACATAAAAAGCAAGATCTCCTAAGTATCTATTTGCCTAAATACTGTCTGCTTTAATACACAACTACCTAATTAGTCAGGTAACCAATAACATATTCTGTGATATACACACTTTATCACCTAATAAACTATTAATTTAAAGAATGTTGTAGGAGCATCAGTTCACAATCTTGACACTAGTATGAATACAATCATAGACTAATGTATGGTTGATCATTTGAAGAGCTGAATATTCTCTTATTTTTTTACCAATACATACATTAGACACACATAGACACATGTATGTGTGAAATCAGTACCCCACTGGGATCAACAACTCGAAAACAGCAAAACTTATGCCAAGTGTGAATTCCAGGTGAATTTCTCTGACATATTTTTTAATGTGCTTTTTAATAACACTCATGTGGTTACAACATAAAGTGTGCAGGAGATCGACCAAGCCGAACAAACATTTGCCTCTGACTTAATGTTGAACATGAGGAATTCCAAGAACCTAGTAAAAGAGGCACTGCTTATTCCCATTCATAAGGAAAAACTTTACTTTGAAAGCTTAAGCAATTGAAACCAAACCTTCCTCTCTGCTTCAAAATTCCTTCAAATTAAAAAGGAATATTCTGTAGTGTCTGCACATTTCCACTGCGTCTAAACCAAGTCAGTCCAGTGTTGCTCAATATGTGCTCATACAGGAGCTCATAAGCTATCTCTTGTCCTGCTGCCCAGGAGTAACTGGAACCTGGAGGCAGAACTCAGACCTCAAACTTGCTGGCAGTCACCAGCAGGTTGGCTTGAGCCCTGCTTCTTACTTCTGGCCACCAGTGAAAGTCATTGAAGCAAACAACTACAGTCAAAAGGTATTTTTAAAGTTCATTCAACCAGTTCTAACTTAGCACACCAAATCCCCAGAGGCTTCAACAGGAGCTCAACATTTTATAGAGATTTTATTTTTGGGAGCCATATTTAAATATTTACAATGTTACACAAAGGAGAATAGAAGGAAAAAAAACAGGACATGCTATAAAACATTAAAGAAGCATGTAACTAGTCTTTTTTTTTTTTTCACGACTATCTTTGCTCTTGTTTTCAATGAAATACAGAGTATACAGCATCCACTGTAAAAGTATAAATTTAGACATTACTACATTATAAAAGCTAACAAACAAAAGAACACTGAGGTTAAAAGTCAAGCACTTCAAAGGCAGGGAATTCAAGAAACAGTGCTATGTAAAACTGAAGCAATCCCTTCAGGCTTAATGCCTCAAGATATAATTAAAAACTTATTTCTAGAGATCTTGGCATTATTAAGTAAGTGGTTTAACCTTATTATGGTCTGCCTCACCTGAAGTACCTCATCCAGCCTAGGGGTTGCCAGAACAACAAAGACATGGACTTGTTGAGTGGGTCCAGAGGAGGGCCATGTAAATGATCAGAGGGCTGGAGCACCTCCCTGGTGAAGACAGTGTGAGAGAGTTGGGCATGTTCAGCCTAGAAAAGAGAATGCTCCAGAGAGACCCTCTTGTGGCCTTTCAATATACAAAGAAGACCCATAAGCAATATGAAGAAATCTGTTCCAACCCAAACCACTCTATGATTCTATAAAAGGGGGTCATCTCATGGGCACATGGTGCCTATACCAACAGAAAAGCCTTGAGTCTGCAGAAACCCTGATTTCTCCTGTCATAGTAGAAAGCAATGCAATGTCAGCTTTAGTACCAAACATACTACTGGATCAGTGGGCTGCTCTGATCAAATGACAGCTTTATATCTGTATCAGTTTCAAGGCCCTGATCTCTGCACAGCAGTGCAGAGCCATACTGTGGTTGCATGTATGTACGTACATATTTGGCTAACTTGATTTCCACACTACGCATGTCAGAGTATCTTCTCATGGTACCTTGTCCCTTCTGACCCCTGCTAGTGGCTAGGCAGCATGTGTATGCACTGAACTCAAGGTTAAAACCACCTATGAGGCCTGGATGTTAGTTAGTAATCAAAGCTAAATCTTTCTCCAGTGCTTGGGTGATCCAGCACTGTGGCCTCCAAAACACACACAGTCAAAATATGTGAGGCACCAGACAGGTTACCTAGCTTGCCTTCCCTGAGGAGTCATGATGAATTAGTCCCCAGTGCTTGTCTGCAAATCAGTCCCAATTTGTAAATGAAATCATTTTACTATCTACAAATTAGAATTTTAAGAGCCAATGGAATTCAGGGGGAAAAACCGGGTTAGTAACTGGGGACTGAGAAAATGTTGACTTGTGTTGCCTACTTATCACACTGCCCACCATAACCTTACCCTGCAACAGAAATTGTTTGCCTGAGCCACGAGGCATAAAAGCTTCTCACTGCAATCATATTCCACCAGAAGTGTAATTCTTGCCTACTGGGGATTTTTAGATCAGTTAGCACCAAACATCCCACTAATGCCAAAGGACAGTAGTGAAATACAAGGGGTTTATATTTAGCAACCAGGACACAGGCACATCACCATTCTTGTGTACATTCAACATTTTGCAACAAGCACTCTGTTTTAAGGTATTACTCTTGCAGGAGCTATGGAAGGTTCTTGAACATGTCTTTGGTGTTCAGGGCAAAAAGCTACATCTGAACATGAGCAATAAATGAATGACGTATGTCAAGAATTAAGTGAAACTAAACTATCTCCTACAAAGAGAGGCTGAGGGAGCTGGGCTTGTTCAGCCTGGAGAAGAGAAGGCTGTGGGGGGACCTCATCGCAGCCTTCCAGTACCTGAAGGGAGCAGAGAAACAGGAGGGGAATCAACTTTTTAAAAGGGCAGATAACGGCAGGACAAGGGGGAATGGTTTAAAGCTGAAGGAGGGAAGGTTTAGAGTAGATATTATGGGGAAGTTTTTTACGGAAAGAGTGGTGAGGTGCTGGAACAAGCTGCCCAGAGAAGTAGTGGATGCCCCATCCCTGGAAGTGTTCAAGGCCAGGTTGGATGGGGCCCTGGGCACCCTTGTGTAGATCCAGGCCTGAGGTTGGTGGTCCTGCCTGTGGCAGGAGGGTTGGAGCTCTATGATCCTTGGGGTCCCTTCCAACCCATGCCATTCTATGATTCTATCTGTAGATGTCTCTGACTAAGAGGAATAAGAGAGGATGAGAGTGTCAAGTGGCTGGGCACTATTGTATTGCCTTCCTCTGTGACTTCTGATGAAGTGTCATGTTCTGTGATGCAATGAAGCACATCAGTGCCCAACACAAAGCACATGGGAACAAGCACACAAGAACTTTACAGATTATTATCACATAATGCCTCCTGCCCCAGGACAGAGACAAGGTCCACATTACTAGCAAACAAACAAGAAACATCAGGAAAAGGAGATGACACTGATCTTTGACCAGCGAAGCATGATCTGACAAGCAACAGCTCAAATATATGTGATTGACTAATTCATTAACCAAATACAAGATTATGTGATACCTACAGTAAATTCTGCAGGTAAAGGAATATAATTTGGCAACAATACCCCTGAAATACTATTTTAAAATACAGAATTATTTGATCAGTTCCTGAAAACATTTGGGACTAAGTGTCACAAAGTGTTTGATTATCCTCTGTTATGTCTGTCATCAGTAAACCTGAAGAGTGTTCTAACTTCCCAAATGTGTACAGTCTACCTTCATGCCTCTTCAGATGAGATAGGATTAAGGTTGAACACACCTATGCTCTGCAGGTGTTAAGTCTGGGAACAGCTTCTGCATGGTTTTCCCCTCCTAGAAAAATTTGCCTGTCTCCTTTTTTAACAGAGGTAAGAGGACAAAGGGCTGGACTCAGGTTGGAGACACTCTCCAGCTCTGATGACTTGTGTCACTCCTGCCCCTGTGCTGCTTTCTGCTTCACAGCTAAGCCACCAATCTAGCCACCACTTAATACGTTACACATTTAGCAATTTAAACAGCTGAAAGCTTTCCTGTTATGGCTGCTAATATTCATGGGAGGAGGCATAGTGCGGTAAGAGTGGCATTGAATTTTTGCTGTTTCTTGGCTAAGCTTATAGAGGGAGATGTTGTCCCTAATGTTCTGCACTTCCCTTCGTTGCTATGCTTGTTTACAGTTATGGAAACAGTTCTGAAATATTAAGCAAGACATATACTGAACATAAATGCCTTACTGAATGGTATTAGCAGCGTATAAAAAAAGGAAAAAAACCCCAATCAGATGTGACGAGTCCACTCCAAGCACTGCTGTTACCTCACAATCTGAAGCTGGGAGCAGAAAAGAACGGTATGACCCAGGGAGACCTTGCAAAAGGCTCTCTTGAGCAAACTAACAGATCATGTATCTTCTCCTGCATGCAGAGACAGAGTTGGAGAAGCTCATGGTTATTTCAGCAACCATTCCACTATGAGATTCTCCTACAGTTCCCACAGAAAGAGAGGAGAGCTACTTTGGGTGAACTCTGAAGAGTTCTAGAAAGCCACAGAATTTTTAACTGGTGAGAGGTTAGGAAATGGATATAGGTTTGGGGTTTTTTTTAAATAATGGGGAAAAAAAATGCTGAGTGTCAAGGGAGGCTCACAAAAAGAAGACCGTGGAAGACTGACAGCTGGACTTCAGCACATTCACACAATTTGCTTACATGGGATTTCTGCATATTATCTCCTAGTACTGAAAGACTTCAGGTCTATTCTTCTGGGAGTTACCTGGTTCATCATGATGTCTCTAGCCAGGACCAGCTATAGTTCTTACTGTTAACAGAAATATCTGAGCCTTCACAGACACAGTTTCTATACCTAATCCTGCAGGGTGTTCTGGTGCTTCAGTATCTTTATTATTCAGCAGATTTCATAATTACTCTTTCCTGCTTCTGGTGGACAGGACAGGAAATCACACAGCATAGGACCACAGCTTCTCACAACCACAGACTGCCTGCCTCCTTTCTTTTTTCAAAAGCTATTTATGTTCTTGAGGATTATAGTGAAGTTCCAGTTCTGTGTTTTCTTTTCAATCTAAACAGCCCCTAGAGTGCATTTCATTCTTCACACCCGTCAGAGATTCAGAACACAGTGTAACATGTGACATTTCCTTGTACACTGCTTCCTCTTGCAGACACAATCTCCCATAGTCACATTTCTTAGAATGTAGTACCTAAACTTGGACACAGTGCTGTGTGCTTAGCATGCACTCATTGACCTCTTTTTTACATTCATCTTTTGAAATCCAAACATGCATTTCCCTTTTCTCCAACAGTGTGACATCAGTGACATGTCCGTGCATGATAAACCCCAGATGCTTTCAAGAATAAATGTTACCTAATCTGTTGTATCTTACTCCACACAACTGATTATTTTTGATAAATTCAGCACTTGGCACCAGTTCCTACTGAATTAGCATCCTATTTTCCTTTCTTACATAACCTTTCCATCCAAAATTAATTTTAATTCCACTCTTGTTCACCAGCATCTTCATAGTCACCTTCACCTTAAGTGTTGGTGGCAAATTTACATAAGGACACACTTATTCCATCACTCAAGTCATCTCCTCAAACAGACCCCCCTGCAATACCACCAAATAAATCCTTTCCTTGTTGAAATATGCACGTGATTCTGTGTACCAGAACCCACACATGTACAAACACACATGTGTGCACACACATTTACACACTGTCCCTATCTGAATGTAAACAGGTTAGACTGACTGCAGAACTGTGTTTTTCTTGTTGTTTTCGATGTTTGCTTAGTGACAACTGGTTAAGACTGCCCTCACTAGAAACAAAATCTGTATTAACACGCTCACTGGATTCAACTAACTTCTACATTCCAAAATTTTTAACTATGAAGCAACGAAGAGCAGTTTTTGCAATGTACAAATAACATCCAGCTAAGCTAACACATTACAAAAATCTACATTCTTTTAAGAAGTCATCTTACAAAAACACCACCAAGAAAAAAAGCACAAAACATGCTTTCAAAAGTCAGTCAATGTCAAGTTTAAAAAATAATTCCTTCTTTTTATGTGCAATATTGAACAATGAGTTCTGACCCTATGCCAGAATTTCTCTGAGGAACTGTATAACACAACAGTATTTAAAAAATATATTCATAACAAAAAAGGAAAAAATGCAGGCTCATTTTAAATTTTTGCTTAGCTACGCAAAACTGCTAGGCAAATGTGGATGCTACAGTGGGAAAGTAAATGTCAGACTTGCACAGACTTGCTAGCGGGGTGCTCAGAGTTACACTGCTGTCAGAAATTCCCTAGGTAAAACTAAAAAGAAATATTTTGTGCTCAAGCATTTTTATAAATTCCTCAGAGATACCATAAATATTAATAAGAACATATTTTAAAGCAGCCTGTTAAATATTAAGGCATGTGCATGTATGCTGTACTAATGTACAACAATCAAGTAACAATCTACTTTACCCATAGGATTCCCTAATTTTTTTTTTATAATTATTTTTATATTTTTTAAAAAAAATTCTCCAGAGAAATCCTTGTTAACCCAAACTAACATGTTCAAAATAACAAGATTCAATGATCTGGCAGTTTTTAAGAACAGATTACTGACACGGCTTTGAATGTTTCTTAGATGAAATCACTAACATTAACACCTTCACATTAATCGATTGATGTCAGCAGAATTCTGGAGAGCTATGCTGCAGGCTCCAACACCAAAGTAGTAATCAATTAAGGAAGTCAGCTGAAAAAAAAAATGATGCAAAGATCAGAGTTGTCAATGGCAAAATAATCTCATCTCAGCGGTGTCAAAGGAAGAGTAAAAAAATGCCACGTACTTCATATTGCAAGAAAACTATGCCAAACAAGGATTTAGTAACCCAATAATTGTCAAATAACTATTGCAATTATAATCTATATAGAAATTCTTCAGGAATCTATAGTTTAGATCATATTTATGTAATTTCATACAAGGAATATTTCCATATAAATGGTACAAGATTTTTTAAATTTTTACAGTATTAACACAGTTGCTAAAAAAATAAATTCACTGATTTTATTTAAAGAGCTAAAACTCTAAATATTTAATTCAGAGATAAATACCAAGAATAAAATATAATTACACTTTAGTCCCTGCAAAGTAATTAACATTTTTACACATCTTGCACACTTTTCATTTCCATTAGGGAGAAACAAAGCCACCGATTTTTTGCTATATGTCCCATCTGTAAACTACTCTTAAGCACAAACAACACTGCTTTGTTGAGCCACGAAGTTCTTGAACCTGCTGAGTTAGCAAGGATGTCCACAGCAGGGTGTTGAGAAGGGGAGCGTTAAATACCACTCAAAATAGGGTTCTCATTTCTCCATACTCTTTGTTTGGCTATCACCACCATGAGGGCCTCTGCCATGCTACATGCCATAGAAAGCTACCTGACACAATCTGTAGTGCATTCTTTACCTTCCACAAGCAAACCATCAGAATCTATTAAAATTACTTTACGCCGATAGCACTAGAGACATGACAAATC
The DNA here is from genome assembly GCA_022605575.1 of Laterallus jamaicensis coturniculus. Classification (NCBI taxonomy): domain Eukaryota; kingdom Metazoa; phylum Chordata; class Aves; order Gruiformes; family Rallidae; genus Laterallus; species Laterallus jamaicensis. The sequence goes on from JAKCOX010000010.1 coordinate 22,002,894, forward strand.
ACAGGCCAAGAGTCAGATACCAAAGAATGTGTCTCAGGGCGTTGAGGCCAGGCCCATTTGCAAGCAAATGATATTGTGTGAAGCTGGCATGCTCAGTGCATGACAAACTGATGCAATTTCAGTACTGTCGGAGAAGCTGGGTGAGATTTCTCTGATGCTGGCTATGGTTAGCGTACAGAATTGTGCAGAGTTCCCAGATCTGAATCACTTGGGGCCTGAGAGGGCTTCACTTGACAAGCCACAAATAATTACACTACACTCTTTCTATTGTACTCTTATTATTTTGCCTCTTATCTCTAAGCTTTGAGCACTCATGAACAAGCAAGGTCGCTTCTATTTTGACCATGATGCAACAAAACATTGTTCTTTTGTGATATGATAAATAAAACACAGCCCTGCAGACTAAACATTTTTATCAGGTCCATTTTCCACTTTTATAAGCAACAACAACTTTGGAGCTTGTTAAAAGAGTAGAGGTTGGAAATAACCATGCAGGCAAGTTCATGAGCTTTTCACTTAGGAGTGTGATACAGCTATCTCGCTCGTTATTGTAAAAACTCATTTGAGAAATGGGGCATTAAGTTCTTAGCCCTTAACAGATAACAGTTATATCTGTGATTACTTTAAGCAGGTTTTTACCCCCTTTCAAATCAGCAATTTTTGACAATTTAGTTGGCGAGCAGCAAAAAATAGTTTTGAATGTGCAGCATGGGCCAGTTCTTTCCCAGACACCAAATACACTTCAAAACTAAAGTAACAGGGGGTTTGGTACCAGTTCACAAAATGTATTATTTAACAACTAGGCAGTTAGGAAAATTTTGTGTTAGTGGTATTATCCTGGCTGCTGAATTTAAAATAAGTAATGACATTCATAACATTCAGACTTAAAAAAAAAAGGGGAGAGGGACCAAAAGAAAAAGCAGTGGTGTTTGTGGTTTAAGAAATTAACTTCTACTAATCTTTTCTCAGTTTGCAGAACATTTCTTCTCAAAAGAAATTCCTTTCTTTCTCCCAGGAAAAATTATGTTAATGGACTTCTTAGCTGAAAGCACTAAACCACTACTTCCCTGTTCGTACCTAATTTGGGGCAACATAAGGATTGTCGTATTTGAAAACAGACAATTACTATCCTCAATAACACTGCTACCAAGTTGTTTTAAAACAGCACATCTAAAAATATTCTCTCCCTCTTCGCAACTGGCACTAAGAATTTATGGTAAAACCTGGAAGTCTGACACTGCAATACCCCTGCCAAATAAAGGTAAAACTGAAACCACCAAAGGAACAGTTTTTGATATAGAGGAGAAATATGGAAAGGATATTGTGAAAAGAAGCATACTCAGCTTTACTTCAAAATCTACTTGCACTCTGTAATCTCTGTGTCAAACTGGAACACTTAAAGCATGCAGAGGAAATGGTGCGAAGATTGTACTGCTACCAGTCACAATCCACATCCACATTCTGAATGCTCAGCAAAAGGAAAGGCCTCTGACGTTTCCTATTCAATACCAAAAATAGATGTTTTCAGTATTTACTGACTTTTGTGCTCCCTCACTGCAACATAAAAATGGAACCTAGGTCTTTGGCTTTCAGAGAGAGAATGGATTTTTAATTAGAACCTAGATTTTAAACGTTCTCTAAAGAATGGAGTATTTTGGAGTTTCATGTAGTGTATGCCATCACGGGAAAGAATTTTTCCTAGCAGTTGGAATAAATCAGAATAGTAACAGGCTAATACATTTTCTGGTTCTATAATGAAGTACAAATTCAAGTCCAAATTAGTTTTATATTTTTTTACCTGAATATCCACCTTCTTCATCTGTTTCAAGCAAAATAAATATTTTTATAACATTATTATTATACATCTATTAGTCCATGAATTTATGGAAGACACATTCCTTATGTTTCCATATCTCAAAAGAACAAGAACGCTAGATTGTAGTTGCCATCACAGCTTGACTGCAAGGCAGAAGCATCACCCAGGAGTCCTGGAAAGAGCTTGATTACTAACTTAAGAGTGTGGAAGGAAATCTATATGCAAAGACACAGAAACCTGTGCAAGACCAGAAGTAAAGGCATTCAGCTAAAGTACATATGGTCACTTTTCATAAAAGCAGTTTGCTGTAATCAATACAAACTCGCTGCTGAACAATTGATCGTTTCACCACATAATCAAGATTCTTTGTTTGTCCTTATGTAAAAGATGATAGGAAAGCCTTAGATTTCATTATTTTCCAATTTGGAGATACTGCAGCACATGAATACCTTCTGCCCTGGTATAAAAAGGGAATCCATTTTTAAAAAGTGAATCAATTACAGGAGGAGACAAGGAATATAAAAATAAAATAATGAAGATCGGTAATTCTTATCTTGCAGTTTTCAAGGTAGACTAGTGGGACAAAAGACTTTTAGGGAAGTTTTGTACCATTTTCGCTATATTAAAATATCATGTAGTCAAACAAAAAGAATACTGTTTTGGATAGACATTACCTTACACAGCATCTCACCAGGCAAGCAACTAAGTGTAAGCAACTCCTTCTCTCGTTTTTGAAACCTGCACATGTACACAACCCAACAGCTGTCACCTTGAGGCCCTGGTGTTCACTGGGACCCACAGACACTGTGACATACAAATAAGTACTACACTAAATGGAAGACGCAGTGGAAATCTGGCTGTCGTTTCTTACAAATTACTTACTCTAGCTACACTGATGGCAGCTTCAACATCCAAAATCAGATTCTCAGATTTACAATTTATACATTTTTAGAGATGAAGGTTGGTTTGAACAGGAGGTGGAGCTCTCACTGCATCAGCAGGAGGAGGAATGAGAGGAAACAGTTTAGTTAGAACCTGGAATGGAGATGGAGCTCTTTTCTCATGGTATGCTCTTTCTGTCCTATCTTACTCCAGTACCTCAAAATATCTAGGCATTACTGTTGCACCTCAAATATATTATTTACAAAAAACCCCAACAACCACACAATGTTTACTTGTTTATCAAATGTGAAATGCTATAGAAGTAGTAAGAATAACAACAATAATAATAATTTCTAGCTATAATATGTTTATTGTCAGGACATCTGAAAATAGTCTGTTAGCTAATAATTTCCCATTAAAAATACAATGCCACTTTCAAGAGGAATGATGACACTTGTTATCAAAATCCCCTTCCAAAATTCTCTACAAAAGCCACAGCAAGTTCAGGCTTATAAAAAACTGAAATCTGAAAGTTGATACAAGTTCCTCTCATAATTCCTGTAAACAGGAGAAATAATGCTTGCTTACAGTAAGAGCATGCAGTATCTGGAAAGCCTCTATTAGCACACTTCCATGATGCATAGCTAACAGAAATACTTCCACTGTACTCAAATATAGCCCTGAAATTCTATCACCAAGCACTTGGCCACCCAAGCCTCTCCTCTCTATGTTCTTCTTACTGCCTAGGCACCAGGAAGACCTTTCTCCAGCTTGGCAGAGCTTGTGTTGACATTGACTGAACTTTGTCCCAAGTGGCCTGTTGAGTAAGTAACACAGTTAGGTCACTAAGCTCCAGTATAAAGTCCACTGATTTCTTTCCTATTTCTTGTGAATTTGAAGATAATCATTACAAGAACCACTAAGATTTTACGTACAGTGTATACTGAAATTCCAAGATGTCAAGGTATTTATGAGGTTAATTATCAATTAAACCTGGAATGAATTACATCAGGTACTGAAAAGTTCAAAGACCACTTAAAATGTGCACTGCAGCAATAAAAAAGCAAGACGTATTACATCTTCCTTCTTGCTGCACTTTAAGGCTGGGAGTGTTCTCATTCCTCAGAAGTAAAGAATGCACATATGCTTAACACTCTCTTTGCTGACAAGTGTCACAACTTGGTGCTATTCAGACAGAAAACACCAGCAGGAGTACTTCAGTAAGAATCCCTCTGATGAAATAATTCCACTGGTAGCATTATATTATTAACAAAGTTTTGCACTCCGACCTCTCAAAGAGTGGATGGAATTGAAATAGTTCTTTATTATGATACATGTCTGAATGCTCTGCTATCTTCCTGCAGAGGTAACTTCCTCATCAAAACCAAAATCTTGGGCGAGATTGGGTAACCAGTGTTTTGCAGTTACGGTTTACTGGCAGAATGTGTCAACTTTTGTTTTTTCAGACAGCAAATTGATAGATGCAATCATGCTGCTGCCTCTTTATCCCACTGCTGACACCCGCCTACCCCCTGCAGAACACATACAAAGTGATTTCTTGCTCACAGAAGTATTACACGGCACTTTCCACTACCTTCTCATGACCACGAATCGGGGTGGGGGAAGCAGTGTTGAGCAATTGCACAACAATTAGAAATCAGTGGAGCTATATGTCTCTGCCTGATCTGTCTATGCCCCAAAGCAGATTAAACAGGCAAAAAAGGAAAGAGCTTCAACAGATTGTTATGTACACATTCAGTGATTTTTTCACTTTGGTTTTACCTTTTTCCAGCTTCTGCCTTGGCAGCCTTCATGCACACTGCAAAATTCTCTTTCTCACTTCATACCCTTTAAGTTCCCATTGCATACCAAGTGGTCAGTTTCCTATCACTGACCTACAGTCTGTCAACAGGAAAACTGACTGGAGGAAAGAAATTTAATCACCAGTGCTGACAAATGCACAAGTTTGCACAAAAAGAAAAGTATTTTCAGTACCAGCAATCTTTGGCCTAAATTACCAGGTCTATTTCTTCTGTTAATACATGCTACTTCATTGGAACCGAAAAAATAATGGTCTCATATAACATTTTTCTGATATTACAGATTCATTAGCATCTGTCAGATTATCTTTATCCTCTTCATCTTCCCAAGTAAGAGAGGCAAACCTACTCCGACTCCCTTGTTGGAGATACCAGAGCAGCTAAAAATTTTCTGTGAAGACATCAAGACAACAAAAAAGTCTAAGTGATCTAATAAAAGTCTAACAGATGTAATATTTCTGTTTAGCTTCCTTGAACTTGTACTAACTGGCTTGTCACTGATTTCAATGGGACTTAGGACGAAAGGCGACTTTCGTCTTGGTGGAGGACTTGGTGAGCTTCTACATGCTGGACTGGTAAGCAAATCACGCTGCAAATTTCATATTCAAGGCACGCAGACTTTGTTCAGACTTTCTAAAACTACCAGGTTCACAAAGTCCAGAGAATCTGAAAGGTTTGGAACAGTAATACTTCAAACTGTCTTTATGTCAACTCATTCACACGATTACCCCCTCTATGCTTTTTATGTATAATACCAAGAACTACTCCCTCTCTTTCACTCACCAGCTGCTATTGTGGCTTACTCTTAGGCTTCATATGGCAGAACATCTAAAACCTTCCCTTTTTGATTCTATGCACAGTTACTTTAACAGTAAAGAATGCTGACATATATAAGCTATAGCAAACTAAGTCCTTGTAGTTTTACACTTTCATAAACAAAAGGACAGCCCAGTAGTTAAACGGCTGCTTCTGCAGAGGTAAAGTCTAAGGACTTTCAAAAAATCCACAGTACCTTAGGATCTTACCTGTCATATCTTACTTCAATAACATTTGCAACTCCAGGAGCAATTTTGGGAGTAGTATTGGAAGCATTAATTAAAAATGTAGTAAGCACATGTGTCAGTCAAGTATGCCCTCTGCTCTACAACACATTTAAATGTATGTCACCTTGACCTGCAATATACCACTGTAAAATTTTTTTTGGTCAATATAAATCAAATGTACACTAATTTATTCAGTAAGTTTCTTAGCATCTGAATCAACTTTAGAAATCTAACTAGTATTTATTATTCTGTTATTGACAAAGGGAGCATATTTAAATGATAACAAGAACACATGGGTGTCATTTTGAAGTTGAATTGTTCCCTAGGGACATCCTTAGTAAGCATCTACATTTAAAGGTCATTCACTGCCAAATTATGAACAACTGTTGCATTTATTAGCACAGGCTCAATAGTTTGGAAGCCAGTGTCATCAATTTAAACTGACAATGAAATCTAATTGTCCACAAGGAAAACAGACATTTTCTTTATTCTGTGTTTCCTCATTTTGTTTATACTCCAAACAGAGCTGGAAAAACTGTAAATGTACTGGTTTTCTTTTTTTGGAGGGTGGAAAAAAGTCTTTCATGGTTTTACATTAGAAGAACAGTGTGCTAGTAAAACTGAGCTCCTGAAAGGACTGAGTTTCCCATTTACCTTGTTGAGATACCATGTGTTGCATTATTGATTTTACCTTATTTTTTTTTCCTGATCTTTTCTTTCTGTAAACTTTTCACTAATCAAGACCCCAACCTTTCTATTTCTTAATTGCTTTGTAGTTTTCCCTCTGAAGACAGGGAGAAGTTTTCTGTTTCTGTGGCATTTCACTTTCACCCTCCCCCCAACTGTTTTCTGTTCATATAGCAAGCAGGTGGTTGATAGGTTTCTGCCCATTCCACCTTCCCAGTGGTGCCTAGCCATACCAAAGGAAAATCAGCTCAAACAACAGGTTTCAGGAAAAGCAAGCTAAAAAAATCCCAGTAAGTTGGCAATGATTTTCCTCTAAAAAAAGGACAAACACTCTTCCTGTGTCTTTCCTTTCCAAGCAGTGAGGATACACAGTGGGCAGGCTGAATCCAAGAGGAACTGGATTTTGTTCTGCTAAAGATAAGGAGCCAGAAACCCAGAGATGTCAGGGAAGTGTGTTTTGGTAGCCGTGCAGCACCACTGCAGAGAGAAAGGAATCTCCTTTCAGTCTCTTCATGCAGGAGGTCACCATCATCGTTGCCAGCAAAGAAACTAGGAAGACCATGGTCACACTACTCAAAAACCCCTTCTGTCCTGTTTGTCTGCCATGTCCTCTTGACGGTCACAGTGCCAAATACACCCTCTGTAACACCCTGGTATGTTACTGGGTAGTGGTGAGCCGGCATGTGATCAATCTTCTATCTGCAGCAGACTCTATCATCCTTTTCTGCTTTGAATCACATAATCTCTGGTAGTTCCATGTTTCAGCTACTCCAAGAAAATATTTTAATTCTGAGCAAGTTGGAACTTGTCGAAAGGAGAATAGTAAAAGATCAACTGTGTAAAGTAGTACTCCTATGATCACAGAATCACAGAATGGGTTTGGTTGGAAGGGACCTTTAAAACTCATCTTGTACAATGAGCAGAGACATCTTCAACTAGACCAGGTTGCCAAGAGCCCCGTCCAGCCTCACCTTGAAAGTCTTCAAGGATGGGACATCTACCCTGGGGAACCTGTTCCAGTATTTCACCACACTCACTGTAAAAAATTCCTTCTTTATATCTCACCCGAATCCCTCCTCCAGTTTAAAGCCATTAATCCTTGTCCTATCATTACAGGCCCTATTAAAAAGTCTGCCCTCACCTTTCTTATATGCTCCCTTTAAGTACTGAAAAGCCACAAGAAGGTCTCCCCAGAACCTTCTCCCAATTCTCTCAGCCTGTCTTCATAAGAGAGGTGCTTTAGCCCTCTAATCATCTTTGTGGCCTTTCCCTGCACCTGCTCCAAAAAGTCCTTATCTTTCTTGTACTGAAGACCCCAGAGCTGGACACAGTACTCCAGGTGGGGTCTCCTGAGAGTGGAGTAAAGGGTAAGAATCACCTCCTTTGACCTGCTGACCATCCTTCTTTTGACGCAGCCCAGGATACGGTTGGTTTTCTGGGCTGCAAATGCACCTTGCTGGGTCATGTGGAGTTTTTCATCAACCAACACCCTCATATCCTTCTCTACAGGGCTGTTCTCAATCCCTTCATCCCCCAGTATGTATTGATACTGGGAGTTGCCCTGACCCATGTGCAGCACCTTGCACTTAAGCCTAGCTCAGGAGGTTCACACAGGCTCCCTTCGTAAGCTTGTCCAGGTCCCTCTGGATGGCATCCCATCTTTCAGGCATGTCAACTGCACCATGCAGTTTGGGTGTTACCTGTAAAATTACTCGAGAGTACATTCCCTCCCTCTTCTCAATGATAAACATATTAAACAGTCCTGGTACCAGTACTGACCCCTGAGGAACACCACTTGTCACTGATCTCCATCTGAACATTGAGCAGTTGACCACTATCCTCTGGATGTGACCAAACCATCCATCCCATAAAATCCATATCTCTGCAATTTAGAAAGAAGGATGTTCTGTAGGGATCATGCCAAAGGCCATACAGATGTCCACACAGATGACATCAGTAGCTCTTCACTTGTTTACTGATGTCACTCCGCCACATCAGGACACTAGGTTGGTAAAGCAAAGCCTGTCTTTGGTGAAGCCATAGTGGCTGCCTTGAATGGCGTCCCTGTACTCTATGTGCCTTAGCACAGCTTCTAGGAGGAGCATTTCCACAATCTTCACAGGCACAGAGGTGAGGCTGATACTTCCCAGGGTCCTTCTTCCTACCATTTTTAAAAATGGTTACAAGTTTTTTCTAGTCACCAGGGACTTGGCCTGACTTTTCAATTATCATGGAAAGTGTCTTGGTAACTACATCAGATAATTCCCTCAAGACTCAGGTCCTACAGACTTATGTAGGCTCATGTCCCTCAGGTAGTCATGAACCTGATCTCTTACAGAGGAGGAACTGTTCCTCCAGTGCCTGTCTTAGGAATTCATCTACTTGAGAGGTGTGGCAAGAGAGGTTGCCAGAGAAAACCAATATTAAACTGAGCACCTCAGCTGTTTCCTCATCTGTTGTTACCAGTTTGCCAGTCATGTCTATTGTGGGCTACATTGGTGGCTGGACTTGACGAGCCTAGAGGTCTTTTCCAACCTTAAAGATTCCATGGTTCTATGATTTTCTTTGACGTTCATCACCACGCTGTTTTAAATGTTAATACTACAGGTAAGCCTGATGATGCCAAGTAACAGAATTACCTGTATGTCACACTTCACTCAAATATACTGCACTAGTCAAGGATTCCACCCATCACCTTAAACTTGAAGATTACATATCAAAGTGATTCAATACTTCATAGTGTAACTTCCTACACTTACCTTTTCTCATTCATCACATTCCCTTAGCACAGAACTGGTGGAACATCTACTGAAATCACAAATTCCTCAGTGTCCCGTAATCCCCTCACTTCATGGTTGTACCCACCAAAACCACAGCCTGACTGCTAACCTCCACGTAATCAGATCAAAAAAGATGAGAGCTCATGTGGTCTGCACACAGAGACATTTCACAAGCTCCAATCATCCAAGTGACCTTGCTTTTTTGCTCAATGCAAAATCATTTTTATCACATTGTTTGGGTTTTTTCTTAGTAAATAATCTCTGCCTATACAGTATCTCCTATCAAGTGCAGAGCAATAAGCCTCTGATTAACCCTCAGTGAAGGGTTTATAGTGTACTCATTTACATCAGCTATGAACTTTTATGCTTGGAACAATACTTAAGACAAATTATTTAGCAATGTAAAAAGTTGACAATTACATCAGAATAAGCTTTGCTCATGTATAGTCCATGAGCTCTTTAGAACATAAAGGAAACATACCATTATCAGAACAGATTTCTGTATCTTCTCTCACGGGCATGCCTGACATAGAGAAACTTTAGCTATGACTTCTAGTACAGTTTCATGCTCAGGAACCCCCCTGAATTGATGCATCTAACAGTGTAAAGCATGACAGTTTTTGTAAGGGACATGGTATAGATCAATCCTCATCTGATTAAAGGCCTAAAGTAATCACGTACTACCGAAGTCCACTGAGCAAGAGCAAGTTTCAGATGTATGAGCTTGATTCATCACCAGCCACGTGAGAGAAACAATGTTGTAATAATGAACCATTTTCACTTTCAAGATAATTTACTTGAAAGACTTCTAACAAGACAGTTTCATTTCTGATTTCTTTGAAGCTTACACAGTCAAACATTTATAAAAAAAAAAATCCTCTGGATAGCAAGATTCATTGACAGAATTACTGTCAAAGAAATAAAAACCATGCTAAAACTAAACACTAAAAATATACATTGTTACGAAAGATGTTCTTTGTGTGATAAGCACATCTCAGAAATGACCCTGTCACTTCAACTGACCTGCCCGACTGGGATATGCTGGTATTGGTCTGTACTATTGCAACTGCACATCGACCAGAATGTTTCAAAGCTGTCTGCGTGGTTCTGGGGAATGCAACCACGCTGCAGGAAAGCACCTGCACTTAAGTTCAAATAAGAGAGTTCAACTATGAACAGGCAGAAATACTAATGCAGTTACATTTTCACATTACCTAATTTAAAGTGGTTTCCAAGGCTTGTAAATACTACTTGGCACTGAGGACCAAAGAATATACAGCATCAGGCAGATGCAAGAACAAAATGCACTCGCTTCATGCAACTGTGCATAAATGGACCAATCTTCTGGCAATTCTACCAGAGTTCCCCCTCCCCCCTGCCAGTATTTAACAGCTCCAAACTACTGAATGAATGCACTTAGTAAAAAAAAATTAGTTTGAACATCCACCTTCAGTCATATGCCCTGGGCTTTGGTCCAGAGCATCCCATGTTCACCCAGCAACATGTGGAAAAATGCCCGGGGCCATGTTCAGTCAAGTTAGGAGAACCTACAAGGGCAGAGACCTCAAAATTCACTGGGAAACCAGTATCAGTGCTTGACTACCCTTATAGGAACAGAAAGTTTCTGCCTTATGTTTAAATGGTATCCCCCACATTCTGACTTGTGCCCACTGACACCCGTTCCATCACTGGGCACCACGAAGAAGAGCCTGGCTCCCTTTTCTCATTCCCTCTCTTCAGACTACCTGTACACAGCGGTGAGATCCCCTGCACCGTCTCCAGGGTGCACAGTCTTGGTTGTTTCAGCCTTTCCTCATGCAAAATATGCCCCGGTCCCTTCATCATGTTTGGCCTCTGCCCTGCGGAGCTCAGCCCCGTACCCTGAGCTCAGCAGGGCCGAGCGGCAAGGAGGCACCACCGCCCACCACCCGCTCCTGCGTCAGGGAGGCCAGGGCAGAGCACGGCAGGGCCGGGCCGGGCAGGGCAGGGCAGGGCAGGGCAGGGCAGGACGGCCGCGCCCCGCCCCGCAGGCCCCTCGGGCCGGCACCTGTATGGCGGCCTGGCCCCCGCCGCGTCCCCCTCTCGCCGCCGCCACATCGCCGCCCCGAGGCGCACGGCTCACCCCGCCCCGCCGCCCCTCACCGTGTAGCCCCGCTCCAGCTCGCTCTCCTCGTAGCGGAAGGAGGGGATGTACACCTCCATGGCGGGCCGGCACGGGGCCCCGGGCTCCCCCCCTGTCAGGGCCGCGGGCGAGCGGCGAGCGGCGCCGCCGCGGCCATCTGCACGCCGCACGTGACGCCGCGCACGTGACACCGGGCGGGGCGGGGCCGGGCGCGCGGCGCAGTCCGCAGGTTTCGGGTGGTGGTTCCTCGCGCCGCGGACCCAGACCCGGGCCCGGCGGGGACCGGCCCCCGCACGGCCAGGGGCGCCCGGGAAGGGGCGGAGAGACGCGGGCGGGGCGTACTCGAGGGGTAAAACGCGCCGTAACGGCGTGCGGGCAAGCGGCTGAGGGCCGAGCTCTTTCCCCGGCACAGCAGAGGGCTGCCCGCCGCCCCGCAGAGCTGCGGTGCCGCCACCCGGCTCTCGGGAAGGGTGGGGGTGGCGGCGCGTGAGGTGAGAAGGGCTGAAGGTCCTCTCGAATTTCCACCGTGTTTTTACAGACCAGAGTTTGGGAGCACCGTCTTTGGCAGGGCGGCGCAGCAGTGTTGCTTTGGAGCACGGAGGAGCGGAGAGAAAGGAAACGTCGAAGGGACGGGTCCGTCCAGCCCCGAATTCCCAGCGCGGCTGGGTCCGCGTCCTAGGGCGGCTGGGTCCGCGTCCTAGGGCGGCTGGGTCCGCGTCCCAGCGCGGCTCGGTCCGCGTCCTAGGGCGGCTGGGTCCGCGTCCCAGCGCGGCTCGGTCCGCGTCCTAGGGCGGCTGGGTCCGCGTCCCAGCGCGGCTCGGTCCGCGTCCTAGGGCGGCTCGGTCCGCGTCCTAGGGCGGCTCGGTCCGCGTCCTAGGGCGGCTGGGTCCGCGTCCTAGGGCGGCTGGGTCCGCGTCCTAGGGCGGCTGGGTCCGCGTCCTAGGGCGGCTCGGTCCGCGTCCCAGCGCGGCTCGGTCCGCGTCCCAGCGCGGCTCGGTCCGCGTCCTAGGGCGGCTTGGTCCGTGATCCCCCGGGCGCTGCACACACGCAGCTCCTCTCGCAAGGCCCGAGGCGCACCGGCACGTGGAGGTACGGGATAGACATGCTGAGCGGCGAGGCAGGTTGCCAGTGCGGTGGCCATTCCCGAGAGGCTGCGCTGTGCAGCAGAGCAGGCCGAACCGCTCGAGATGTGCGGACGACTTCTCTCTGGTCACTGGCGAAATCCAGTAAAGCTTGATGCTCCCCAAAATAGGCTGTATCAGGTAAACTGTGTCCAGTTCTGGGCCCCTCAGTTCAAGAAGGACTGGGAACTCCTTGACAGAGTCCAGCATTGGGCCTCCAAGGTGATTCAGGGAGTGGAACATCTTCCTTATGAGGAAAGGTTGAGGGAGCTGGGCCTCTTTAGCTTGGAGGAGACTGAGGGGTGACCTTATTGTTTATAAATATGTAAAGGGTGAGAGTCAGGAGGACAGAGCCAGGCTCTTCTCAGTGATGGGCAGCAATAGGCAACGGGTGCAAGCTGGAGCATAGGAAGTTCCATGTGAATGTAAGGAGGGACTTTCTCAGTGTGAGGGTGACGGAGCACTGGAACACACTGCCCAGAGAGGTGGAGTCTCCTTCTCTGGAGACATTCAAACCTGCCTGGATCTGTTCCTGTGTGATTTAGTCCAGGTGACCCTGCTCTGGTGGGAGGTTGGACTGGATGGTCTTTCAAGGTTCTCTGAAATAGGCGGCTGTGTCAATGATGTTAAGAGCAACAGAGGCAGGAGCAGGTGGTGGAATTTGGTAGGCAATGCTGCACAGGGTAATAATGCTCCTGCCTCACACAAATTTGCTAACCCCACGTTTCAAACCATTGTGAAGCACTGCAAAACGGCATACTGCAGCTGTATTAGATGGCAGTACCTTGAAACTGCCCTTACAAGGTTTTATGAATCCTAAAGTCTTGGTGGCTAAATGGTTAAGATGTGCAACCTCACCACCTGTCATTGATCTTTTAAAGAGAAGCTACCATTATAAACTCATGCATATGCAGAGCATTTGCATAAGCACAGTAGGGTGGAAAAATATACCTCAAAAATGGACGAAAAACTGCTATTACTTTAATCTGACCTCTGTGGTTATGCTACATCAGTGTTTCTAAGATCAGCTTTTTGAAACATCTCCTGAAAACTAATTCACTTCCTTCTAGATTGGTAACAGGGGAAAAAACAATACAAGCCTTTCTTTCTTCCATTTCTCTTTGTTTTACTGCCAGCTAAATTTAATTATATTTTGCTCTAAGGAAAGACTTCAAGAATTCAATACAAAATAGAAGGCTTTTGGCTAAAAGCAAGAGGACTAAAGCAAACTAACGCTAGTTCTCTTGGCTGAACTAAAGCAAACAACTAAAAAATGACCTGAAATCAAAGCAAGACAGTAACGGGGTATTTGTTTCTGCACAATGCTGCTCCTCTGCCAGTGTCCCTAACTGCTGATGACCACCAGCACAGTCCCAGTGTTGCTCTGTGGTAGTGGTGCAAAAGTGAACAGGTTTCCAGTCCCAGTGTGTTCTGGCCGTAGGGACTATGTCCTTGGAACACAGTGATGACTCAGGGGAGTGAATAAGGAATCCCATTTCTCCCTGAAGCATACTCTGACAAATGCATTACCATCATCCCAAGGAAAGGCAGGCCATATAATAGTCTAATCAGTCTGGTAAATGTGGGCATATTAGATAATAATTAACATGCTATCATTATTGTTAATTTCCAGTTAAGATTCCAGTTTTTAAGCTTAGTTTCTGTTCTTGCCCTAATACAGAGCGGATGGACCAATCTAATGACACCATTTATGCCATAATGCTTTCATGCTGATGAAAGCCAGCAGAAGAATTTCACAGGGCTGCTATTTGTGGTTGTTTGCAATTTAATAACCAATTATTTTAAAAAGCTACTTTTCTCCCTAATATCATATAACTTACTAACAAAGAAAAGTTTGAGACATTAATCTGGTTTCAAATTCAATAGTACATAATGGAACTTTTGACTGCGCATCAGCCAAGAGGAACAGGGAAGATTACATGGTGAGCTGAATTCAAATACGTCAATATGTTCTGGAATGTTAAATACTTAATTTGCACAATGTATCATCATTAGTTGGCTAATCTTTAAAGTTACATCTAAAGAAAAAAATAGCATTTCTCCACATGGCTGACTAGCCAAGGATGGTCTTTCTGTCTCATACATTGAGGAGCAAAATTTAAGAAACATTAATTCATACGCTGCTATCAATGTGCACTAAAACCAGGATTCTTGCTTTTGAAAGCTAATTGCACAAATGATACAATGATTTCCACAAACAACAAAGCAAGGAGAATGTATTTTCAGCATAGCTTGGTTTGAACCAGGGTAACATCTATTAGAATCATGGTAATAAACCTAAAAGCAAAACTGTAAAAGGGTCGAGCTTTAGTGGTAACAATTACATGCTGCCTTCAAATTCATCAGTCAAACAGGCCCCAGATGGTCCTCTAGGAACTGTAGAGGTTGGTCTTCGATGTTGTTTGCTGTTACAAGTATCAGTATCTTGTCTTATAAAGTTAATTCGATCCATAATGGAAAATAAATGATTAAATATACTCCAGTTTTAACTGCTACCTGTTATTGGGATCTAGCTTAACCTTCCATTATTACAGAAACTGTGCATCACCACTGGTGACATAGGTTCAATCAGTGAAGCATGTCACACATAATTAATTGAATAAAGCATGTGGCATTTTCACTATCAAACTTTCAGAGCTATCTAAAAATGTAATATTGTATACAAATAAAAAAACCCAAACACCATTTGTTGGCCACTTCTGCTTTTTCCTGAAGTTGTCACTATGCAGTTCCTCTGGGGGGCGAGGGGGTAGGAGTGTGGAATTCAGTATTCATCATACTAGAATGACTCATGGGAGAAAGGAAGGAATGACAATAGGCAACTCTGACAGATCAGTTTGCACTAATTCTCATGATTTGAAGACTTTTTGAATGGCTAGTTTCTGTAACAGAAGTAGGCAAAGAAACACATATAAAAATTCTAATCTAAGTGATAAGTAAAGTACACATGAAAACAAGAGGCCAGATTAAAAAAAAAACAAACTCAGCCCTTAATAAGATCACCCCTGTTTGCTGATTTTCCCTGTGCTACCAGAAAGACTGGTTTTAAGTAAACTTCAACTTCTCTGTACTGCTAGAGATTGGTAAACTGTAGCAGATTTCAACATACTTGACAAAACTCTGAGTAAAACCACATTTTCTTTTTAAGGTATTCACATCTTCCTCACTAGTTCAAAGACTTAGCTGAGATTTTTTTTAAAAGCAGTGCAGTTGTTTCTAAAACATCACAAAGCACTTCCATCAGGCAGGAAGTACAAACAAGACCACTTGGAAAGAAGACAGAATTGTATCTCCAGAAAGGTAGTTCGGTTTTCTACTTGAGTTCAGATAAAACCTTGGTACTTCTGGCAGTCACAGTATTTGGAGCTGCTAAGCAGGTAGTTTTCTGAACAACCCGAGTGAGTGAGTGTGCACATAGCTGGTGGGGCAGGGAGTGGAAGTCAATGTAAGGTAGCGGCAGGTTTTGATATGGTTCAAGGCTCCTCAACCTTGCTGAGATCTCCCCTAGGTTCCACAGCAGATGTGAGGTTAAGATAAAGCATTTCCTCTCTCATGATTTGTGCTATCTTCCTTCCGTGTGCTCCTCTTATCTTCATCTCTCTAAACCACAGATATATGGTTTATATCTTTTCTTGACCTTCCATTTCCATTGTATGTTTCTTTAATTTTCTAACAAATATCCTGCTAGAAGGATTCTGCCTAAGCTGTCTTGCATACTCTTCTGAGGCCCTCTTTCTTAACCACAGAAAACAGATTTTATTTTATTTTCTTCTCTGTGCTAGACACTTGCTCACAGATCTGGGGGGAAAAAAAAAGGAAAAAAAGAAAGAAAAAAAGAAAAAAACTAGTCTTTTAGCACTGAAATAAGTTACTTTATTAATAACCTCACTCCCATTCAACTACAGAAGACAATTTTAAAAAAATAAAAAAAGACTCCTCTAAGCAGATAACAAGCAAGATTTTGAACCACCTGAAACTTCTGCTCCTTACATGTTTTAATGTTACTTTCTTTCCTCACAATTGTGAGAATGTTACCAGATACAAATTACTAGACAGCCTGTTCTAAAGTAAAAAGACAGCAAAAATAATGTCTTTTTTTTTTTTTTTCTATTTTTCTTTAAGACAAGCATTTCACTGAAGACATAATTATAGTGGATGCTGGCTGTTCACTTAAATGCACAGGATATACTAGCCAGCAGCTCATCTCCACCAGAATTTGAAATAAGCTGACATATTTGGGGCATGAACTCGAGAGACATAAAAACACAAACTCCCATATGAGGCCTTCAGAGGGAAATGACTTAGGAGAGTTAAAAGAAGGAATAATTGATAGGGAAGCAGAATATTCCATTTTAAAAGGGACAGTGACTAAAGAATCAGAGACTTATTGTAGACTGAGACCAGTTTAAGAAAGAGGTTACAATGCCTTCAATTTAGCCACATCACATCATACATTTTTAATTCAAAAAGCACCATGGACATGATACAAGAATGGGAATGATTTTAAATTGTTGCAAACATTTTCAGAGTTTATTTTAACCTAAAAAGTAACCTAGACTTCAGTAGCACCTTGTCTTTCATGCAGCATTCCAAATATAGTACACAATTTTGCAAACATTGATTTTTGTTCATGCTAGTGATTCTTCAGTGGTACACTGGCTTCTAGTTTCAGGGAAACTTAAATTTAGTACTAAATCCTGTAGTGAGCTCCACTGAGAAAACAGTTGAAGGAACAGCTTCATTCACTTGGTTTGAGAAACATCTGCTAATATGGGTATTTACTGCATTAGGAACGACGATTAGCAAACATTCAGTCTTCATAATGTAGGCAAATATATGCAAAATAAAGTATCAGATTCTTGAAACAAGAGCTTTTCTATGCTAGCCAATTGTGACATCGGATCTGGGCCTTTTGTTCAAGTTGACCCTGTGATTCAAAAAAACCTACTAATTTTTCGTATTAGCAACACTCTTGTGGTGCCCAACTCCAGAAACATGGTTAGCCTTTTGTACTCCAACAGGCTGCTGGCTTTAAGAAAAAACTCTACTTGTTCTCATTTTCAGTCATCTAGTACAAAGTCACACTAACCCTTCTTGGGACACTAATACGAAAGCTATTTCTCACTCTCACATCACAGAAGAAGAAATATATAATCCTGAAGAAATTCTAATCCTGACAGAATGAAAAAAAAAAAAAAAAGGAAAAAGATCAAGAGCTAAGAAAGTCGGACACAACACTTAAATAAAATTGTCTGAGCTCTGCATGTCTAAATTGAGTCTTTTATTTTGCAAGGACTCACTTTCACTCTCACTGGAACAAATTCCAAGTTTAATGTTGAGCTGAGTATCATCATAACACTTAGAATTTTATGCGTAGATCAATTTCTTCATCATAAACCTGTGGCATGCTTGAGCTTTTAAAAAAACAGTTACAAGCTAAATGACTTAAACACTGATGCACAATGTATTACAAGCATAAGGTTTTAGTGTTTCACCATTTTTAAAGATGCTTGAGAAAAAGGCTTGATTTTTTTTTTTCCTTTTAAAGTAACAGTTTCTGTACTCACTTCCTTGAAAAGTCCTAAAAGTACCGAGTCAACACAAGTCTGTAGAAACAGTAAGAGACACTTAGCTGGAAATTTTACACTAATTTTGATGCATACACCAGTGTATGATCTTTAAGCTGAGCTTAACTTTCCATTCTGTTTAGAAATAGTATTGGGTGTTTCTTTCTGCTTGACTACAAACGATATAAATTCATGGGCTTATCCTGAAGCTAAAAGCAATGGTTTCTCTTGTATTTTATATGATTAAGATTTTTCTAAAATGCCATTAATTTTAATATTACAATAAATTAAAATACCTGCCATTGACAAGCTCACTATGTCATTAAAATGACAAATCAGCATGTCCTATGTTAATAGTATGTATTTCAGAAAAAACATTATGCTACTCTTGATTTCTTACAGAAGATATAACAGGTCCCTACAAATATATTTTCTACTCAATAAAATTGAAGTTGTATGTCCTTACAACTGGCTTGCACTCAGCTGAATTACCTACTTTTATTCTCCTTAGTTTCCAGAAATATTGCAAGATTTTCTTCTTTTTGTATCCTAAGACCACTGGAGATAAGTAATGAAAAGTGTCAGTCCAGTAGGACATCAGTATTTTACTCTGCAGGTGATATTCACCCATTTATGAAGGGTTTAGTAAAACACTTGGAAGAGATTCCAGTTTATATCCATTGCCCATCATCAGTATTTTGACACTATGAGTATGAAGACATTACAGTTTACCAAGGCAGTGAGAACTCTATGTGAAAAGTATACCTGTAATGAAGAGATTCAGAATTAAAGAACAGAATAATTTATTATAAATACTTGTTTGTGGATCTTTTAATACCATCTCCAGAATTCTTTACTAAATGTTGGTTTTGCCTTTGATATAGTATCAGTTTGTTCTAAATGCTCATTCTAAGAACATGGGTAAATATCTACAGACACAAAACCAAAGTGTGTAATGTTTCACAAGGTACATCCCTTTATTATTGTAATCACAAAAACATGATTTTGTACAGGAATGTTTAAGTGAACATTAATCGATGCAATTAAATTTGCTTCATAAAGATTAGGTAAACATACTACGTAACATTGTATTGTAAATAACAAAAACATCATCTTTCTGGCCTTGCAGTGCACATATTAGTGCAAGTATTAAGACACAATAGTGTTCAATTCAGCAATGTATTGCAGAACATCATGCCACAGTCCACTTCAAAGAGGGTCAAGGACATGCAGCTTGTTAATAAAATGCTGTAGTATATAAAAAAAAGCCACATGTTAATTCATAAAATATATAGTGGTTTATTTGGATGATTCAAAGTGATTTCACTGTGGAATTTAGTTTATCCAGGACAAACATCCAGAGTGTCTTGCCATTTGGAATATTCTTCTTTTAGGCGATGGCTTTGGCTTCAGGTAGGAATGCCTCCCAGTATTTTATTAGCTTGAAGAGAAGGGAAAAAACACTCACTATTATGTAGTAAATGTTGAAAAAGAAAACATATATACCTTCCTCCTCTTGTAAACTTGTCTCCACTGGACAAAGTAAGAACATAGGGACTTTGTATTATCCATTCACATTATTATATAATGCAAGAGAAAATACAAATAAATACACAAATCTGCTCATAGCAGCAGAGCTGTTATGAGCACACTGTGTCACCACATGTTGAACACAATGCTACAGAATACAGATATATAGAATTTGTTTCCTAGCTCAGATTCTTACCTCTGAGGGTACCACATTTATTTTTTTCTAAATTATTTATTTTTCTTTTAATTAAATAAAGCCAGAGAGCTATATTCCTGGAATGAACAAAGGACACTTTTGGGAAGAAGGTCTGTCTGAGTCACTGGAAACGGTTTTATTGCTTTGTAACATTCAATAATGTTTTATACTTTTTGAAAAGAACAGTAAACATTTAAGTATTCATGTTTCTTCAGTAAACATAACATTCATTACAATTTACTCCATTATATAAGTGAAAGTATCACTTCAGTTTCAGAAGGAGAGTTCAAGACCCTCCACTCACCCTGCGGGATCTTCTCTTACTTCTCTGAATT
Source organism: Laterallus jamaicensis coturniculus (assembly GCA_022605575.1). Taxonomy (NCBI): domain Eukaryota; kingdom Metazoa; phylum Chordata; class Aves; order Gruiformes; family Rallidae; genus Laterallus; species Laterallus jamaicensis. The sequence continues at coordinate 22,022,814 of JAKCOX010000010.1, forward strand.
AGAGCTCTACAAGGGAGCACAGCAATAGCTGGGAAACCACAATCACTATGTTATGCTCCAATGTAGTACAGACTAGAAGTAGTCCTTTATGTTTCAGAAACGGCTGTACATAAAGCCTTTTTAAACTAATTTAATATGGAATGTATTAAATATTAACTTGTACAAAACTTAAAAATTATCTTACCTGCTGTTGTGTTTGCACTAACGACTCTAAGTACTTGATAATAACAGTTTTAAAGTCTTTCACTCGTTCCTTCTGTTAATAAATAAATTATGGCATATTAACCTCTTAACCAATTTTACTTGGAATGTCAGTATCATCTAAAGTAAAACTGTCATCTACTTGGACAAAATTATACGTGCCTCAAATCTTCCCACTTCCTTGCGAATGGTTTTGGAGATCTGTTCAAAATCTTTTTCCCCTTGTTGAACTTTAGTCTCCCACTGGCAAAGGAAAGACAGGCAAAGGTAAGACTTTGTGTTGTCCATTCAGTCCACCAGTATCTGAACTTTTCTTACTACATTAGTGACAGTGACTCGAGAGCTAAAAAGGACCTACTTGGTTTTTTTGGCATGCTTAAGTCTTATAATAGCAATTTGTAAAATAGGATGTCACTGGATAAATTAAGACAATGGTATCTCTTAGGTAATGCTATCTGTAGATGAAATGTAAAAATACATTAGTAGAACACGTAATAATATATTTTTAAGATTTTTTTTTAAAAGTATCTTGAAAGCTTTACTTGCTATTTCATTTACAAACACTGCTATAGAAGGAATGTAAGCCTGTAAGCTTTCTCTGACTACCTGTCCAATCAAGTGTGGAAGAGTCTCAAAAGGTAGTTCCCTGTACTTTCCTGATCTCAGATGAGATGATTAAATCTTCACGTCAGCCTGTGGTCAAGTATATTGATTATTATATTTCTGTTGTAGATGACAAGCTATTGAGGACATGTTTATTGGATTTCCAGTCAGAACACATGTTGCTTAAGCAAGCCATAGCACATGCTCTTGCTCAGTGGAAACTGTTCTCATAGAAAGCAGAAGTAGAAAAGTTACTGCAGGTAAGAAGAGCATAAAGAGAACTTTCAGAGGAAGTGATGTTGTTTGTGGGGTTTTGCCATATTGAGAATGTAGCACTGATGTAACAATACATGACACAAGGTTATGTTTCTCAATTATTGGGAAAACACACCCTGTTACATTAATCTATATTACATTGTAACTGCTATTGTACATCTATATATTGGAAAACTTAAGCTACCTCTGCACATCAGCCTTTCACTTCAGCCACATTCAGGCTAACAGATACTTAAAATGCAACAGTGTCTGTTCATCTCAACATAAATACACACATATCTGAGTGGTGGGCCAATACAGCCAGTAACACTTTTCTTCCTTCAGAAGGCAACAGGGAAGCAACATGCTTTAATGTAGCATATTCCTTTTAGCAATCTAGTGGTGGTGTTTGTTCCATAGGAGCATGTTGTGGTGCAGTGTTGTTACAATCATCTATGGTCCAAATAAATATATACATATTTATATTTTTAGTTTAGATTTATCCAGAGTTCCTTTATTGCCTTTTCAGATTTACCTTATGAAACTATGCAGTAAGTCCTAACAGCGTGTTACAGAATCACACAGAAGGGTATGGGTTGGGAGGGACCTCTGGACATCATCTAGTCCAACCTGCCCACTAAAGCAGGATCACCCAGAGCAGGCTGCACACTACCATTGCCAGGTTTTGAATACCTTCAGAGAAGGAGACTACATAGCCTCCCTGAGCAGTCTGTTCCACTGCTTTGTCGTTCACAGAACAGCCTGAAGAGTTATACCCAACTGCTAGGTCCAGGATATACAAATTATCTCTGCGTAAGTCTCCCATATTACAGTTTCTGACAATGAGAAGTTTTGCCTTACTCAATAAAATGTTCCTAAGACTCTTCTTTGGCCTTTTATCGGCAAAAAGCAACTGAATCATAGGTGAAACTGAAGCTGTGTAGGCTTCCACTTTGCAATTTCTGTCAGAAGGACTATTATTACAGAATTGCATCTGAACATATTTCAATGGCAGCAATTACTTTCAACCAGCAAATTCAAATTGTGGGTTTACTTACAACCTTCTCTAATCAATCCAATAAAGTGGGGAAAAAATCCTTAAGGAACAACATAAATTATTCTTTCATAGTGGGACTGAGAAAGAATGACTGGGTATTTGCTAGTACTTCCAATACCAGGAAGTATTTCTGACAAGGAGTTCCAGTTCACTGGTACTGTGGATGGATGATTGACTTGAATCTCAAGAGAGGCAACCAGAAAGAATGTGGTCACAAAAGTGGTAAGTTTTCCCAGTAAATAAAGGTCTTTTTTAAGAAGAAGAAAGCCAAGTTAATGAGTAAATTCAACACCATATGCAAAATATATTGAAGGGCAGAAAGAACAGAGCAGTTATGTGGTTTGTGACCAATGAGGAAGCCAAACAAAGTAACTGCATAAAAGAGCTTGAAATCTGCAATGATGTTCTCCCATTAAATAATGGGAGAATCATGAGAATGCATTAATGTTAAATAATTAAGTTGTCCTACCTCTTCAATTTCCTTAGTGAAGCATGACAGAAAAAGTGTATAAATTATGATACTTCAACATGTTAGATTTATTTTTAGTGAAATTACACCATATATACATACATATATATGGGTAGATATACTGCATAATTAAGCAAAACATGGGAACAAATTCTTGACTAGTTGCCTAGCTGGGTTTTAGCTTTAGAAGCCAAAAGATGCTCCTGTGCCTACCCAACTGATCTGCTAATTGTTAAAAGCATTATTTAACTTGTCCATGTTCCCCTCCTCCCATCTCCCAGACTCTGTAGAGACAGTATTAACTGTCATACAGATTTAACAAGTAACAACTGTATGCACATAATATTTTAAGTAAATTCATTTAAACACTTTCAGTAAATATGGAAAACAGCACATGAGTAAGTGATTTGTAAATAAAAATGGTATAAAATAGTGCAATAATGCAGAATGAATGAGTTAATGCAGAAAGTCTGACCTCCAAAATAATGTTTGAAAACATTACCTCTTTTATTTCATCTTTAGCTTGCTGCAATTTATCAGGTTTGTTGGCAAGTTGAAGCTTTGCTTCAGCTTCACGTTTTTTTTGTAAAGTAACCTGAGCATCTTGCCACTTCTGCCAGCATTTCATTCGATGATCAAACACACCCTGTAAGGAAAGACGTATTTATTAAACAATTGCAACTGTTAGAGTTACCAAAATTCCTAGTAGGAAATGGTAATTTGGGGTAACAATGGAACAAGTATACTTAAAGAAACTTAACGGTATCTACTGCATGTCTCCTTGCATTTAATTTGACAGCACACTCACACAGCTTAATACCTTCCATAAATAACATGGTATTCAAGAAGCCTTTTCAGAGCAGACACCTTAGTGCCCCAAAACCATTTTATGCTCCTCAATCCATCACAACACTACCAAAACAACCACTACCAAGTGCTCTACTATGCTAATACTTCTCTAAAACAGATTCCAGTGAGCTTTCCATGCAAGTGGACATAGTCAGCTATGCATTTCTGTTAGCAATAGACCAAGCAGAATTATAGATATTAAAAAAAGCCCACCAAAATACCATCAAAACTATATACTCCCAGTAACCTGGCACATTCACAGATTTTTCTGGACAGAATTTGTAGACACAACTTCCCATGTCAAAAGCTAGTTATGCTGTGCAGCACGACTTACACCAAACCCAAGTATTTTCTTTAATGAGATACAGGTCCACAAATGATATTTATTTATTTATTATTTAAAGACACTATTGGCTATCTACCAAATATGACCAAATGGTGTTCTCGAAAATTTATGGGCATACTGTGAAAATAACGCACAAGAAACAAGTGCAGCAGGCTTAGATATAGTAGCATATGACATCCCCAAACAACATGAAAATTTAGTACTGCTCAAAGTAGATGATGTTGACTGTTTACTTTGTCTGGATCTTACTAATACATTCCCATTTTTGATCACAAACATTTTTTATCACTGTATGATCATGGATGCATTTGTTTTACCCAGGAAGAACTTCAGGCGAAAACTTAAGTCTTACCTATGCTATCACACAAACAAACGCACACATACGCTAAATATACACCTACCCTAAATATACAACTTGATGCATGTGACTTTAAACACAAAAATCAGTATTCTTCCTAGCAGCACTCACTTTTACTGCAGCAATGAGACGAATGTAATCACCAAGCAGTTCGGAGAACACGTAGAAATCAGCAAAAGCTTGTTCTTGATGCAATTGATCTATCTTCTCCTCAACCTCTGCAAGCTGAGACAGAGCTCTAGATAGAGCAGTGTGGTCCTCAGAGTTACCTAACATGGCAGCACTTTTAGCAAAGGCAGCTGTGTTGGCTGAAAGCTCTGAAACAGAGGAGTAATTTTCAGTACAATGTAGTCAATTTGCTACATTACTCAGCAGCATTTATCAGCAGAGCAGAGATCTCTGACCTATTTCAACCTTTATTTCACCAACTGAAAACATCTAAGTTGTATTTCCTAAAAGTCATGATATAATACACACTATGTATTATATCACTATGAAACCACATTTAGGAGAAAAACTCCTCCATAAAAAAATCTCTTCATCATCACATATAATTGTTTGCTGAGCCTACTATGTCATGCCTAGTCTGTCTACCAAAAGACAAAGAAAAAACTGTCATTTTGCTATTATCCAACTGCTGGGTTCACAGAAAATGCAGGCCCACAAAACAAAATCCAAGTGACCTACAAGGCAAATTCATAACAATTTCAAGACGTCTACAGTACAGTTGTTCCATGCCATCCAGAGTGGAAAAAATACCCAGTACTGTACAAAACCACCACCCCCATGAGTGGAATTTATTATTTCTGTCAAACTGCTTTGTTGGCTACACTACCTTTAACTGTGCATACTGTAATGTATGGACACATTCTGACATGCCTTAAAAAAAAAACCAAAAAAAAAACCAAAACAAAACCCGAAGAAAAAACCAACACATAGCACCATGGCTGGCATCTATGAATATAGAAGTTTTGAGCTTATTCATTAACAAATACTAGGGCAATTTTCTCCTCAAACCACATGTAAGTCATCCGGTATAAAGTTAAGTCCTGTGAAGGACCTTTGAACAAATGTTTAATCTAAACTACTTCATGATTAAAAGTGCACATTTCTTTGCAACTGTGCTGCTTCTGCAGAATCATCTGAACACTAAAAATGTTTGTAGAAACAAAACGTCTTCAGATATTTAAAACTCTTATGATGTAAACACAACTCTTTCAAAAAACTAAACACATTTTCAAATCTATGAGCAAGTGACAAATCAACAGTAAACAAGCACTTTGATTTTCCATTACTTCTTAAAATACTCTTCAGTCTTGAGAACATCTGGCCAACTCTCTCAGTAATTCCTGAGAGAGTTATGAGAAATCAACTTGTAACATTTTCACATACTTTTAAAAGCGCAGAGCTGAAAGGTAACCCCATACTTTAACCTAATACAGTAGCATCAGAAGGGACATTTATGGTCTTCCTTGAACTACAGATCAAAGTTTTAGTGTTTTGGTTTTTTAAAAGTCATCTAATGGAAAACAAGTGTTGACAAAACAGCCACACAGGTGACTGAAACATAAACTTACAGGCTTTGCTTCTCTCTAAAATAAGTTTACCAAAAGCTTATACTCTGAGAGTACTTATTTTCCTAGAAAAGTTTACCTTAACAGTAGCTCAGTAATGTATCATTATATGGACCAAATTAAGAATAGTAAATTCCTGTTTAAGATCTTAAACTCAATTAACAGAGCAATACTGAGCCAAAAGGTGTTTAAATGAATTACACAAACACTTTTTATTCAGAAAAAAATTATTCTTGTCAAGATACATTTATGGATGACTACTCTAGTAGAATGACTTGCTAGGTATGGTATTTAACCTCTAGAAGAAAAAAAAATTATGCAAAATAAATATAATAACTTTAGTAATGACAGATATTCAGGTTAAAATTAAGATTAAAAGCAGTTATAAAAAATGCTAGAGGAGTTTAAACTAAAAGATAGAACTAGATTTTTGCATTAGAATATACTGTGTAACTCTACTCATTACTTAAGAGCTCTGACATAGTAAGCTCTGGTTTTATCACCATTTTCTAAAGTTCTAAGCACTTCAACTCAGGCAGCCAAATAAAACTGAAGTTACCTTTTCTGTGGCAGACCAATGCTTCGACACTGGCATGAAGTTTCCTAAGTTGCTGATCCAGATTCTCAAATTGCTGCTGTTTTTCTTCAAACCACTGATAAAAGATGAAAGTGTCAAGTATTACAAATCAGATAAGCAACAACATTTCTGGTTTTAAAGAAGCAAATTATCCGTGGACTGCCAGGGTGGTCAACTGATACAGCTAAGAATTCAAGCCAATAAGCAAATTAATAACCCATTTTCTACTTCTACAGATTTAAAATGCTATTGTTGAGGCTCATTAATTCGTCTCATTATTCAAGGCGAAAAATCAGCTCTTACTGCATCCGATTCATTCATCTTGATTGTCATTTTGTTGACAGCGTCGGCAGCCTTGTTCACCATCCTCAATATTCCTGCTCCACTCAGAGCCTGGGTGTTAACCGCTCTCGGCAGCTGGAATTGAATGACAAATAAGGGCAAACAGACTGGTTAAAAGGATGGAGGTTTAACTGGGCACAGGGGGGAAAGAAAAGGATATAGTGTTTTCTTTACTCCTATGTGTTTCAGAATAGTGGAATCTAATTTCTCAGATTTACTACTTTTACATTCTCAGGAGGAAAACTTAAAAATATAGACTATTTACTTTTCTTCTACATCTTTACATTTAAATGGAACAAACAACCCACTTGTCCAAAGTTATTATGAACCAGCCAGAGGTCCTGACTAGACTCCTATCACTACAGAAAACAAACTGCCACTACAGGAACAGAAAAGCTTAGATTTACAACAAATTAGACAAAAGAAATTCTGTAAAACATTTAACTGTAATGTAAATTTTATATTGTGTGGTGATTATAAAAGGTTGGTGTCTTTGTTTTTCTGTGTAGGCCAGATTTCAAACCTACCTCATGCACATCAAGAGAACTGTGTATTTGCTTAGGTACTTGCTCAGGGGTAAGTTTAAATTTAAATTTAACTTTAAATTTAACTCATATTATTATTCAGGCTAGTCTGAATATGCCATACAAGGTGGCCCCTATGTCAGGCCATTTACCCTTCATGAGATGTTTTGTCTGTCAGCAGCATTGACAAATCCACTGTAAGTTATCTATCAATGATGATTTTGTCAGTAGTGAGGTCTCTGTGACTCATTAGTATAGCTAAGGTATTGACATTGGCCAAAAGACAGTTCCGTATTACATGTGTGCTATGCACATTTACAAAGAGTTACTGTGGATCTTTAACAGTATATTTTACATTGTGAAAGGTGCCAGATTGATAGCATGGGTGACATCCTCTATTCACAAAACATCTAGCCTGGCCAGCAGCACTGCCATGTACTTCACATCCTACCAATACACCTCAAATTTGACTCTGAGAGGGAAAACAGCTGCTCCCAAGCTAGTTTAATTCTTGACCTTACTTAACAATGAGTAACATCAATTATGGATTTTCACCATGTATGACAAGCTTTACTCAAAACTGGACAGACCAACCTGCTTGAGAAGTCACTGAACAGCAGATAGCGAGTTTGGTCACTACTAGTCTTGAGTTTTATCAGAGGCTGAGGCACACCAATACCTAAGTAGTTTCTGCCATTATTTCCCATGAAGGGTACAATCAATTTGATTTCATATAAATTTATGGGATCAGGTCTCAACACAAAGAGAATATATTGCTTTGTAGATTGCTGTATCTAGAAACAAACAGGAGAACTTAAAAGAACTTAAATACCTCAGAACTTTCCAAGAACTGTCTTAAATCTGGATCCTGTAACAAGGTTGGGTGCTTTACTGTTCGTTGTAGATACCTATGATTTTAAAAATTGAAATATTAGATAACAAAACAGATTTAAAGTTACTGACAGCATTGGAGAGTGTCCTTCATCTAAAAAACAAGTACAGTGCAGCACACAACCTCTCTCATTATCTAATGGGGCTTGAAAACTCTTAAAAAGTCATCTCTAAAAGGTCAGATGACAGTTCAGTCTCCATGCCCCTCAGTCCTTTACCTCTCTGATGACCCTTCAAACCTCATTTATGCATTCTGCCGCCTTGCTCCAACACACATGAGTTACAAGGCAGGACCACTAAGCTGTTGAAACTTTCAGGCAAGTCTTACTCCAGTAAGGCTGCTGGAAAACCTGGAATTTCTGACTGAAAGTAATGCAGCCCCATGCACTCCATAATACCCCAAAAGTGCAGAAGTTTTTAACACAGTTTGCTTACACCAGAAGCCCCTTAAGGTGGGAGCTGCCACAACTGTATGTTGCACAGTGGTAAAATATATCATATTTTCAGCAGCTGTATGGAGTCCTCCTTTAATAACAGCTAATCTACACCACAAAGAAAACCCCCAAACTGTTTAAACATTCTTGTACAGTACAGTGGACAGGCTTTTTGTTACAGATAATTATGGCTGACTTATTTTCAATTAAAGGAAATCCTGAAGAATCAAGCTGATTATTTTCTAGGTATGGACTATTTATTTGTTGGCTAAGCTAAAGCCTTTGACCCATATTAGTCCTAAAGGACTCATTCACCTAAAACCAAAACAACAACTAACAACAACAATAAAAACTTCTTTCCTTTGCCATTTTTCATGTTTCTGTTTAGATCTAAAAACTGTTGATTGAACATATATGGTTTGTAGAGAAATTTCAAGTGTTCTTCCCCTAAAAACTGCTGCTAGTTTGTCATAACAAATTGATTTTAAATTATGTATTAATATAAAGTGTCTGATGTTTACACAAATACTTTATAGCCATCTAGTACCTCAAGAGGTCACATGAATATAAGAAAGTATGTGTTATTGACAATTAATAGGCAGTGATAGAATACTATGAACAGCACACTCTAATTTTTGCAAAGCTTCAGTTTTGCTTAAGCCTCAGTCAACAAGTATGAGACCAGCTCTGTTACATTCACAGATTGCTTGGAAACTGTCCTAGCAAGTGATGCGGTCTGGGATTTTTAACTGAAAGCCTGAGGATATTGTAAATGTAACATATTTTTTCCATCTTCCATTAGATATGGCCTCTGGATCCTTACTTCCTTCAGACAGTAAGGGTTGCAATGAAACTACATTGTTCAACTTTTCCATGCTTGTTCAATACTCAGTAGCAAGCACAAGTTAAAGTCAATGTGGCAAGCACCCAAAGAGATTTTTCTTTAGAAATCTGCTGCTAGAGAATAGCCTTTACTCTGAGGGAGACCTGTAAAATTACCACTAGAGACAACTGGCAAAGCGCTTGAGGACAACTGGCAGGCAGACTTGTAGTATGCAAGTTTACTTTTCTAGGGCATAAATTTTAGTGAACTCAACTAACAAGGTACATTGCTTTCCTGCCCACTCTCCCCATAGTTCTTAGTTCAAAAAAAAAAGTGCAAATTGAAGTAGATTTCTTTGGTTTGACTTTCTGGAGAAGATTACTACGTTTTTCTCAGGTTTTGGTATGAGCATCAGAACCACCATTCTGAAAGGAAGATACAGTTAAAGTTGGCATGATGAAAAATTTGCTCCTGTCCAAACAAGATAATCATAGTACTCCTGAAACTAAAACCCTAATGGAATATACTGTGAAGCCTTCCCAACACTGTCAAAAGTCCTGGGGAGTCCATTCCCCAGCATGGGAGTAGTGCTCAACATCCACTCCTGGTGGTACAGTAGTGTAACTGCTCTAAGAAATTAAAAAGCTCTCACACAAGTTTGTGAATGAAAATTTATCTAAAACTATTCCTGTCATTCAAATAAGCTACAACACTTATCCACGAGAGAGACCTAAGGTTGCGTTCAAGTATCTGCTCAGTTACCTAAGACAAATTACTCTAATCCTAGCTGTTTTCCCAATTCTTTGTATCTCACAGCACCACTCCATTATCAATGGACTTGTACAACCAGCACGTGTTTCACAGTTCTGCTACAAGAAACAGAACAGCTTCAGTAACGTGGGGGCTATATGCCAGCTTAAGCTATATGACAATTTTCAGTAACAGGTAACTAGAACAGAACAACCTATCAGCATTTTGAGGTTCAGTATCATTTCAGATAGCTTTCTATTAGGAAATTGAAAGATATTAGCAATGGGATTCTTAAAGAGAATTTTTTTCATTAAGATTGCCTCTGGAACTCCGTAAGTTCAAGAGCTTCATCTGTTAGCTCTTTCAACATACAATCATAAAACTTTACCTTCTGGTCATTTTCTAGTTTGAAATTGTCACATGATGTATTGTTCTCATATGATACAACTACATCAATATGATACAGCAACGGGCATATTATAAAATCATGCAAAACTTAAGGCAGTATACTTTTGTAAGTTCTACTAATTACCTTCCAGGCTTTCCTAGCCATGTCAACGGGGGAAAGTGAGGCAGTATATCAGTGACAGTATCCTTCCAAAGTAAAGATACCTGAACAATATTACTTGTTGACTAGTGCCGAGTGAGAGAGATCTAATACCGTTTACACTAAAATTCAGCTAGTCACATCAGTGGACTGCAAATAGTCAGAAGTCCATTTTACTTTCAGGTGACTGGAGGTTTTTCATTCATATGCCCACTCAACAGCTGAATTTTTAAGGAATTAAGGCTGAAGTGCCTTAAATTCCTTTAACCGAAAATGCTCCAGTAAGATTATAAAGTTTTACTTGCTGCAGCTTAAAGTTCTGTGCAATTTGAAAGGCATTGTCTATTGTCCTCTTTACGAATCAGGCTACATTTCCCATTATTAATGGGAGCTATTCAAATTCTACACAAATTTTGTCAGCTGCATAAAGCCTCTACTACCCACCTAAGTACAGATGGACCAGACCCAAATTACAGAGCCCACACAGTATATTACGAGTTACTCTGAGGCTAAACAAATACATACATTACCTTTCTAGAGCTGCTCTCCTTTTCTCTACAAATTCAGTAGATGAAGAATCTTCCTTGCCTACTTTAACCTTGGTCATGCCTTTGAAGAAAATGGCATTATATCAATTTTATTTTATCATAAAGAAATTATTAACATAATTGACGTGATTAGAAAATATAGCTCATCTAAATATAAGGTCATGTATTTAAGTCAAATTACAATGAAAAACACTACACAGGAACAGAAAAGACATCAACACTTTGTTCTGTGTGGTTTTGTGGAAGCAGCACTGTGAAATAGGCAATTTTCTGATATGTATTGGTTGTGACTAAAAGTAATACAAAACTAGTTTAATTTGCATTTATGAAGACAATCCAAATGAAGATCAAAGTCTTACTTGTCATTCATGTTCAGAAGAAGAAAACAGTTACCCAAATAAAGCAGAACAGAAAATAAATCTCAGGTTATAAGCCTATTAATGGGTAAGCTGATCACCAGTAATTTCAGTCTATTATTTTTTTTAAGGTCTAAAACTAAGTCCTTTTTTTAGTTAACTAAGGTAAATAAGCCAGCTCTGTAAATTCTGAAGCATATCAGCAACTACAGACTGAATGGATAATAAAATTAGTGGAATAAAATGCATGCAGCTTTACATTGCTTCCTCTGCCCAAATCAGGAGTGGTCAAAAAACTATTACAGGGGAGCCAGAGTTATTGATGTATCATGGCCTGGGAAATACACTCAACATCAGCAACCGAAGAACTCTACAACTGTCAGACTGAGGTCAATATTTTTCATTCTAAAGTCCCAAACTCAAAGAGCTTAAGAGCCTGAGTAATAAAAAAAGTACATGAAACACTGAACATCTATTATTGTTTCCTAAAATACAGGAGGAGTATGTTATGATATAGTCCAAACATCTTATTTCTACCAGCAGTCTACTCTTGAGCTGTTAGTTCTGTGCTTCACCAGCTAAAAGTTCTAAGTCTGAGATTTTGAATATGTATTCTGTGACCTGCCAGGTCAACAGTTCCCAATGTTGTTCCTCACCCGATCTCCCTTCTGGCTTTAGAAGTTTCACACAGTAACCCACGGAGGGGGCAAACAGCATCCTTACAGGAACAAGGACGAACCCTTAACCTCTCAGTGAAGCCTTAGTTTTTCCCTTCTCTGTAACATGATGAAAATAAATCCGATCGGCATGTTTTTCAAAGGTACACTAACAGTGTAGCATAATGGTAAATCCACAATTTATCTGTAAAATCAAGTACGTCTTTAAGAACAAGGCTTAAAGTATTCCAACAGATGAGGTAATTCACATGCCTCACCTTTTTTGCATTAAGAGTATTACTATTCATAGTATACAGAAAGAGTGAAATGCTGAGGTTTAATACAAAAGGTCCTTCACATTTGATAGCAACAGAAGTTCATAATTAAAAAAAATGAGCATGTAACCAAATGACCAATATGAGGAATTCCTAACCTGTGATACTGACAGTTATTTCTAGATACCATGTCAGGTTTGTTTCTCTACTAATATATGTGTATTTAAATGCAAGTGTAAAAGCATTGTCTGTAGCCAAAGCACTCTAATCAAGAAAGGATTCCTGACTTAATAGATTATTTTCTTAAAAACAGAAAATGTGACTTTCCAACACACTTATGTAAGTAGTGAGGCAGTTTGGATGAATGTCTGGCTCTAGTTCATGACTGATTCAGCTTTATCCTGTTGTTCCACAGTCAGTAATAGACCACTTAATTGAAGTTGCAGTTCTAGGTCTGAAATGCCAGCCCCTCCCATCTATCACCAAAATACAGCTGGAGCTTATACTGTTGATAACCCCTGGAGTTGTAACAGAATGAACAGGCTAAGGACTTTTGTATAATACACACTGCATAACACTGAATATATGATATTTTGTATTAAGACTTTAAAAATAAAAGATATGCAATGTAAACACAACATGTCATCTTACTTTCATCACTTTTCCCAGCTCTCTGCTTTAAGATGCTTCATTTAAAATAAGCCAAGATCCCTTCTTTTCTCCAGAATTAGAAATGTATAGACTACTTATTTTTTTAAATACCACCTGTGCATAAAAGTTTCAAGTTTAAAGCGGGAGTTTTGTTCTCTTTGGAAAATATCCTAAGTTTTTCCAAGTTAATCTGTAGCTTAAAATCTCTGCACAAGGATCTGAAGGGTCAGTGGGAGCTTGCTTAGACTGCATTAAGTTCCACCATTTTACGTACTACCATGTGTATCAATATTTGCGCTGCTTTTGTCCAAGTGGTACCTCAAATCCAGTACAAGTATTGTCTTACAGATGAATTCAACTGTGATGGAAGTACTACATTTCCAAGTAATTGGATGCTGTCAAAAAAGCCTTAATGTTCTTCTGTCCAATGGACATGACTAGAAGCCTCACTCCATCTTTATAAAGCCTGTCAGCATTTGTAGTTAAACTCATTTCTTTAACATGAAAAAATGGTTATTAAAGAATCATATATTACTTTCAATAACTGCTAAAAATTCAGATAAAATATTAAATCTTACAGACTGAAAAATACAGTGTTTTTCCACAGAATTAAGTGTGATTTTCCCAACCCTTCTGCTGCCTCCTTTACTCAGTCAGCCTATTTCTACTTATAAGAAACACTGCTGCTCTGATTAGCTTCACCAACTAAACTATGGAAAATAAGAAGTCGTGCCCTTCCCTATATATCAAACAGCATTATAGAGCCCAAGCACTTATTTATATGGGCAAGAAAAGAGACTTCAACAGGTTTTACTGTTCTGAATGTACAGATATTTTGAAAGAAACTCTATTACTTAGAGCTTATAAAATGCAAGTTGTTCAAATGAATCAGGCATGCTTCTTATTTCACGCAGAAAAGATCTGATCCTTCAAGGTCTTCACAAAGACTAGCATCACTCAGAAATGTTTTCTAAAATAGAACTTTGAAGAATTAACTAGAGGTTTTAGCCTCTACCATGACCAAAAGAAACAGACTGAAGTAATAGAGAGCTGGAGTATGTATGAAGCTCTGTATTTCAGGCAACTGATAAGAGCAGAAGTTAAAAATAAACTTTCATTTAACATCTTTGTTTTGATAGACTAATCAGCTCTTGAAGGGCAACAGTGAAGAATGATAGATAAGAAACAGAAGGCCACGTATTAAGACAAACATTCTTATTATCAACCCTGGTCTGAGCTAGGAACAGGTCAGCACATCTCTTTATAATTTATACCAAGCTTTAAAAAAATACAAAACAAGAAGAATATTTAATGCTTTGGACCACCTGATAAGCAGTAAATAATATGTGTGCAGAAATATATTTATTTGACAATGTCAGCAGTTACTGAAATACTTAATTTGTATTATGCTACTTAAATGACATGCTTAAATCAAATCTTACACTTACCTACAATACTTTTTTCTGGAGCTGGAGGCACAATGTAGCCAATATGCATGTACTTTGTTGCTAATTTGCTGTGCAAGCCAAGAAAATCACTGAATCTTCTTTTAACAGAGAATTCATTTTTGTGGAACATGGAAAGTGATGTCTTAAAAAAAACCAAAACCAAACAAAACCTTATGAATTACTGATCCATCTACTCAGCTAGGATACAGTTAGTTGCAAATATTAGTTGCACTAGTTACCTTTGTTGTTACTCTGTATGCCATATAAGCATTCATGCCATCCCCTGTAAGAAAATTAAGATAATTATCCTAGGGCAAGTTATTTTAATCCATCCACATATTTTTTTGTTGCAAAATACACACTGAATAGCTTTCCATTTAGATACTAAAAACTGTCAGAAGATAACTGAGTAAGAAATCATACTAAAATCTCATGATAGGACAGTCTACCATCTGAATTACGAGGCTCAAGGAACTCACCAACTTTCTCTGGGTCTGATACATTGATTTCTATATCAAACAAATCTCCATTTGCTTCCTCTTCAATCTAGGAAAAAGATATACCAGATTTAACAAGGTACTGAGAATTCTTTTTATGGAACAAGAATAAGGGGGGTTAGAGGACGGAGGGGAGAAATCAGTATGTTTATGTAATAAAAACCTTTCAGACCTACCATCAATGTTAAGTAAATACAATTTCTAATGCTGATAGTCACTGCAACAAACTTAATCTGGTGGTCTAGGCAGTGTTAGATTTACAGCTGATGATCTTGTTTTTTCCAACCTAAATGACGCTGTGATTCTATGTTTTTAGTTTTAAGCCTTCCTGCAAAAGCTTTCAGTGTGGCAGCCTTTTCTCAGGACTTGTTGGCTTCAAATGTTTCAGTAAATATCTTATGGGTATGTTCATTGTACACTGTATGTCCTTCAGTGCAGCAGATACTACGGTTCAACACTCACTCTCACTGTGATGTTTCCATATGCTTCTAACAGACAGGTACTCCTTTTTATTAATGGTATCTGCAGCTGAAGAGCTTGGGAAGGGAAGAGTAACTGAGAATCTTCTGATACTTGCCTGAGCTCTAATAATGTAAAATTTTGTAATCTTTTATATACTATACATGTTTGATAGCAACATGGCAGAATGGACAGTGTATCAAGGCTGAAGGGGGAGTGAGGGTGGGGGGGAAAGAATAAAATGTCATCTTGTGGTATCTCAATCATAGCAGAGATACTGCCTAGTGAGAGAACACTCGTTTGACAGTGCACAGGCCTTGGACAGAAACCAATGTTAAAGCTACCACTAGCCTCAGCTGTTTGTTAGCATACAGGATAATGTTAACAACTGCTTCCTCTACTACCCTACTAACAGCAACTTCAGAAATGCAAGGTAAAATCAGTTAAAATCTGTAACAAGCTAGTAAGAATTATTATACATTATTAACAGATTTTTTTTCTGCATCAAGCTCATGGCTTTTTCCTATATACGCTTTTACATTATCTATTTTTGAGGGAATTAAGCATCTTACTACTACTACTACTACTGATCTCCAGTATCATCACTTAAGTAGTGAAATAATGATATTTTCATGACCCAAGTTCATACTAAAATTTAAAACCAAAATAAATAAACTATGTTTTCTTTTACATACTTCCCCTTAGCAAAGGATGACCACATGAGTCAACATTTAGGAACTGTCATTTAAAAAGAAAAAAAAATCAGCAAATTAATAAGACATTTCAATAATTTAGAAGTTTGCTGCATACCTCTTCTCTGGATCTATCAAAAATCACAGGGGCTGTTACACTTTTTGATTCCATCCTGGGAGCTACTAATGTAGTAGGTGTTACGGGAGTGATGGCAGGAGTAGGTTCTGGCGAAAGTATTGGATCCCTCTCCGGACTGTCCAGGGAAACTTCTTCTGTTGCTTCTAGATAAACATTTTGAGTTAGCAAAGAAATATTTGTGCAATGTAGATGAATGTGCATCACAAAGATAACCGCATACACTCAAAAATGATGATATACAAGTTTAGTAAGATCATCTGTACACAGCAACCATTTATGCCAGATAATTTCTGTCAATAAATGGCTAAAACTATGTGACATTTGAGCTTCTGAGCATAATGGGGCAAAGTAAGCCTAATAGTGCATATTTTAAAAGATACCATTAGGTAAAGAGTCTTTTAAAGTAGTTACAAGTGATATTTCTTTTATTTTGCATGAAATATTGTGAAAACTGACGAGTATTTTTTTTACCAGACAAACAGCTCTTTTTTCAGCACCTGTACCAATTTTAGTTTCTGCACTCTCAAAACCAGCTGATTTAGTCATAGAAGCTGATAACTGAGGAATCCAAACCACGTGTTAAATGAAGTTACACAACCATAATACAGCCCCACCAAAAGGCCATAACCTGTAAAACAGAAATATTAGTAGTTGAGACATTCTGATTAGTAAGACTACCTATCTTTAGTCTCTATCTACTTTTAGTCTTTTTGGGGCATAAAACTGTTCACTCGGAACTTCAGACTGTAGACAGTCCATCTATTTTTAAAGAGGATGTAAATCTCTGCTCTCGAAATCCCACATGCTTTCCTCCACCAACTGGTTATAACCACTGACAAACTACACCCTTCCTGGGTGTAGAGAAGTTCCTGTTCCAGTTTAAATAACTAATGCAGTGGTTCTCACTAAATGTGCACTTTTATGAATTCTAGTTCCCTAAAAGATAATATTGACCACAGAACAGCCATTTGATACCAAAATTGACTTTCCAACCAATCACAAGTCCTATTACAAAGTACACTTCCTGCGGCAAGTACTAAGCAGGTAAAAAGGCACTACATCAGAGTCACTCCAATTTATACAAAGTTACAAAAAACTTTACTAAGTCATTTGGAAATAAGCTGTGCTTGCAACTTCTGTCTATATGAACCATCCAATTTTCAAAAGAAAGTAAGCTGTCTTTCTTTCATTTTTTAAAAACCTAGTGCATATTATAAATACAACTAGTCATTACTCAATGGTTAAGAGGAGTTTTAAAGATAGTACCTATTTTAAAATTTGTGAAATAATTGTATTACATGTACAAAAGTCTCATTTTTGTCATGTGCAGGGTTGTTTCCTTCTCCAGAGCAGCCTGTAACCTACTAGCAACATGAAAATAGAACTGGAAATAGATCCAGTGAACCATATAATTTATTACTGCACAGAGTAGTATTATGATCTTTCACAATCAGTATATTAAAACCACTCAGCTCTATCATTGCTGCCACTTCAAAAGATTCTGTTAGTCAACTCCCTTTCCCATTCTTCTGTAACACTTTTTCTGCCAATGAACAAAACCACACCTCTCTATTTCAGGAAGGAAAATGACCATCTGCTTAAATTTTGTTTGATACTGAAGCTCAAAACAAATTGGAAAAAACCCAACAAAATAATATAAAACTTTAAAGTCACTATGCCTTAACTTGGTTTGAAGCAGATCCTCATACTGGCTTGAGGCTGACAAAGTTTACTGCCATCACTTTGTTTTGGAGGATAGCACAGAACTGCCGAGCTTGGAAACAACCTCTGGAGATTTATCTAGTCTAACCTCTCTCCTTAAGCAGGGTCAGCTAGAGGAGGCTGCTCTGGACCACATCCAGATGGGTTTTGAGCATCTCTGAAGATGGAGAATCCATATCCTCCCTGGACAGCCTCTGCCAGTGCTTAACTGCCCTCACCATTAAAAAAAAAACCAGCAAAACTACCAAACCAAACCACTACCAACACACTGCAACACACTTGTGTATTATCTGTATTTCAGTTTGTGCACATTGCCTCCTGTCTTGTCAGCAGGCACCACTGGTTCCCTCTTCCACATTCAGTCCCCTTAGGTATTTACAAACACTGCAGAACTCTGCCGCCAGCCACAACTCATCCCAAGCCTGCTCTTCTCCATGCTGAAGAGCCCCAGCTCTCCCAGTCTTTACTCATATGTGGCAGAATTCACACCCTTAATCATCTTCGCAGCTCTGCACTGGACATCCTCCAGTCTGTCCATGTCTCTCTTGTACTGGGTAACTCAGACTCTGACTCAGCACTCCAAGTGCAGCTTCAGCAGGGCTAAGCAGAGGGGAACAATCACCTTCAATCAACTGGCTCTTCCTAATTTAAAATGACAGATTTCATAGAATCAGAGAATCATAGAATTGTAAGGGTTGGAAGGGACCTCAAGAGATCATCGGGTCCAACCCCCCTGCCAAAGCAGCTCCCTAGGACATATCACTCAGATAGGCGTCCAGATGGGTCTTGAATATCTCCAGAGAAGGAGACTCCACCACCTCCCTGGGCAGCCTATTCCAGTGCTCTGTCACCCTCACTGGGAAAAAGTTCCTCCGAATGTTGGTGCGGAACTTTCTGTGCTCCAATTTGCAGCCATTGCCCCTTGTCCTGTCTCCACAGACCACTGAAAAGGGGCTGGCTGATTCCCCCTGCATCCCCTGCTTCAGATAATTATAGACTTTAATTAGGTCCCCCCTAAGTCTTCTCAAGGCTGAAGAGTCCCAACTTAGTCATCTTCGTAGCCCTTCTCTGGACTCTCTCCAGGAGATCCCTGTCCTTTTTAAACCATAGAGCCCAGAATTTGACACAATACTCCAGGTGGGGCCTGACCAGGGCAGAGTAGAGGGGGAGGATCACCTCCTTGGACCTGCTGGCCACACTCCTCCTGATGCACCCCAGGATCCCATTGGCTCTCTTGGCCACCAGGGCACACTGCTGGCTCATGGCCAACTTGTGATCTACCAGGACCCCCAGGTCCTTCTCCACTGAGCTCTTCTCCAGCAGGTCATCCCCCAGCCTGTACTGATACATTTGGTTGTTCCTCCCCAGGTGCAAGACTTTATACTTACTTTTGTTGAATTTCTTCTGGTTTCTCCCTGCCCAGCTCTCCAGCCTGTCCAGGTCTCGCTGGATGGCAGCGCAGTGTTCCTGCGTGTCAGTCACTCCTCCCAGCTTTGTATCATCAGCATACTTGCTGAGGGTGGATGCTATTCCCTCATCAAGGTCGTCAAAGAAGGTATTAAACAGGACTGAACCAAACACCGAGCCCTGGGGAACACCGCTTGTCACAGGCCTCCAGTCAGATTCTGCTCCTCGAATCACAACCCTCTGAGCTCGGTCTGACAGCCAGTTCTCAACCCACCTCACTGTCCACTCATCTATCCCATGCTTTCTCAGCTTTGCTATCAGGATGTCATGGGAGACAGTATCAAAGGCCTTGCTGAAGTCAAGGTAGATGACATTCACTGCTCTCCCTCCATCTACCCAGCCTGTTATGAGATCGTAGAAGGCTATGAGATTGGTCAAGCACAATTTCCCCTTGGTGAATCCATGCTGACTACTCCTCATGACTCTTCCAGTTGCTTGGAGATGGCATCCAGAACAAGCTGTTCCATTACCTTTCCCAGGACAGAGGTGAGGCTGACTGGTCTATAGTTACTAGGTTCCTCTTTCTTGCCCTTTTTAAAGACTGGAGTGACATTGTCTATCCTCCAGTCTTCAGGCACTTCACCTGTCCTCCAAGACCTGCTGAAGATGATAGAGAGCGGCTCAGCAATCACCTCTGCCTGCTCCCTCAGCACACGTGGATATAACCCATCAGAGCCCATGGATTTGTGTGCACTAATCCCTTTGAGCCGCTCCTGGACCTCCCCTACCTCAACCAGAGGGAAATTCTTTGTTTCCCAAACACTACTACTTTCATCCAGTGTCTGTGGGTCCCGGGGGGCCTTTGGAGTGAAGACCGAGGCAAAGAAGGCCTTTAGTATCTTCACCTTCTCAGCATCCCCCACTACCAGGACACCCTCCTCATTCAGCAAGGGGCCTACATTATCCCTGGTCATCCTCTTACTATTCACGTATCTAAAAAACCCCTTTTTATTATCCTTTATGTCCCTTGCCAGCTTCATTTCCAAGAGGGCTTTAGCCTTCCTAGTTGCATCCCTACAGGCCCTGACCACATTCCTGTATTCTCCCCAGGTGCTCAGACCCTTTTTCCACAATTCATAGATCTTCTGCTTCTCTTTGAGTTTACTCAGTAGCTCCCACACACTCCCACAACAATGTCACACAAAGCAGTTTGCCCCTTGATTCAAACCCACAGGCACTCGACGGATGGTTCATCCTTCCCCAGGTGGAGCTCAATACATTCTAGGTGCTCTCTCACATAAAGAGCAACTCCTCCACCTCGCCTCCCTAGCCTGTCTTTCCTAAAAAGCATGCTATCATGCTATCCATGACAGCATGCCAGTCATCCAGGCTGTCCCACCACGTCTCTGTGATTGCAATGAGATCGTGGCCCTGTGACCGCACAAAGATCTCTAATTCTTCTTCTTTGTTCCCCATGCTACGTGCGTTTGTATAAAGGCATTTTAGTGGGGCAGCAGATGCAGGTATCCTCAACAGCCCACAGTGAGATTTCTGACAGGGGACTGGCAAAAGTGGCTCCACTGAGGAGTACTCAGAGGAATCCACAGGATTTCCATAGCATTTGCAAACTAAATGTGAAAGCAAGCACCTTTTTCTATTTTTAATATGGACAAATATTATCTAAAAGATTTTCCTACCATTCCTTTATTCTCACTGCTAAATATTTCTGAGGAATTTTGTTGATGTTTCCTGCCCTCAAATGCCATAGGAAGGATGCTGCACCTTAAACCAATAAAGAACTTTTAATTCAAAAACTCAGATCAGGCGTGAGGTCATCCTTTTGCAACCAAGGCAGTTAGAAAAAAAAGCAACCAACTTTTAGATTAGCAGAACAGCAGCATTTAAACATGGAAAAAGTAGTTCTCTCCCTTGCAGGCTATCAACTTTCAACATTTTGGTTACAGGTCATAAAAATGACTGTTTCACAGAAACACCTATCAGAAAAAAACATTTGATATACATGTGTAACATGATATATATAAAAATAAGATATAATTTATAAAAAATCCACTCTACTTAAATTTTTCCTTATTCTATCACCAACTATATTCCAGCATGTGTGTTAGGAAACAAACCATTAATTGTCACTAAGTACTCCTCTGTATCTTCCAATTTTAGAAAGGTTTATAAAACAGGTCATGCAATAACTCAAGAGGATAGATTTCTCACTATAATCAACTGAGAAATCATGTGTGTTGCTGTGTGAGTATGAATTCACACTTTTTCATGAAGTCATTATAACAAAGCAACACTGCTATCAGATGGAAGAGAAGCACACTCTTTCCTAGCACTCTTCTTTTTCAGACTTGTATTCACACCCATTAGTATCATAAACTGATCTAGTGAAGTCCAGACAGGACTAGCCCCCTGCTACTATTCTGCATATAGATGAAGATACGGCAAAGTTGATGCATTATTTCTGTAAAAGAGAAAGTGGCTGGAAGAGCAGTTGGAAAGACAAAGAGGCTTCCTTTAAGTAAGACAAAGTAACATTAGGCTTTGTTTAGACCAGTGTTGCCAAAGCTGTGTAACCCTACACTGGTTAAGTATGTGTAAATTTTAAAGATGCTGCCTACTAGGCCTCTTTTTCTATTTTCCTGGAGAAACTTACCCAGAGAAAACAGCATCTGATTATTTGATAGCAGTGTGTCAGTTCCTTTAGGAAAAAAGGATAACTTGTGCCGTCTTCCCTCCTACTACCTCTCACCCTGAAGTTTGCATGTATCCTGGGTATTGTATAAAGCTAGAAGAGTGAAATGGCAAAGATAGTGGAAGAGGCTGAGGGGACAGTGGAGGACAGAATCAAGGATGTTTGCTGTACTTTTTGTTTAAAACACAAGTATTAAAAGATTATGAAGGAAAAAAGTAGTATTAGCTCTATTTAAAAACCTCAGGCTCTTACTCTTACTAGCTATTTTTTCTCCCCAGAAAGGTAGTCTTTGAGTAGTACACAAGCTGAAGATCTATTTCCCAAGAAATACATTTTTTCTGATGAACTCTGGCTTTTATGCTTCTTATTTACACTCTTCCACTTTCAGAAATCAGATGAAATCTAGATTTAAAACTTTTATTGACAATTCTTGTCTCTTTTATGGCTTTGGAGGGGGCAGGGGTGGGTTTTTTTCTTTCTTTTTACTTTAGTCTTCTCATGGAAAAATGAATTATGGCAGATTTTAAAGTAGATATTATGGCACTAAATAATTTTAGATTTTTCCCCTGAAAACTTGTGATTTTGTGTTGGTGTGTTTTCTAGGGTTTTTTTTAAATAATCACTTTTAGTATTTTCATGAAAAAAAAAGTCTAGATACCTTGCTTTCCTGGGAAGGTCTCAAAAGTGTAAATTCTTGCATAATGAGAGGCAACCACTCCTCCCAGCTTTTAGGATGGAAACATTGAGATCCAACACTCATATCAGGAATAGCTGTTATCAGCACATATGAACCAATCCCCCTATCTAATGTTGTAAAACATCAACACGTAAGTACCTACTTCACAGTCTGTAAAAAAGCTATTGTTATGGACCACTGTCAAGATTCCATTCCTCATTTTTGCCTAGTAATTCGATTCCTCATTGCAGCCTGCCAGTACCTGAAGGGAGATTATAAACAGGAGGGGATTCAACTTTTTAAAAGGGCAGATAATGGCAGGACAAGGGGGGATGGTTTAAAGCTGAAGGAGGGAAGGTTTAGATTGAATATTAGGGGGAAGTTTTTTACAGAAAGAGTGGTGAGGTGCTGGAACAGGCTGCCCAGAGAGGTGGTGGATGCCCCATCCCTGGAAGTGTTCAAGGCCAGGTTGGATGGGGCCCTGGGCAACCTTGTGTTGATACAAGCCTGAGGTTGGTGGCCCTGCCTGTGGCAGGGGGGTTGGAGCTCTATGATCCTTGGGGTCCCTTCCAACCCTTGCCATTCTATGAAGATGTTTAGCTCCAAAAGTACATGACAACACCTCATCCTGCTGCAGAAGACAACTATTTATTCTTAATTAACATTCTACAGCCAATTACACCAAGTTCCTGTCAGCACTCAAGCATGGGACCTAATCCCAGCATTGGACAGCTCTTGTTTCTTTACTTTCCACCACTAGTATTTGTCAAACATCATCTCACAAAGTACAAGTTTGTAATTCCTCACTAGCAGTTTAGTTCAGCTGAGTAAGTTATTTTTATTGGTGACACTTCTAAATGTCACATGTCTAAAATTCTGACATGGCTCAAGTGTTTAAATTGTCTTCTTATTTTTTGAAGTCTTCTCAGGTGATCACTCTCCTGGTTTCGACTAGGAGAGAGTTAATTTCCTTCTAGCAGCAGATGGAATGCCATGTTTGGGAGTTAGGATGGGAGCAGTGCTGATAATACACTGATGTTTCTAGTTATTGTCAAGCAATCAAGGACTTTTCAGTTGTTCATATTGCCCTGCTAACAAGATGGGAGGGGGCACAGCCAGGATAGGTGACCCAAATGGCCAAAGAGGGTATTCCATACCAATTATGTAATGCTCAACGTAAAAGGGGGGCTGGTGGGGGGAGGAGCAGGCAGGTCCAGGACATGCAATTATTGGGACAGTCTGGGTTTGGGACAGCTCTGAGCTGTACGTCCTGAGTTGTGCGGTTCGGTGACAAACTGCATTGTGTATCAACAGGTTTGTGTAGTTTGCTATAAAGTCCTATTATTGTTAGTATATCTATCTTTCTGCTATTCTAGTAAACTATCCTTATCCCAACCTGCAAGGCTTTGGTTCCTTAGGTTTTCTCTTCCCTTCTTCCCCTTCCCCCCATTCTCCCTACCCCACTCCCCTCCCCCCAAAGAACAAGCGTATTCGTGGGGCAAAACCAAGACAATCCCATAAACAAAGAAGGAAAGTGAAGTAGAAAGTGTTGTCCAAGACAGAAGAAAGGTTATTAAAAAAAAGGCTTCTCCAGGTACAGAAACATTTCAGAGACAGATATCCTAACAAACTGTGAAAACTACTACGCCTAAGTTATAGCCCATGACTCTTGCTGTTTTATTGGGAGTGCTGAACAGAACAGAAATAGCTTTAACAGAACAGTCAGCCAGTAATAAGGCTGCCTTCTGACTTCAAAACTAGGTTCACATGCTTGTGTGCATGTGTATTTTACAGCAGAGACCTAGAACTCAAAAAAACAGCTTCTAAAAAGCAGCAAGGGATCTCCACTGAACTCCTTCTCATCAGACAGACCCCATGACAACAGTCTGACAGATACCATCAGCCAGAAACTTTTGCTGTTCAGCTGGGCTTAAAGTACATTTCATGTCTGGTCCAGAATTAGCATCTCCTTTTCTTTATCAGCTCCCAGGAAAAAAGCATAAGACAAATCTATCACAACCTGGACACAACAAAACCCAACACAAACAAACTCTCCCAGGACACAATAGCTAGATATTAGCATGAGACAAACACCCTCCATCACTGAAGAAACCAAAAGAACAACAGAAATAATCTTTTACCAGACTAGGAAAGAGGACAAATTGTAGTTTTCCATTTTTCCAAATGTAGCAATAGAGCACTGACGTAACTTCACAGCCCTGCTCTATGACCAGTAGAGGCAAGAGGGGACAGGCAGCTATATCCTGCATATGAAGTCCACAGCACATTCCTCAGCTATATACAGAACTTTAGGCTGACATTTTTGCCTACTAATTCAGTATGCAGTTCTTCATTCTACAGTAGAAGCTTATGAATAGCAAGGTGTTAAGACAGAACTCCAAGCCCTCCCCCTCAATTCTACCTGATTCTGAGCACTGATCATTATGGTATCTACACCTAAGAGCTCTACAAGGTAAGGTAAAGCAATTCTTTCTTGGCCAAATAATCAACACACTGACTCTTAGTTTCTAAGGGTCAAAATCTTAGAGTGGGTTTAGCAAAACTGCTTTTTATGAGACCAAGAACCACAATACTAATGAATGCAGCAGCAAAATATACTGGTCTCCAATGACAGACAGAAAACTCATTTTCTTCCACCTCTGAAGGCCATTTAGTTCAGCCAAAGCACTTATGAGTCACTAGAGACAAGGTAATGAATATATAAGACATTTTATTGTATATACTATCCTGTAGCTGCTGCAGAAACATAATAGCAAAGATGTTTTTAAGTATAGCCAAAAAAATCATGCTGGAAGCAAGAAAATAGACACCATATGTTGCTTTCTTACATTTTTTTATATTTACTGCACATCAGTATCAGAAAGTTAATCACACAGATTAACACAATTTTGTAGCAAAACAGTCCTACTAAAGAAAAAATAGTGCATAGCACCAGAACACAAATCAGGCCTGACTTCTGAGAACACCTACGCCATCAGTGAAACAAAGACAGAAGTTCATCACTCTGGTGCAAGTATATTATGCTAACTTCCTACTTAGAACAGGATACTTTGGAAGATGTCATATTCTGCCTTAGGGTCCATAAATCACTCTTGTTTTTTCCCCTCTGTTGGAGAGCTTTTACAGCCTCAGCCTGTATACAATTGACATTTAAAGACCAGTCTTAGTTGTGTTAGACATGCAGTACGTTAGATGTACTGCTTTTGGTTCACTGGTGCATGCATTTAACAGAATATCTCCATAGCAAAACTCAAACTCATTAAATCAGTTCTGCCTGTTTTCATCACAGCATTCATTACAGCTAATGTTTGTTCCTTCTGTCTGGTTCTCCTCAATATTTACTCCAGCCACCTTTTTTCTTAATATTATTCTAAGAAGAACTGGCTTTCCAAAAATATCTATGCCAGATGGCTCTGTAGTTATAGAAAGACAGCTTTATACACTAAAGCTAAATAACTAAATTACTAGTACTAGAAAGCTTCATTGCCAAAGCACTGCTGGTCTTTATAAGTCATAAGATCAGGTAACAAATACAAAGTAAGTAGGATTTCCTCTATTATTTATTCTCTCTTTCTCTTAAAACACTTTCAGAGAGGTAGTAAATTACGTCAATTAATTACATACACCTATCTGTACAAAATACCCCAGAACTAAATGTTAAAAAGTTTCTTTTCAAACTATTACACTAGGGAATCAACGAAGATGAGGACTGTATTTAAAGCAGACTGATAGTTGACTCAGTAATAGGAGAAGTGTTAGTATTTAGAAGCACCATTCAGAACTACCTTTGATGTACTTCAGCTGCTCCCAGTATTACACCTCCATTCTTGAATAGTTGATATTGCTAAACCTGTAACTGATTGCACCCATAACCAACATTAGGATAGCTAAAAACCAACACCAAAGTAGTGACTGATTAATGAAGCATCAGAAATGTGTTATATATTGACTGATTATTTATCAATACTTTTATACACCCTTCTCCAAAACATACAGTAATGTCAAATGACAGAGACAGAATCATGCATTAGTGAAACACAGGACTTGTCCCAGATACCTTTTCATAATAACAAAAGACATACGAAAAAGAAATACTCTCCAGCTTGGAATATGATCTGAATTAGATTTCTTTGTAACTGCAAAATAACCCTATGACTGCTTATGTTATTAAGTAGAGATCTACTATGTAACTTAACATGTATTTACACACAGATCTACGTATTGTTAATTAAACAACTGTAAATACTGGTATGATTACTGGTACACATTAGTAACCAGCTAACACTGCCTAACTATGCACTGGCAGTACACACCACTGAGAAGGCTCTATTTAGTAAACAAATTTACATAATGCTACAAAGTTCCACAAGGAAAAAATCATACACCATTGCCAAACTACGTAAGAAATTTATTTTAAACTCTTCTATTAAGTAAGTTTCTCAAAGTGCCACTAATTCAATATTGGAGAGAACAATTAATAGTTAAACTACAAAAATATATAACACCAAGAGTGTGATAGAAGTGTTTATACCTGAGAACACACTATTGCTACTTTTAATTTAACAGCAATAGGTTAACAAAATTCACCTAATCCTGAAAAGAAGTTGAATATAACTTTGTTTACTACTAAACAAGATTAAGTTTTCTACTTTTGAGTTTCAAATGAAAGGTTACATTCCAAACAGTCTTACAGCAATATACAATCAACAGCAAGTTATATAAACAATGTAAAAGAATAATCTCAGCTGTTTTTCCTTTTGTAGTGGTTTGACAGTGGGTGGGGGCCAGATGGTCCTAAATTGCACCACAATAGCTTTTAAGCACGCCATTTCTCCTGCAAATTCATAAATTACAAGATACTGCTTATATAAGACTTCAATTAGGTACCTGACTGTTGAACTTTGGAAAGAAAGAATGGTAACAGCTAGAGGGACTAATTCATTAAATAATTTTCAAGTCAGCATAATTTCAACAGGTTAAGCAATAGGTAAAATTTGCTACAGTACTAAATTGCCTAAAATTTAAAGTTTCCATTGCTAGGTTACTGGTTTGTATGTTTCTTACAGCAAATAGAATTACTTTTTACAGCATATAAAGGTTTTAACCCTCCCTTCCGGGAAAAGCACATTCCTTTCAGAACAAGAGCAAAAGAGTATATGCAGACATAATTAGAAGAAAAGAGCAATTACCAGCAAAGAGGTCTTCTCTGTCATCGTCTAGCATGATTTCTGCTGGCTTTGGACCATTGGAGTTTGTGCTGAGATCTTCTGCAGGAAGACTTGCTGGCTCTGGAGATGAAGGACTTGACTATATAAAAAAACCCAAAAGTGAAATAATTAGCAGAGAACCAGTGCCATGTGTCAGTATGCAAGAATTATTGCAATAAGCATTCTTTCATTGCAAATAAACAAGACAAGATGTACAGAAAGGAAACCCTATCAGCTATTTCCATTTCCTACTCCTAGCACAGTAACAATGAACAAAGGATATGAGCTGGTCAACAGCTCTTTTCATTTCTTTGTCAGACAGAAAAAAAAGTCACCCATTTCCTCAAGTTTAATTAACATTAAACAAAAGCTGCTAAAGAAATATCTAGAATATAAGTATTACTGAAGGCAGTTTAAGTTCCTTTTGAAAAGGTTTGCATTTAGATTTGGATTTATAGATAGGAAAAAAAAATAAAGACATATTCAAAACCTCTATACCAGTTTTTCAGAGACTTTAAGTGTGTTAACGCCATTCAAACAATTCCAGGCTGCTTGCAGATGGTAAGAAATATTTACTGTCTTTGCCACTGGTTCAATTTAGGGATTATTTGTGTGGAGGGTCACACTGTAGTGACAAGGGAGCTAGGCTTGCCATAGACACAGTTCTTTTAATTCTCTAAAACCCAAAACTTGCTCTGTGAGAAACAGAAATAATTGAAGATGCTTGGGAAAATTAAAGCAATACTGACTCTGAGCTACCAAATACACAGATTACTCAGAAAATAAATACACCGCAAACTGAAGATTGGTGTTTCGGTTCCAAAATCCTTGTGGAGTAAGTACCAATTAGTTATTTCAATTGTCACAGAAAATTTGTAAGACTTCTTGCTCACAACTTCATCCAAGATAGCTGCTAAGGGGTTCCTGACAACAGCATATTTACTCATGTATGCATGCACTTTAAAAGAAGTCTCTGAAAACTGTGTCACTACTTGCTTCCTAGTTTTTGCATAGACTTGTCGGAATTTAAGTTCACAGAATTCAAACCAGTAAGCATTTCAGGCTACGCTTCAAAAAATGCCACAGGCCACAAAACATTTTAAAAGCATGAAAAATACTGGAAAGCCACTGAAACAATCTATCCGGACTGTTTTTTCACATTCACAAATAAATGTAGGAGAGGCAACCTAAGAAAGAGGCCTTCCTAATAGCTTCCTCTCCAACAACAGTGGAAATCCTTACACGGAGTATGTCATTGCTGCTTTACTTAAACCACCATGGAAGATCCTGGACTCCACATTTATCCAGACCTTAATCACCTGAAATTCTGGTACAGCATAAGTAAGCAAGAAACAGTAAAAAACCTGCCAGGCTAATTCAGACACAATACAAAACAGTTTTTCAAGAAGATGTATAAAATCAGGACTCTCTTGACCTGGGCTGAATCAAAAGAAGGGTGGTCAGTGGGACAAGGGAGGTGATTCTCACCCTCTAATCTGCTCTCCGAAGATCCACTTAATAATAAGTGTTAGCCCAAGGTTTTCCTTGCTGAAGACAAGGGATGAGGTCAGGAAAGCCAAGGCATGCATGAAACTAAACTTGGCAAGGGATGCCAAGAAAAACAAGAAGGCTTCTAGAGGTACATGAACCAGAAAAGGAAGGTTAAAGAAAGTGTACCCCCTCAATGAGGTCCATGTTGAACTGGTGACAACAGATGAAGAAAAAACTGAGATTCTCAACATTTTTGCCTCAGTCTTCACTGGCGACCTTTCTCCTCACTACTCTCAAGTTAAGGGCCTGCAAGATGGGAACGAGGGAGACAGAGTCCCTCCTGCTGTAAGTGAAGTTAAGGTTTGTGACCATCTGAGGAACCTGACATAGACAAGTCCAAGGGACCTGATGAGATGCATCCCAGAGTCCTGAATGAATTGGCTGATGTCGTTTCCAAGCCATGATATTTGAAAAGTCATGGTGATGACTTCCCTGACTACACCTGACTACTACATCCCTGACTGGAAGAGAAAAAACATCAGGGCCATTTTTTAAAAAAGGGTCCGTTTATAAAAGGAGGATCCTGGGAACTACCGCCCTGTCAGCCTCACCTCTGTGCCTGGGAGGATCATGGAACGGCTCCTCCTAGAAGCTGTGCTGAGGCACATGGAGGAAAGGGAGCTAATTCAAGACAGCCAGTACGGCTTTACCTGGGGCAAGTCCTGCCTGACCACTCTAGTGGCTTTCAATGGGTGGACAAGAAAAGAGCTATGGATGTCATCCTATCTGGATTTCTGCAAGGCCTTTGACAGAGTCCCCCACAACATCCTTCGCTCTAAGTTGGAGAGATACAGAGTTGATAGGTGGACTGTTCAGGACATAAGGAATTGGCTGGATGGTCACATCTAGAGGGTGGTGGTCAATGACTCCAAGTCCAGATGGAAGACAGTGACAAGCGGAGTTCCTCAGGGTCTGTGCTGGTACTGGTGCTGTTTAATATCTTTATTAATGATATTGACAGTGGGAGTGAGTGCACCCTCAGCAAGTTTGCTGATGTCTCCAAGCTGAATGGTGAAGCTAATGTGCCAGAAGGACCTGGATAGTCTGGAGAAGTAGAACCAGGTGAACCTCATGGGGTTCAACAAAGCCAAGTGCTGGATCCTGCACCTGGGTCGGGACAACCCCCATTATCCATACAGGTCAGGAGATAATGTGATGAAAGCAGCCCCGAGGAAAAGGACTTGGGAGTACTTATGGTTGAGAAGCTGGACATGAGCCACCAATGTGCATCTGCAGCCCAGAAGGCCAACCATATCCTTGTCTGCATCAAAAGAAGTGTGGCCAGCAGACTGAGAGAGGTAATTCTACTGCCCTATTCTGCTCTGTTGAGACCTCACATGGAGTGCTGTGTCCAGCTTTGGAGCCCTCAACACAAGAAGGATGTGGACCTGTCGGAGCGTGTCCAAAGGAGGGCCACAAAAATGATCAATGGGCTGAAGCACTTCCCCTACGATGACAGGCTGAGAGAGTTGGGCTTGTTCAGCTTGGAGAAGAGAAGGCTTCAGGGGGACCTTACAGTGGCCTTCCAGTACCTGAAAGGTGCCTATAAGAAAGCTGGGGAAGAACTGTTCATGAGGACACATAGTGATAGGACAAGGGGTAATGGTTTTAAACTCAAAAGGGGGAGATTTAGTTTGGATATTTGGAAAAAGTTCTTCAATATGAGGGTAGTGGATCACTGGAACAGGCTTCCCAGAGATGTGGTAGAGGCCCCATCCCTGGCAATATTCAAGGTCAGGCTTGGTAAGGCTCTTAGCGGCCTGTCTGATCTAGTGAAGATGTCCCTCCAGGTGGGTTGGACTAGGTGACATCTAAAGGTCCTTTCCAACCTTACACACTCTATGATTCTAAGACACAAGGAAAATAAAAGCAAATATAGGAATACCAGAAAATTTATATCCGTCTAAACCAGATTATGGCTGCAACAAGGAACTGCTCCAATTTCAAGTGACAAAAGAGGTTACACCCCCTTCCCGCTACCAAGGCTATCACTCTCAGGAAAGCCCACTTGTAATGTGGGGAAATCAATAAACTAACCAAAGTTATAAGCAACTAAAGAAGCAGCCTCCCAAACTGCCTGTTGGATTTTGCCCTAGAGCCTGCAAAGTCAAAGCAGAAACACATAGGAACTGTATGTAGTTTTAAACCTTACAAAGGACCAATTCACTAGTCACATGTACACTTCTCATAAACCAATGCAAAAACAATCCCACAGCACAAAGAGGGTTCTGAGGTAATAAAGGTGTAGTTGTTCATTCAGTGAAGCACCATCTTTCAATTATCACAAGACTTGCAACTATTTTAGATGACATGAACTAGGCAGTTTAAGAAATCCTCACCACTTTACATGCTTCATTATTCTTCAAATGGTAGTATAGATAGTATGGGTCACATGTAACAGTTGACAGTTCAAAGTGACTTGAGAACTCAGAAGTAGCATATTCCAGAAGAAACAGTCTGTCCCTGTGGGCAGTGCTCTGTAGAGCTGCGAGTTCAAGATCTTGTACTTCAGCTAGAACAGCAGGGCTGAGAAACGCTTGATTTCCCTGTGAGGTTCACCAGTTTAAAGTTTTATCAGCAAAAGCAATTCTTCACAAAAATATTACAGACACTTATTGCTGCTACTCAACCTTGAACAGCAATTCACTTAGATTTTGACAGATCTGAGGTTGAGGACATAGTGGGGAACTCACTCTACTACAAATGCAGAATGACATGTAGGTCATGCTTGTTATTTCACCGCCATGAAAACCAGCTATAAACATGCCCAGGCACAAGAAGCAAAAGCCTTCCTGATCACTTATACAACAGAGAAGTCTTTCAGCTTTATCCCCTAATTTTGCTCTTGATAAATGAGTGGTGGAGAACAGCCCCCAGGGAATACTCACAACTTTAAGCTTTTCCTGCAGCCTATCTTCTCAGTCTTATCCAAAGTAGCTAGCTTGGTTACTGATGATTACTTTTGACTATACCTGGCTTCTAATCACAAAAAAACCCAACCCTTCCAGACACAAGATTTGCCTTGAACACTTAAACTTGATGACAGTTCGGCATAACATGAAAACCCAAATATTTATGTGCCTAAAGCAACAAGTTAACTGGAGGCAAATACAACTATTTTGAATTACTAGTAAGTGTCTTCTTAAGAATAGCCCTAAATACATGGAAAATGACAAAGTCCTGGTGGGATTAGGGATCTCTTTCTGTTTCTGAGCAGGGAAAGATCCTACACTTGACACTGTTAAAGAAAGCCAAGAAATCAGTACTGAATACCAGGCTTCACAGCTGCATTTAGTGTATCAGTTGCAGAGGGCTTTCTGCGAATTCTGCATACCTTGGTTTCCACGAACCACAACACAAGAATACTCATAAAAGGAAAGAACTCAAACAGGCCATAGGGTAACCTCAGAAAGCTCAAGAAGCAAAGCTTATTCATGCAGCTTGTATAATCTGTATTCAAGACAGGAAGTTTAGAAGTGACTCTATTTTCAGTGAAATAGAAGTTACACTTATGTGTTAGAATCACACAAGGACTTGGGAGGATACACAATTGGGACAACTGACCCCAACTGACCAAAGGGACATTCCATACCATGTGATGTCATGCTCAGGACATAACTCTGGGGTTTAGGAGGGGAGGACGTTTGGAGTTACATGGTTAAGTAACTGTTATGCATAATGGAGCCCTGCTTTTTCTGGAGAGGACTGAACACCTGCTTGCCCATGAGAACTGGGGAATGAATCCCTTGTGTTGCTTTGCTTATGTGCATAGCATCTGCTTTACTTATTAAATTGTCTTTATCCTGGCCTACAAGTTTTCTGATTCTTACCCTTCTAATTGTCTCCCCCATCCTGCTGGCAGGAGTAAGTGACTGGCTGTGCAGGGCTCAGCTATGGGATGGGGTTAAACCACAACAAACTGACAGCTGAATAAGGTATTTCCTGGCCTATAAATTTTTCAGTGGCTGTTTGGTATTTTTAAACAGCTGCCATTCTCAGACAAGAGGAATTAAGAATGAGGTTAAATATCTTCACAAACAGCTGGGACTTCGTATGAGGAAGACGATGTGTAAAAGTCTCTTAGAAACATTCATGGTCTGAACACTTATTGCAACTTTGGACAAAGCATCGATTTGTTTTAAGAGCTTTGCAACAAACTTTAGTTTGTTATCTACAGAAGTTATCTTTAAAACAGACATAGTTCTCGGGGAACTATGAAAACCCAGAAAGCTGTGGTCCTGAGTATCTAAGACACTGGGAGTCAAAAATTCCTAACAATCTGATTATTTTGCATAGTCAGTGAGTCAGAGAGTGCTACTGCACCTCTCAAAGAAAGCACACATGCACTCAAACAACTCAACATACACTATTCCAGTTACACCCTACTACAGGTGCAAGCTAAAAGACAGTAAGCCAACTTTGCTATTTCATCCTTAGGAAATATAGTTAAAATGTCTGTTAGGTGAGTTAGTAGTGCATTGAAATGGATGATGAGACTAAAAGAAAACCTCATGGCTCAGACACACATGGACAGCATGGCTGTTCAGAAATTTCAAACTTAACTTGATTCACATGCACAAACATGCCTATTTCCTGAAAAGTTCATGCCTGTGAAATTTCAGGGTGATTCCTGAGCTGACAGAAAGTCAGATGACGCATCCAACAACCAAGATACCCATGGCCAGGAGAGTAAGGATCACACTTTACTTGTTTTCCACAGTGTAAGTTTTTGGTGACAGGTCGATTCCAGTTTGCAATGGAATAAGCGGCTCAATTTGATTCTCTTTTACTGAGCATTATATTCAGTGGTAGTAACTAAGTATTTTGTAGCTTTTATTTCAGAATAAGTAACAACATGTTCTCACATTTGTTGTTGGCTGAAACTACAGCACTACTGTGTTGGACATCCTCCCTTCTCTTAAACATCAGGTTCTCCCCAAACCAGTTCAACTACTTGCCTGAATCCCTCCTAGCCTCCTTCAGTCACAGCACAGTAGGCTGACAAAAGCTAACCATCATACTATTCTAGTTGTTCAAGTTAACCCTGCTCATTGTCTGAGACAGGGTTACAGAAGCTCACAAATCACAGCATGGGCAGAGATACACCACAGTAGAAGAGCAGTATTTTAAGCAGAAAGTAAGAGAACAGTTAACATAAGAACAAATGCCTACACGCTTCCGTTATAGCCTGGATTTAACACCAATTTGGTGTTACATTTTGGGTAGAATTACATGAAATAATCTTCGATACAGACTTATTTTTCTGCAAAGGCATAGAATATGTTGAAGGACATAGTATTTTCCTCTCTGACATTCCCACGTGGTCTTTACTGCTTCCTCTATAACTGTCACTGTTAAATTCAGTGGATATCACTAAAGACAGCTGGACTTCTGTGCCTATCTAATGTTTTGCCTTCTGTGCAGAAAAACCCCAAAACAAATGAATGCATATTGCACATCTTTCACTGATAAACTGGCAGTAAGATTACATGCACACCCTGTCCTAAATGACAGTCCTTAATAGATTACCACATCTACTGCTTACTCATAGTTTTCCAGTGTCTTCTTCCATCCCACCACCCCCATCCCCTGCAACCAAACCAGAATATAACTACTGGTCAAAATGAGTAGGTGGCAGCTTGGATACATGTTCACATAGCACTTGCTTTACAAAATACAGAGAGAAGCAATACAGAAATTAATGAGTTGTTTAGGGAAAATGGAGTAGGAAGTGGCACAACAGACAAACAGGGAAAGTCGCAGAGAAAAAGTAAGACAAGGAGGAAGGAAGTGAAAATTATTAAATAACATTAAATGTACCATTTTTCAGAAAATGTAACATGCTTTTTTAATATATGCAATCAAAACTGACTTTCACACAGTTATTTGCAGTATCACTCAGCAGAGGTCACAGAGAGCACTCAGCAGAGGTCACAGAGAGCAAATCAGCAATTTGCTGATTACAAACTTACAACAGGGGATAATTCTTCTCATAATGTACAGTTAAATTCCAGAACATCTTGTGACTATCATGGACACTTTTTAAAAAAAAAACAAAAAGACATGCACTTGAAAATTTAGCAAGTAGGTGAAGTCCATGGAATATTATTGATACTGTAGTGCTAGCTAGGGCTCAGGAAGACCTTGAGCTACAAAGAGCTAATAGCTGGGAGAGTACTGCACATGACTACCAGCCCATACATACAATCATATCCTTCACAGAGCATCTACCACTGAGTAACGCTGTCAACACAGTCTTGGCTTAGAGCATTGGTCTCATTCAGTTTGGCTGTTCCCATTGAGGAAAGCAACTCTGGCAGCTAGAGACCACTCAGCGACCATGAATTTAATGCAGACACTCATCGGCATATTGGAATGTGATTGGCATAACGAAAACCAAATATGATTCCACTACTCTTAGGAACTGTGGATATCTGACAAGGAAATGAGTATCCCACCAGCTCAACCGAGTATTCCCACCAGAGAAGCTGCTGCTCTGCCTAGTGTCTGGAGTACCCTACGTTCACAGAAAGCAAAGTATACTCATACTCTGCCACCCACCAAGTTTTCATGTATTAGAACGTGCTCCTGGTGCACCCCAGAAATGCCAGGTGTTACAACACAGTGTGTTTTTTATGGCATTTTACATTCCAGAATAAAAAAAGGTTTAATTGAAGACACTTAACTTCTAGTACATGCTCAAAGTTATAGCTCCATCTTTTGACATCAGAGGACAATTTGAAATAAACTAAATTCTCCATCAGATTATGCACATAAGCCTCTGAAGTCAGTAAGCTTTCCTGTATTTAAATATTTCACATTTACTGTTTTCATTATACATTACTTCTATATTTTGTCAGAAGAAATTCAGACAAGTTAGCATGTGTTTACTAATTGGAGACTCTGTTAACATAGAAGCTATCTGGAAGACCCACTAGAAATCTTAGTTTCTCCACCACAAAAACAAATCATAGAAAGGAACTTTTGCGTTCTCTGAGAATTAATTTTTGTGTTCAAAGTGAATGAAAGCAAATAAAAAAATTGCAGAGGGTCTGAAATCATGCAAAAAGCTAATGGATAAACCAGTTAGGAACCCTTTCAAAACACCGTAGGATTCACATAAATTTGCTTTGGACTGCAACATCCCTTCCCATACTCACTCCTTTGGAATCAGCAAATACACAATCAACTATGAAAAGCATGATGCCATTCTGCTGATACTATGTAACTTCCATAGCCGTTTAGAAACAGCTACTTAGTACTTACAGGATTAAAACAATGCTCAGGACAGACCTAAAACATGAGCTAACTGTTCTCTGGACTAAGGTGCCCTATACACTTGCGTTAACTGATTTATGTTCAAGCTAGTGAGAAGTTCAAAGTCAATTTTCATGATCTTTTCCTTCCAAATTTGCAAGAGAATCACAAGATTAAGGCCCTTCCCTAAATGCTGTATCTGGTTAGATGTTAAAAAAAGCTTTACTGACAAAGCTTTTCAAAGCTTCCCTTTGCACAAAGGGGTTTCCCCTTTCTACTTCGCTACTTTCTTCAAAACAGACTGTCTACAAAAATTAAGCAGTATAACAGACCTGTCAGCCAAGCCAAAGTGCATTTTTGGGCAGTTTTTGCAGTTAGAGGAGTTGTCATTGCAACTGTTACTTAGACACGAAATCTATCATATCTCTTGCAGCTTTAATTCTAGACAAAACTAGTGAAAGCATTATTTGTGTTATACTGCAGTCTGTCTTAGCGCACAGAACAAGACTCCAATAATACACACTGAATCACACAAAGATGCACAGAAGTCTATTTACAGGGTTCTTGTCAACGGCAGGTTCACATCATTTGCTATTCCTTCACAGCATTTTCCACAGATCTTTTTTCTATCAATGCACAGATTAAGCATCTATTAAAAAAAAAAAAAAGTAATAACGTGACTTGACAGAAGGCAAGTGACTTTAAAATACATTTAAGAGACTCTTTGTATAGTGGTCTTTTCTGCTAAGGACAGACAGTGGCCAGAGTAAAACAAAGAAACATGCACTGGTCCTATTACTGTAAAGGTCAGGGACAGGAAACTCTTCAGGAAAGGAGGAACGGGAACAATTTTCTTTCTAAATGGGCAACTGTGTACGGGAAGGATAAAGTTCTTCCAGATGATACTGGCAAAACAGGCAGGTGAAACATGACCACAACAACTCAGCAAGAGAAGTTCCCACTATAATGAATGAACAAGGACGTATTAATACGTGTTTTGAATTTTTAAATTTTTTTTTTTAGATTTTTTAATTAGACACCTGACATGTAAAGCAAGCAGGGAATAGAGACATACTCGCTACAAGTTCTCCTTTCTTACAGACTTTTGATTTCTCCCAACAGGAGGTTTCGTAACGCCTCGCACGGCTGCCTCCTCCCTTCGGCCGCCGGTAGTTGCCCCTCCTGCGAGGGGGAGAGTGCCAGGGGGGGCAGACGGCGCCGGGCAGGCAGGGTCCCAGCAGCCGCTGGGCACCGGGACGCTGAGCCACCGCAGCCCTGCGACAGCTCCGGCAGAGGAAGACTTAGAGGGGAGTCAAGTTTCTACAAGTTTCTGCAAACTGGAAGAGGGTTCTGAGGGTCCTGAAACCTCGTAAAGGGACCAAACAAAGAACACGGGTTGTTGGTAATCTAAAGTCTACGGGGCGGGCGGGTGTGTGTGTTGACCAGCGAACTGGTGCTGTGTGACAAGGAGAGGCGGAAATACTTATTACCCCGGCAGTAACAGGAGAGGGTATGAGGAGGGAAAGCGGCAACCTGGCATAGCGGTCCTTGCAGAGTTTTCTGCTTCTTCTGTCAAGAGACTGACAACCCGGCGGGAACCACCGAGCTCCCGCAGGGCCGAGGCCACTCGCCCCCCGGGACAGAAGCGCCGAAGAGCCGCCGCTACCGGAACAGAGGCAGACGGCGGGGCTGCAGCCGGGACACGGGCCCGTAAAGGCCCGACGGGGAGCCGGGGAACACGGTCAGGAGCGCGGCACTGGCGGCCTGACGGGGAGCGGGAGGGCCCGGCCGGTGCTGGCCCGGCCTTGGGGGTCGGCGCCCGCGATGACGGGCGGGCTCTCACCTCCAAGGTGGACACGGTGCTGGTGAAGAGGTCCTCGCCGTCTTCCAGCTCCTCGAAGTCGGCAGGCCGCGCCTCCCCCAGCGGCGGGGGCTCCCTCTCCGCCGCCATCTTCCCCTCCAGCCCGGCCGCCAGCCCCAGCCCCCCGCGCTCACGTGACGACCGCACCGCCTCCACCCCCCCCACGTGATTGACAGGGATGGGAGGGGGCGGAGGGAGTGCTCGCGCGCGCGCACCCACCGACCGCCGGCCGGCGCCGGGGCCGGGGCCTGGCGTTGGGCGCTGGCCAGAGGTCGGACTGATGCCCTTGTCACGATGGAGTGGGTCAGTGAAGTCGGTCGCTGTCCGCGTCCCAGGCCACCCGTCCCGCCGCGTAGAACCGCCATTCCCGGGGGTCTCCTGCCCGCGGCGCGGCGGCGTGTGTGCAGCCTGGGGCAGGTGAGAGCCCGCATGCTGGGTGTCAGGTGCCCGCTGGCAATGAAGCTGGGGAAGGCGCCCACCCTGCTCCTCATGCTCTCGCTCCCGGATAGATCTTTTCCCCCCGGAGACACTGCGGGGACTTTTGTGGTGCCTCCCCTGGGTGAAGAGGCAGCACCGTGAGGCCGGCGCGGCGTTGCCTCCCTGTGCTCTGTGCTCGGCACCGCAGATCTGGAAGGAAGCACAGGAGATTGCCCATTTCGTGTCAGTCATGGGGGTAGGAGCAGTTTCTCTATGAGGAAACCCCACCCGTGGCACTGTTCAAGATGAGATCTTCCCTATGGAATGAGGATCAGAAGCCTCATGCCCCACTCTTGCCAGGCAGTTTTGTTGGGTGCAGTGGTATTCACAGCTGCTAAAGGAATGTGTCTGGTGCTAATAAAGTATTTACAGGCACATTCCCTAAGTTATTAGTCCCGAATTTCTTTCCCCCCCTCCTCCATTTCTGAGTTAGGCCACATATTATATAAATTCCTCCAAAATTTTAAGTTAGGACACTCAGTTTAAAAAAACACGGTCAGGTGTCAACAGTAGCTATATAGTAAGCTTTACTAAGGTACTTGAAGCTCTTATTATTGTTTCTGCTGTATTCAAAAAAGTACCTTGATTTTCCATGTTGATAATGTACAGGTTTCATTCACTCAGCGTGCTTGTGCTTTGTGAGAACTTCATTAGTATTTGCTGTGTTGAAGTTAGTTTCTAAACTGTGTCCAATGAAGTCAGCATTCTTCACATAGGAATAAAGAGTATTTCCACAGACCGTAAGCTCTTTGGGGCAAGATTGTTACATCTAGTGTTTGCAGAGCGCCTAGTAAAGACTAGCTGTGATCACTGCTTGGATGGGCATAGTCTTTCTTAGGAAAAAAACTGTATGGATGGACAGGCCCAAAGAGTTACAGTGAATGGAGCTTAATCTTGTTGATGGCTTGTCACGAGTGGTGTTCCCCAAGGCTCAGTGCTGGGGCAAATTCTATTAGAAGACACTACAGAGGGTTAGAGACAGGCTGGATTGACAGGACAAAGCCAATGACATGAAGTTCAACAAGGCTCAGTGCTAAGTCCTGCACTGCGACAAGCCCATGCAAAGCTACAGGCTTGGGGAAGAGTGGATGGAAAGCTGCTGGAAAGCTGCCTTGTAGAGAAGGACCTGGAAGTGCTGGTCAACAGCCATCTGAACATGAGCCAGCAGAGTGCCCAGGTGGCCAAAAAGGCCAACAGCATCCTGGCTTGTGTCAGAAATAGTGTGGCAAGCAGGACTAGCAAAGCAATTGTCTTCCTGTACTCAGCACAGGTGAGGCCCACCTTGAGTACTGCGTTCAGTTTTGGGGCTCTCACTACAGGAAAGACATTGAGGTGCTGGAGTGTGTCCAAGGAAGTGCAACAAAGCTGGTCGAGGGTCAGAAGAAAAAGTCTGATAACAAGCAGCTAAGAGCACTGAGGTTATTTAATCGGGAGAAAAAGAGGCTGAGGAGAGACATTATCACTCTCCACAACTATTGAAACAAGTTTGTAGCCAGGTAGGTGGGCGTTGGTGTCTTCTCCCAAATAATAAACAAAACAAGAGGTAATGGCCTCAAGTTGCACCGAGGAGGTTT
Organism: Laterallus jamaicensis coturniculus; assembly: GCA_022605575.1. Lineage (NCBI taxonomy): Eukaryota > Metazoa > Chordata > Aves > Gruiformes > Rallidae > Laterallus > Laterallus jamaicensis. Next base: position 22,063,598 of record JAKCOX010000010.1, read on the forward strand.
AGATTCAATATTAGTAAAAATGTTATCATTGAAAGAGTTGTCAGTCAGTGGAACAAGCTTCCCAGGGAGTCATTATCCCTGGAGTCATTATCCCTGGAGGTATTTAAGACACGTAGATGTCATGCTTAGAGACATGGTTTAGTTCTTGAACTTGGCAGTGTTAGGTTATTGCTTATTGGTTGATCTTAAAGGTCTTTTCCAACGAAAATAATTCTATGATTCTATGACTAAACTGAATAAAAATGGCCTTACACTTATGCCAATCATATAATGAGAAACTCATAAATATTTAAACAGAAATCCATTCTGTCTTGCAAACAAGTAAGCACCATACATAATTTTATCTATACTGCTCACCTCAGAATATAACAAGTTTTGGAGTGCTCTCTCTTTGGAGGTGTGGACTGCTGAGTTAGGGGTTAGTTGTCCCTAGTCCCTGGCAGCATCTGAAGACATATCATGGCTCAATGCTTGGAGCAAGACCTTGTAAATATCTCTCTCAAGAGAGCTAAATGCGTGTTGAAGCTAAGGAACTCTCAAGTTTCCTATTGCAAGTGACAAGTTATCAAACAGAAGATATTTATGGCCAAAAGTTTCAATGTAAGTGACAGTATCTCTTAGATGTATAGAGGTAGATGGAAGAGGAACAGCCAAACGTTCCCATATTTCCTCAGGTCGGAAAAAGTTGTCTACTACTCTAGTAAAAGTATTTTGAGACCAACACATTCTCAAAAAATGTTATTACAAGCTGTAAAAATTGCTTGCGATTTACCAGGTTGGAGAGCACATTTAATTTTCATGGGAATGGGACATTTTCAAGTTTGATGGGAAGGGTTCACTTTCCAACATATCCATGTTTTCCTTTTCTGTACAAAACAAGAATAGTAGTGATGCTTAGCTTGTTTCCAGTGACTAGGACATGAAATATACTCTAATAACATTTTTACTCTATTCCTCAACTCAGCCTGTTGCTGTTCAGTACATATATCTCTAAATAATATTCAAAGTTTTTTTTCTTCAGATTTAATAATGCATAGCAAGAAACTGATAAAAAACACCCAACCCAAACTATTCAAAATAAACAAACATTTTCATCCAGAAGTACAGTTCTCTGGCATCTACATTTTTGTGGGTGGCACTCTCATTGTATCCTTTCCAGTTTCTTGTGGTATTCATGTTCCTGGAAGCTTTTCAAATAACCGGGATGTGCAGGATTTATCTAGAATTTAGAATTCAACCATGTCAGTAATAAATCTGTGTCTTTTGATATTATATGTTATGATATCTTACAATAATTTTATTTGCTGTGATTAGAAATACTATATGGTAAGTATTTGTTTAATGTTTCTGGTATATATATGTTTCTAGCATAGTACTTAGGTGTTTAATATTTTCCACTAGACTGACTAGTTTTGTGACTTCATCAAGATTCACACACAGACCTTTAACGGTCATGTGACTAGACTGTAAATCAGCTCTCTGAAATACCTTGAAGTAGTCATCTATCTTACTAATTGAGTATGCTACAGATGCAGAATAAAATGAAGACCAAACAAGATGTCAGTTATGGTATTTTTTCGTCACACATTAAGAAAGGTATGTAAGGGGTTTAGCTTCTCTGATTCAAAGTATTCATAGGTTGAAGGGTTTTTACTTTTTCAGTGCTGCTGAGATCTGTGGCCACAGAAATCTTTTATAGATATTTTTGTGTCAGAGAGGGCAAGGAGTAATAAAAAGGTAACTATAGGACCAGGATTTTTAACTAATTGAGATTTCAGTTTGAAAAACTGTAAATTAGTAAGACTAGGTAGAAAAATAATCCAAAATTATGAATGCTGCAGGAAAATTTAGGATGATTGCAAAAAACCAATCACATATGAGACTGTGATGTGTTACTGCAAAAACAAAAAACAATTTAAAGACAAGCCTCACCCTGGTCAGTGGGACTATTAATCTGTGTGTCATTCAACAAACATGTGGTAGCTGTCAAGTCTACCTCATGCTGCTAGTCTGAATAAAGGTGAGAGGAAGCTAAGCTGCCTATGTATCCTAATGGAAACTGGAGCCACCCCTTCCTCTGAGCCAATATATATCACCTCTGTAATGCTACGTGAGAAGGATACTAAGGTTGCAGAGTCAAGAACCTGAACAGTAGAAACGTCAAGACTAAGTTTCCATATGGAACTTGTTTCAGCCTTTTGTGTAGATGTGCTGTGTCTCCTTTATTTACCTGGCTACATGGTAATCTTTCTCTAGAAGTCCTCTTCCCAAGGAGCATGGACCTCATGGTTACAAACACTGTTTTTCCTTATTGTTTCCTAACAGTTAACTCTGTACTTCAATTATTATAAGCAGTTCCAACCCTACTCTGAAGGCAAAGAGATTTGTCTCCTCATGAGGTTTTCTTTGATGCTTGTCACTTCCAGATCTAAGCATTTCACAGGCACTGATGAATTTTATCTTCAGAGCATTCCTGTGGGAGTATATTGCCCATTACATAGGCAATGAACAGAGACTGAAAAATTAAAACCTAAAGTGTTTACTAATTAGGATGCCCTACCTGAGTTGCTTCCACTAGGCAGTAAGGCTCAATATCACAGTACCAGCCCTACCTACATCCATTTTTAGGAGTGGAATTTTATTTATTTCCTTCTGTACTTTGTCCCTTCCTTTCCTTTTTTCAGGCTTTGTCAGGCCCTATACTTGAATTGACAATCCTCCTAAAATGGTCATTTCTGGGTTTGGCTCACCAACCAGCAGTTTCTCCAAATCAACACAATGGCTGCACAAAACTTTCACCATACCTCTCCTGCTTCTGTCCACATCTGTGGCCTCTGTGACCCTTTGCAGTTCATCCTTTCAGAGGAGATCTGGAAATAAAAAAATGCCTTCTGCATACACACACTTGGGAGTTGCTAGGCAATAATAAATGGCAATATGCCATTTATTACTTTGCTTGATATACATCTGGCCCTCTGTCCAAAAATAATGAAATTAGATGCAAAATAATGGTGGTGGTGAGGTTGTAAGCAATGTCAATCAAGGTTTTGTAATCAACTATGTCAGATTTTTTTAACTTCTTGTATGCATCGGATTTCACCAATTGTACCTTATTATTGTACTAATGTAATACCCACTGCCATAACTAATTTCAGTGTCATTTTAACAACTGAAATAGCTATGAAACTAAAAGAAGCTGAAGACTAGGAAAAAGCTGTTTTGGAGGAGCGAGTGACAGTGAGTTATACAAGCTCAAGGTCAGACCCTGTAGTTCAGGTCTTCAGGGAACCACAGGAGGTTTGTTGAAAAATCTTTGTCAAACCTTTTCTTAAAAATCTCCAGTGATGAAGACCTCATTGCAGGCAAGCTGCTTTAGTGCCTTGCTATGTAGCACCAAAAAAGGTATTCCTCATGTCTAAAGTAAAATTCTATCACTATCTTTCTAGTAATACTAATATATCCTCACATGGACTATGACTTTGTAGCAGCATGGTGCTGTTGGGACTCATGCAGTTTGTCTTCATATTTGGAACTGATACTGGCCTTATTTTGTATCTGTGAAGTGGTTTAGTTAGACTTTGGAGCAAAGTCGCACACTCAACACTGAATTTTGTCTTTCTTTTTACTGACATTTACTCCAATCTGGTTTGACCACTTTGAATTCTTTTACTATGCTGTTTTATACACTTTCAAATGTAATATGTACTCTCCATGTTACATCACTGATGAGAATATTAGATCATATCAGGCTTACAGTAGATCTGTTATTTTTCATTCAATGCATCCTTCCTAAAAATGGCAGTTTGACTTTTTTTTCTGACCAGTTCCGTAATTATTCTATATGAATGAAACATATGCTGTTTCATTACCTTACTTATGAAAATGTCATAAAAGATAAATGTTCAAAAACATTGAAGGAATATTTCCTCAATAAGAGGTATTGTAAGAAAATAGCTAAAGCAACAACAACTACCACCAGAGTACTTAGAATCAAAATAGATCATTTTCTGACATTTTATTTTTCCCATTTATAAAGTATTTAAAAAATATGCTATTGTGTAATGCCTGCACTTGCACATAGCAGTAAAACTCTGCAGTGAGTCAACCTTCCTAAGGAAAATTAAAAAAACCCAGACACATTACAAAATCTGTGCATTTGACACATGTGCTCACTTATCCAGTTAGCCAAATGAATGGTACATTTTGGATCATGATGATTGTTTTTCTGTGAAACAGATGCTGTCTTTCCATCTGGATATTTAATTGCACATTAAATAAATGATTTTGTTCTGTCACTTTTGTTTTATTCTTTGTGAGTGAGTGGTCAGTGTTTTCATTTATTAGAGAAAAATGTTTTTAAATATGTGAAAAAGACTGGTTCTTTAACCATCTAGGTACTTCATTCACCTCTGGAGTAGTGACAGGTGCTATCAGTTAATGGAACCATCATCCAGTTCACCTGATGTTTCAGTATATTAAAGTATAAAGCTCTAGAAGCATTAGGTGGGTATGTTTACCCTTTTACAATAGTAAGATGATGTAGAAGGATAGTAACTTTTTCCATCTTCATAAGTGCTAATGGCAGGTGAGAATTAAGCAAGTGACATCTTTTTGTGTAATATGCATTTATCTGTTATTGGGATTGTCCTCCATCACTTACTCTTTACACAAGAGAGAATGCCTTCCAACAAAGTCCTGGTTTTATTTTGGCACTACTAGCCTTAAATCCAAATCAGGCCATCACAACATGGAGAGACAAACAGCAACTCACCCAAGTTTGCTTTGGGCACCCGTTCACTGGCTGCTGCTTCTCAAAGTTCATAAGGCATTACGTACAGGAGTCATGCTAAAAACAAATGTAAGGATGTTGTTAGCAGGTGGTAGATTCAAGGCATCCAAAGTAGAAGTCTGGCATCTAAACCTTCCCGCACTGAGTTGCTGGAGGTGGGACAATACTTGGAAGATGCATCATATACTCTTGCCTGAAGCTACCACTTATGCTTATGGTCACAGAGAGAAGCAGAATCTTAATCACATTAAAGAGAGCTAGGGGTTCCCAAATGCCAAATAATTATTTGTTCGACTACAGCCTAGTAAAATTTCTGGGTCATGTCATGGTTAGCCCATTGTCCATGACTAAGTCAATTTCATATGTTTCTATAAAGATAACGCTGTTTTGTTGTGCTTTCATACTTTTAGAGTATGTAAGAAAATCATGTAAGGTCTGTAGCTGGTTGTGTATGAGGTATGAACAGTTGTAGCATTTATTGTTAAATTGTAACTAATTTTATGAGGGATACAATTTTACAAGAGTTTTGATGATGAGTCAATAAAGTCAACATAAATTTTTTACTATTCTTTAACTTGCTAGGAATTCCATTTAGAGTTAGGAGCATTAGAAGTGGTCAGTCTGCTTAAAGATTCATATGCAATCTTAGCTGCTGTCTGAGTGATACTAGTAGCAATTAATTTCAGTCCATGTTCTTTGACTCCTTTTTTTAGAGCTATCTGTTTATATTGATATGTTGGATTGTCTTCATTCTTTCATCCAAAACTAAACACTACAAGGGTACATAGAAAAACAGTATGGTGGGGGGAAGTAGGGTGGACCTTCGTCAGAAAGGAATAGGTTCACAGTCTCTGTTCGTGCCATCCATGTGTGGCACATGAAGAATTACCATTTGAAAATCCCATCAGAGAAAAGGGTTCATGTAGCTATTATGCAATTTTTCTTTAATGGACTCCAAGTTCTTCTGCTGTGGACTATTTAATTTTCATCAGCTGCGAAGCAGGGTCAGAGGTGATCCTCTTTTTCTGCAGCTAGTTTCATGTACTGCATTAGGAGCTGCTCAGAAATGCCTCCTAACTCTTACCATCACTTGCCAGGGGACAATTTAACATTACCATTTATTTTTATCTTATTTCTCCAGGGAAAATTTAATCTAGTGAGAATATTAGGGTCAGAACAATAATGAAAGCAGTTTCAGGGGAAAAAAAACAATCCAAGTGTCCATTTTTGGAAGAAAAAAAATCACCTGCTGAAAGCACACACTTTGTTAAAAATATCCCGTAACCAGAGCTGCACCTCAGTTAGCCAGCAGTGCTATCTCCATCTAGTGTAGGACTTTGTAAGACGAGAGATCAAAATTGTTTCGTGTTATCACTTGGTAGGTGTAAGTTTATATCATCTTTTGCTTTCAAAGCATTGCAGTTCTTGAGCTAATATTAGTTCAGAAGATTTGAGGAGAGAGAATTAGGGGAGGATTTGTCAGAATGTTGTGGAGAATCATGGCAAAAGCCTGAAGGTAGAGAAGATGGCAACACAGAAGAAAATATGCAGCAAAAATCTGTTTAATCATCGCTCCAGTTCATCACCATAAACCCTGGGAGCACGGTATTGTTCTGTCAAGTCTTGAGCCCGTGGGAAGGAAACTTATTTTCATGGTTACTTGGTGCAAGCTTGTGCTACTCATAGCTGCCTTCTCACGTGCTGTGGGATCCCAGTGCCAGGCACCTTTCCATATCCTAAGGTGGCTGAGAGTTTTCATTTGTTACTATAGGTACAAAAGCAGGTTTAGTGATCATAGGATTTTTCTGAATGAATATCTGCGTTCTTAAAACATTAAACTATAGTGATGGCTAATTCATCCAGTTATAAAATGTGCATGAAAGACAAGGATGACATTGCAATTGGTTCTTTGGGACATTGCAACTAGTTCGCTGGGTTTGATAAAGAGCAATGTTTGTTATTTATATTCCAGGCACTGGAGACAATGTATTTCTTACATTCTCATGACTTTGAAGCCATTGCTAAGGAGTGGCCAAAAGGGTTTTCAAAGAGCTTGGGGAGGGTCAGGATTTTGGATTCCAACCATTTGTCTGCTGTAATTACACATGAGGAATCATAGAATCATAGAATGTGTAAGGTTGGAAGGGACCGTTAGACACCATCTAGTCCAACTTCACTGCAGAGCAACATCTTCACTAGATTGAGTCACTCAGAGCCCCATCAAGCCTGACCTTGAATATCTCCAGGGGTGATGTTGATATCTCAATAGGAAACAGAGGGTGGGGTGTGTGTGTGTGTGTGTGTTGCATCTGTTCTTATATGGGTGTTCAGTGCTTTAAAGTAATTTGCCCATCTCAGCTTTCTTGCTGTGTGTGATTGATTTGAGGTAATTAAATTTGATTTTAAAACAGAAAATAAGAGGATACGGAAGGATACAGTCAAAGGAAAAAATGATTTCTCTAGAATCCTGTTTGTCTTTAACCCTTAAATTAGGCTGGATTGCCTGATCTGTGCCTATTTCTATTGCTCCGAGAGGGTGCTTGCAAAAATGCATAGATAGATGCTTGACTGTAGGACAGCTGTGGTTAGGTGAGAAAATCTTATTCAGCAAAGCAAATGCATATATCCTAAATTAAAAACTCCTCAAGTTATTGAGCCTTAATCCTAAATGTGGCTTGTTGGCTGGTTATGATATTTATCATCATAAAAATTATAAAGTGCCTGTAGAATTAACTGGACTCAAACTACAATTAATAATTTTCAATCTAAAATTAGTCTGAGAAAAAAATTACTTCCCTCCCCACCAGGGGCACTGGCTCATGTATGGCTGCTGCTTTAAAGAAACCAGAACCCTGAAATTAAAGAAAACAAAGAACACACTGAAACTTTAAAATATCTCTCTAAATGTTGCATTTGCATGGATTAAGAGAGCTAGGTGCCAGAAAAAGTTGTTTCAAATGTCTTCAGTAATTTTTTTTTCAGACTGTAATCTACAATCCTACTGAGATTTTTTTTCCCACTCTGTGTACATATAGGATAAGGGCATATGAAAGCAGTTTTTTATTGAAAATTGTGCAGTGACTATGCATGAACCAGTAATTGCTTTATTTCAAAGCTCCACAGCCCAAATATGCTGTAATTTGCATCATTTACAATTTTGCTGTAAACTGACTTGGGGCATCTGTCTACATTATAGCCAGACCCAGCAAAAGATAAGTAGGAAAAATGAAAAAATTCTAACATTAATTGATTTCCACCAAATAGCACTGTCTCTGGCTGTTATAACAATTAGTTTATCAATTTAAGGTTGATTATGGTTTTCCCAATAAGTAACAGGAAAGCTTGCAAACATCCACTGAGTAGCAGTGCAAGAGTCTGGCACTGCCGCCACTAGAGGTAACTCAGTATCTAAGACATATATTTGTATACCTAATACACATATTTGATGTTCTTTAAGATATTTTCAGACTTGCCAAGCCAAAATCTGGCTTTACAACATTGTTTGTCTGTCTTTGAAAAATTGTATTTCACTATGCTCCAGCTAAATTTATCCTGTGGAGGCGTATGTTTGGGCTTGAAAAAGCTATTTCCTTGAAAAAGCAGTTTATGCTCCAACTGCTAAATACAGAGCATGAAAAAAACATTAACATCTCAGGAACACTGAGAAAGCAATCAACATATGGTCTAAATAAGTTAATAGTCACATTTTCAGATTTCTTTGTAAGACAACAGTTTCAAGAGCTTAGGGAAATCCTTAGAGAAGCACAGAGACCCGAGATAGTGAAGAATCCACTGATAAAGGGACGGGACCATCAGAATCTGCTTGCTGAGATTCTCTTGATGCTTTAGAAGGTATTTTTTAAGTTCCTGACCTGCATAAACTAGAAATTTAGGTACAGCAAAGTACATAAGGTGGTCTAATCTTCTGTTTATCTAGTTTTTTTGTATGCAACAATGTATTTTTTTTCCTTGGATTGACCTAGTGTTGCAAACATCGAAAAAACAGGGCATCAAGCATCTCTTATCAATACTATAGCTTACAAGTATGACTCTGCCAGTAAGTTAATTAATGAAATCACTGAACCTGTTCAGGATGAATTTAGTATGTACTTAAAGTGATACTGATTAAATTCATCATGAGCATTCCAGAGTGGCACATAGAGGAGTTATATTTTAGCATCCCCTAACCAGTCCTCCTTGAAAACTCTAATGCTGCCATAAGGGACTTTCTATCCTAGGCACATTTTCCCTTTCACATAAAGGCAGTTTGTAGACACCTTTGTCTCACCTAATTTTAAGAATGATACTAAACTGTTTGTAATGTAAGCATCCTTGTTCCCCATTTAGTTGGCAGGAGATCCACACCTTCAGAGAACAAATCCAACTTTCTAGATCACCCCCACTTATCTCTTTCTATTAACGATACAGGAAACCTATAGCAAGTCTTACCTTACCTTTGGCCCTTATCTTGGGCAACTCAGGTGGATGTCCTCTGTTACAAGCTGTCTTTTAATAGCTATTTTTAGCTATAAAAGATACTATATAAATATATATATATATATGGAAAAAGCCACTATAAAACAATACCTAGAAAGTGGGAGGGTGGGGCAGATACCATATTTATATCAGTGTATATAGATAACACAGAGTATAGAATATAAATGCAGCCTCTATATAGTTGTTGCAGTTTTGTGTAGCTGTGCTGCTTTGGGGGCTTTTGTAAGCGCAGTTACAGTTTTCTGCAAGCCCCATATTTTGAAAATATTGGTCAGTTCAAGGCCAAATTGGAGTCTGAGCCAATTGGAGTTGGTCATAGCGCCTCTGTGAATCACATACAGGAGAAAAAAACCTGCTGGCAGGCACACTTTGCCACTGGAGCTCCACAGACACCAAGGCCAGGCCCACAGGAGAGGGGGAGGGGGAAAGAATGCGAAAATAGAGTTTCCGCTGCAGCTTGTGGTGAAGACCATGATGAAACGGGTGTCCCTTGAAGCCCATGGATGAGGACGGGGAGCAGAGACATCTATACCCTGTGAAAATTGATCCACGCCTCAGCAGGTTTGCCAGGGGACTTGTGAGTCCTGCTGAGAGGCCTGTGGTGAGGAGATGACTCCCCAATAGACAGGACTCACGCTGTAGAAGTTCGTGGACATGACTCTCGCATGGGTGGTACCCCACAGTGCCGCAGGGGAAGGGGGTGTATGTGTGAAATGCCCCCCCATGTCCCCAGCTGAGATGCAAAACAACTCCGGAGGAATGGACTGAAACCCCCACTCCTCATTCCCTGCCCCTCCCTGTGCTGCGAGGGGTTGGAAGAAGGGAGCAAATCTATGATTAAAGTCAAGAGTGTGAAGAGGCGAGAGGTGGGGGGAAGTAGAAGTGTTGAGATCTGGGGAAGGAAAGCAACTTGTGAGGAATCGCTGGAACCCCACTGCCCATTCCCTGCCCCTACCTACGCCATGTTGGGGGGGAAGAAGGGAGTAATATCGTGATGAGTTTTAAGTGTGCTGAGAAGGGAGGGGTGGGGGGAAGGTGCTTTAAGACCTGTCTGCTTCTTATCTCGTCCCGGGTCACTGGGTGTATTAGTTGTAGTAGTAATAAATCACATTTCTTTCCTTTGTTCTGTGCTGAGTCTGTTTTGCCCATTGTACTAATTGGAGAGCAATCCCGCTGTCCTTCTCTCAGGTCCTAAGCCTCCTAGTATCTATTTTCTCCCCTTTTCGGCTGAAGGGGGGAGTGAGCGAGTGGCTTGGTGGGTATTTGACCTCTAGCTAGGGTCAAAACCACCACAATAGTGAATATATATGCTGCATATATTTGTGTATATATACTCTCTCTACCTATAGCTATCTATATGTAATCTCTCAGTATATAGAACATACAGATATATCAGTCAAAAGTTTGGGAAACTTTTTTTTTGCATGTAACACATAAAAAGTTAGTTTGTCCTGGATATACACTGAGTTCTCTTCCTGTAGCTGCTAGCACACTGACCTATTAATATAAGGATAGTGGACTGATATCTCAGTTCCTCCTTCTTGTTTCCAGTTCCACAGATTAAAATGGAAGAAGGAAGAGCAGCCTCCCACTTCCTGCCTGATGGAATATAGATCAAAACAGCTGACAAAATGATTCATCCAGAATAACAAACACAACCAGTCAATCAAATTAATTATATAAAGATATTTACGCTCTTTGAATTATTTTGAATAATTTTCTCCAACTAACTTCCACCTTCCACCTCATGATCCTATTCAATTTTTATCAAAATATATGCTATTGTGAAGCACTAATTTTCAAAAGATGTTCAGGTTTGTAGAGGTTCAAAGCTAGGTTTTCCCAGCTGCTCACCTGTCTGGCCACAGTTGGTGACCACTCAGTGCAGTGGACCTGCCCATGGTGCCAGTGGGATTGATAGCTGTTGGAAGCCATTAGGTGAACGGCCAAACCAGTACGATGAGTATGCTGGGAACTACTTAGCAGTATGCTGGGAACTACTAAGCAGTTCATGGTGCAAGTTAGGAGTAGTACTGCTTAGAGCAGATGTGTTGCCTGACTCTGCCCAGAAGTCCATCCCCATTCCCGCTGTGGTAGCAGAAGATGCAGTTGTGCTCGTTTTCAGTTACCCTGTCCTATGGAAAGTTACTGCTGCACTGAACTTCCAACTGACCTGCTGAGATGAGCAGTCAGAAGTGATTTTGTCCCCCCAGGCAGGATCCAGCTGGGTTTGCAGTCTGAATGAGCCTGGCTGATTTTGTCCCAGGTAGCCTGGAAAAAAATCCCCCATACTTGGTGACAGAAACACGGGATTAAAAAGATTAAATAGGTCTTGAATGGCAAATAAGAAATGAATAGCACATGTATTTGTATTGTCATACTCAATGATTGAACTATTACTCAGCTGCAGTAATTTTTGATCTATAAAAATGAAATAAATCTATTTCTGTACTAAAATCTGATGTAGACATGGTTCTTGAAACCTTGAGAAAGACTTCATATGGTATCAGCCATAGTGTTGTGGTTTTACCCAGTCAGCAGCTCAGCCCCCCTTCAGCCACTCTCTCACTCCACCCTGGTGGGATGGGGGAGAGAACTGGAAGAATAAAACTAAGAAAACTTGTGGACTGAGGTAACTACAGTTTAATAAGGAAAGCAAAGCTGCATGCACAAGCAAAGCAGGACAAGGAGTTCATTGCCCACTTCCTACGGGCAGGCTGATGTTTAGCCGTCTCCAGGAAAGCAGCTCTTCATCACACATAAGGGTGACTTAACAGGTCCAGGCACTGACAGGTCATGGAGAAAGGATGAGGAAGGCTGGGGATCTCTCAAATAACTGGATCCTACCCCTGCTCAGAGCTCTTCCCCTCGAGGATCCAAGAAATGTTCTAGCAGTGGCTCTTACATCCTTTCGCCTGGAACAGAGAAGTGGATGAGCTTTGGGGAAAGGTATCTTGAGGCCCTGTGCATCATCTTCCCTGTATTTGTGGTGTGCAGAGGATACAGCTGATGTATTCAGGAGGCAGCTTGAAAGCTGGCAATGGAACATAGACAAGAATATAAAGATAAGACCATATGTTTAGTTTTTCTGTATGCCCTGAGACAATGCGAGAGTCAGGGTAGAACGAAAAGTATTTAATACATATTCACCTTTCAGTATGATCTAAGCAGTTTATGCATAAGTCAAGATCATAATTAGTATAACCCATTTGAATATTACTTGGGATAAATGCCTTTACATTTTTTCAGGGACTTGCATAGTTTTACTTAAGCCTTTAAAACAGAGGAGATTAAAGTCTTCTCTGAGGTTCTGATGGATGAAAAACTTAAATGCTGACATCGTACTGCTTGTAAGATCCAAACATTAGAGTACCCAAATGAAATCAAATGGAAAGCATTAGTGGATTTGTAATTATGACTTCAGTATGATGGGAATGTATTGTGGGTTTTCTGGTTTAGAGAGCAAATATTACTTAGAAGCCGCTTGTCTTAAAAATCATGAACATAAACCATCAGCCTTAGGAAATTCCCATACTGTTATTTAATGAGAAGTACTGAAGAAAAAAAAAAAGAGCAAAAACGAAAAAAAAAGAAATGCTATTTAGCTATTTTGGATTAGTTAGCTTTTTGTTCTCTAAGCTATTGCCAAGAATATATTTCTCTTTACTAAATCATGGGACTATTATAGTTGACATAGAACTATTATTTTAGATGAGTGTGTTACTTTTGGAAAAATTAATTGGTCTCAGTCAAAGGATTTTGAATTTTTTCTTCCCCAAAGAAAAGCGATTAATTTGATTTCATTTTTTCCCCAGACATTTATATCAAAACTGGCATAAGCAAGCAGCATACTACTTTATGAATTCTGTGAATTAAGATACTTCCTTTTCTAACAAAGGTATGTAAAAGAGCTTTGGAAACAGTTTATACCCAGAACATACTTCAAGGTTGCCACTCGTGTCCTCATTTCCGTACTGTCTGTCTTTTAAAAATTTATGATCTGAAGAATTCTTTTCCTTGTGAGATCACAGGTATTTGGTGTTACGTTTGGCACTAGGCAGACTCCCTCTGGTGGCTGACTTCAATCTTTGAATGTCGAGGGACTACCAGGAACTACCATTTCTCTAGGTTAAGTAGCTACATTGGTGCATCAAAGCTTCCGGTGAAAGTAGTGTGACTGGAGCCTGTCTGCTTGTTTCTTTACAAAGTGGGTACCAAATTCAGTCTCAAAACGACAGAGATGTAAACCAGAAAGAACATTTTAAAATCTGTGCAACAACATACTAGGTAAAAAGTGCTTTGTGTACTGTCCATCCAAGAAGCTGAGAAATATATGGATGAACAAAGGAATAAGAAATGGCTTGCAATATTGGAAAATGCTAATCTACTGAATCAAAGCCATTGTACATCACCGACCGGCAACGCTAAGTAGTTTCTTGTCTTCAGAAAAAACATTTTACTTGATAGCTTTGACTAATTACCGTAATATGCATTTTCAAAGACATATCTGCTTCCCAGAGAAGCTCTCTGAAACTGATGGGAAATGGCAGCAAGGTGTTGTCTCATCCATCTACCACAGCAAGCAGCCAACAAGCCATACCAAAAAGGAATAGTCAATGCTTCTCAGCCAAACTGCAACAACATTGCAAGCTGATACCACAGGGATCTATCCCAGGTCAGTCCTTCAATTGTGATTTAGTTGATGAAACAGATTCAGACTTAAAAAACTGTAGATGTTTTATAGATAAGTTAGAAAAGCTGAAAGAAAATTATGTTCTGAAATCAAAGAACTTGAGAATTAATAATAAAATTTAAACCCCACAATAAACAAACAAACAAACCAACCCAAAACTATGACTTTCAGGAAGGAAATGTGAAATGTACAAATACAAACCAAGGACTAACTGGTGAGGAAAAAAAACTGCATCAGGAAATTGACACTATAGAGCAAACTACAAATTGATCCTGAGACCATCACCTTCAGAATAGGCAATTTTCATTCTGGTAATATTAACAGGAGGATTTTATATAAAGCATGAATCATGTTGTGGGGAGGTTTTCTCAACTCAGTGCTCAGGCCCCAGGTCAAGAATATTATGTCTGCAGAGCACGGTAAGGAAAAAGTAGACTAACTAAAAGGACTTGAAGGGACAGCAACAAGAAAGATAAAAGGTTAGCAAACATGATCTGTGATGCCAGTGAGGGACATGATACTGATCTAATATATGAGAAATTGTAAGGAATGGAGTAAAGAAAAGTGCATATTCCTCATGATATGATAAGAAGGAAAAGCCTTTTTTGCATATTGGAAAGTTTTGGGTAGATAGTTGTCCTGATTTCAGCTAAGATGGAGTTAATTTACTTTTTAGCAGTGGATGGAATGCCGCTTTTGGGTGTTAGGACAAGAGCAGTGCTGATAGCACCCTGATGTTTCTAGTTGTTGCGAAGCAATCAATGACTTTTTCAGTTCTTCATATTTCCCAACTAAAGAGAAAGGAGGGGACACAGCCAGGACAGGTGACCTGAACTGGCCAAAGAGGATATTCCATGCCAATTATGTCATGCTCAGTAGAAAGAGGGGAGTGGGAAGAGGAAAAAAAACAACTCCAGGATGTGCGCTATTTTTGGGACGGTTGGGTTCCAGGACGGCTCTGGGCTGTATGGCCTAAGTTGTGTGGTTCGGTGAGAGACTACATTGTGTATCACCAGTTTTGTATATTTTGTGCTCTAAAGTGTGTTATCATTGTTCATTTTTATCTTTTTTCTGCTATTTTAGTAAACTGCCCTTATCCCAACCCGCAGGGTTTTGGTTTTTGGTTTGGGGTTTTTTTTCCCTCTTTACATTTCCCTTTCCTTTCCCTCCTCCCCCCGTCCCCGTCCCCGTCCCCGTCCCCCCTCACTGCCCCCTCCCCCATTCTTTTTGTTAAAAGAACAAGCAACTGTGTGGGGCTCAGCTCTCAAATGGGGCTAAACCACCACAATAGTAAAAAAACCCCTTTCTAATCCTTGCAGAATCAATCATGTGTGGCATGTGTGGATCAACTCTTTCACAAGACACTACATAGTATTCTGAACAGCGTTTTCAAGGGTGGTCTATGTTTAAATGGTCACAGACACAATAATAAGAAGATCGGGTCCCTTCCTTTCTTCTAGGTAGCAGAGTGCCATCTGTTACTTCTGGACCTGCACAGCTTCTGCAGACTGATTCCTCTTGGCGAGTTTTAGCCTGCAGCCGTAAATGCAAGAACAGGCACTGGATTCTTTCATCGCATTGGAGATACCCATGTTGTATGGATTGTTGAGAAGGGTTTATCAAGAGGCAAAGAATTAAACCCTCATTTCTTCTTGCCTCAGACTTTTCTTGAGAAAGGTGACTAGTACGTAAAGCTTGTTGTAAAACTGATTTGTTATGTTTGGCATCTGCTGCCATTGAACGGTACCAGGGAGTCTGGATCTGTTGTTTTTCCTCCTTCATCCACACTTCACATATTTTTTTCGACTTTATTTATATCTGAAAAAGAAGTCACAAGGGATTTTTTTAAAGGGAAGCATCCAACACAAACAACTATTCCAATTCACGTGAAGCAAGATAGTAATCCTGAAACATAAACTGAAAATCACTTAGATCATTCTGCCACAATATAAATCCTGCAAATGGTATTTTCTTAAGAATTCTTTAAAAAAATGATCTTGTCTCTCATATTTGTTCAACCTGATCAGTTATTTTTGTCAGTTATATATCTGTCTGCGATAACTTCTGCTTTATCATGGGATCATAGGAGATGGATTTGGAACAGACCTCAAGAAATTTCTGGTTCTTCCCACTGCCTCAAGCTCATCTGTCTACTATCTGACAAAACACACAAGTCCATTTTTAGAACATACAATATTTTGGTCTTCATTCTAATTTTTTGAATAAACTGGGATGAAAATTTCAAGGTTGAGGAAAAAGTCATATTATCCCAGAATGGGTTGGGTTGGAAGAGACCCATTGGAAGAGATAATCAAGTTCCAACCCCCTTGCCATGGGCAAAGACACCCTCACTAAACCAGGCTTCTCAAGGTACCATCCAACCTGGCCTATGCCAGGGCCTCACCATCCTCATAGTGAAGAATTTCTTCCTAATATCCAATCTAAATTGGAAGTGGGGAGCTTCCAATTTAAAACCATTTCTCCTCATCCTATCACTACATGCCCTTCTAAAAAGTCCCTTCTAAAAAGTCCCTCCCTTTCTTGTATGCCCTCTTCAGGTACTAGAAGGCTGCTATAAGATCTCCCTGGACCCTTCTCTTCACCAGGCTGGACAAGCCCAACTCTCTCAGCCTGTCTCTGGAGGAGAGGTCCTCCAGCCCTCTAATAATTTTTGTGGCCCTCCTCTGGACATGCTCCAACAGGTCCATGTCCTTCTTGTGTCGTGGGCTCCAAAGCTGGAAGCAGAACACCAGGTGGGCTCTCCCGAGAGCAGAGGGGCAGAATCACCTCCCTTCACCTGCTGGTCACGCTGGTTTTGGTGCAGCCCAGGATGCTGTTGGCCTTCTGGGCTGCAGATGCACATTGGTGGCTCATATCCAGTTTCTAATCCACAACTACTCCGAAGTCCTTTTCCTCAGGGCTGCTTTCAAGCACATCTCCCAGTCTGTATTGATGGTGAGGATTGCCCCAACCCAGGTGCAGGACCGTTCACATGTTCTTGTTGAACCTCATGAGATTCACATGGGCCCACTTCTCCAGCCTATCTGTCCCTCTGGATGACATCCCATCCTTCCATTGTATCAACTGCACCACTCAGCTTTGTATCATCTGAAAGCTTGTTGAGGGTTCCCTCAACCTCATTGTCAATGTCATTGATGAAAATATTAAACAATACAGACCCCTGAGGGACACCACTTGTCACAGATCTCCATTTGGACATTGAGCCATTGACAACTACTCTCTGGATGTGACCATCCAACCAATTCCTTATCCACCAAGCAAACCATTCATCAAATCCATATCTCTCCAATTTAGGTTGAAGGATGTTGTGGGGGACTGTGTCAAAGGCTTACAGAAGTCCAGATAGATCACATCCATCACCCTTCCTGTGTTCACCGATGTGGTCACCCCATCAGAGTAAGCCACCAGATTGGTCAGTCAGGACCAATTACATGCCTAAACAGAACTCGGACAATATGGGAATATTCCTTTCCCGCCTTCCAATATTTTATTCTGTTAACTATGCATTTTGGTTTTCTTTTCCTTGTGCTATTTTACAGCTTATTTTTCTAGAATTGTTGCTTTCTAATTTCTGTCTTTCCTTTGCCCTTATTTCTTCTGTTGATGGTAGAAAGAGAACTGGATGAAAAGGCTTGCTACATAATAGACATCAGCAGCACAGTATCTTTCCACTCAAGAAAATGGAAATGCAATAAGCACAGAAAAGATACTAGTAATTGCTGATAATCATCTCAAGACTTTCCCATTCCATTTTTCCCTACTCTGATTTCATTTATGTTGTGGTCTGGACTTGCCACATAAGGACACAATGATTACTCTCTGTTGCATCCAAGCAGCTCTTTCCTGCCCTTGCTTCTCTGGCAGCTGCTTGTTGTTTCTCCTGGACACCAAATTCCCCTCTCCGCTTTTTCATCATGGACCTGACACCAGCAGCATGACTGAAATCCAGGCCAAAAGTGATGGCTGACCTCCTACCTAGGTACTTCTTACAGGAATCTGATTTGTTGTAAAAAATCTCAAAGTGAAAAATGCAACCTGTTTCTTGGAAGATGCTCACACCCCCAGTGTAAATGTGGAGACAGGAAATAACTGTAAAATAGGATGGTTTTTAAAATTAATAAAAACTGCTTGGAGGATAGAATCTCATGATGAGACAGTACAGGCTACCCATGTGTAACCAATACTGTTATGCAAAAGTTGGATTTCAATGATGTAAACTTTTACAGGAATTTTGGTAATCAATTTTCAACCTCCTTTGCATAATTTTCTTCAATCTTACTCTTTATCACTAACCGTCACTACATCTGTTTTGTTCTGCATCTTGTATCATTGTCAGGTTAGTGACCATCAGGAAGAACCGATGACAGCCTCTGCTCCAGATGACCTGCTGTCCTTTCCAGTGCTGTTCTGGAATGGATCCCCAAGGATAGCAACTGGATTGCAAACATCTAGTTTATAAATCTTGATTTAAAGTGGAAAACAAGAAATAAAAAGTATGTGCACAAAGGAGAAATGTCAAGCACTGTGTTATTTATAACATGACTCATTAGGCTTGGTTCTTTATGTTTAATTTTATACTCTATTTGCAAAAAACCACCCCAACCCCAATTAAAATAGTTGAAAAGTATTTTGTTCACTGCAGGCCTGACAGTGAAATTTCATTTGCCCTAAAAGTAGAGAACAAGAGAGAGCTTAATGCACATATAGTAACTTGCAATATGACATTTGCTAGTGTAAATGGAAGATCTATGTTCTTCTCTGAGCAGTTGTCTGGGTGACGCCCACACATTTCTGTAAGGATCTGGGGAAGTGCCCCCAAAATACTGGGACGTATGCAAGGTATCTTTCTTTTCTGTAAGTAAGCAAAGTGAATTGTAGTATCAGGGCTACTACAAAAGTTGCTACAAAGAAGACAATTTGATAAAAAAAATAATTGTAGCTCCTTGATTTAAAAAATTCACAGAAATTCTCTTTTTAGGTAGATGTTTCCATCATTCCTAGGAGATGGTTAGCCTGCCTTAATGCTAGGAAAGTGTTCTCACCAGTCTTATACTGCCTCCACAACATCCACCCCAAATCATCTATTAATATACATACTAAAAGAGACATAAAGATGAGGAGTCTACACCTCCAGAGATGAAGATGATGAGCTACTTCATGAGAGAGCAACTAGAAATATATTTTTAGTGAGTTTTTCTTCTAAGAGGCACTGTGTGCTGACATGGTGTGTACTCAGAACATCTACATCAGCAGTGCCTGTGAATCAGAATTTAGTTCATTGACATTAGAAGTAAGGTTCAGTTAGGAGAATGGCTCCATCATCCCCTCATTGGATACCATGAGAAAGTAGATAAACTTGGTATATTTTATTTTATACAAATAGTAACAAATTCCAAGAAGTCCATAATTGGTGGGCTAAAGGCTATGAAGAAAAAGATTGGATTGTAATTCCCAGATCAACAAGTGAGGTTATGATTGTGCAAAAATTAAGTTCAATGATGTGCAAAAGTAGTGTCAGATTTAGCTTTCATGAACTGATTTTCCTCAGACACATTCTCACATGAATTTGGGTTTATTTTCCTAACTCTTTGCGTATGACATCTCTTTGCTTGGCTTTAAGTGTCACAAAACACAGAAGGCACTCAGGAGGGACCTACTGGCTATGTTTGGCCCCATGACCTATGTGATATCTGGGATATGACTTTCTTAAACTTGTTGGACCTAAACTCATTAAGAAATTCAGAAGTGCCTGGATGACTCCAGTAGTACTGAAGTTAGTCCTTTTGTTCTGACAAGGCCATCATAAGGTGAAGTAATTGGTTACGCCATGTTACTGTTTAACAGCATCCCATATGCTTGATACTAAAGGTTATGAAGACTGGGGGGTGCACATAACTTTTTCTTACCTTATTTGATTTTGCCTTATGTGACTTTATGCGTGACTCACAGCAATCTCTGTAAGCTTTTTTTTATCAGAGAACCCTAAAGCTAAATTAAGATTGTTGGAGGAGGGAAACCTCAATCTATCCCACCCCTAACAGTTTGATGCCAGCAACAGAAATCCAAAGCTGTGAGAAAGATCACAAGTCAAGAGGAAAGCAGCAGACATGCAGAACAAAGGCATTCCAGCCAGTCAGTCACATTCACCGGGGCTGAACTAAAATGCCTATATGCAAATGCACATAGCATGGGCAATAAACAAGAGGAGTTGGAGAAGTATGAACACTTGCAGGGCTATGATCTTAATTTGCATCATGGAGATGTGGTGGGATGGTTCCTGTGACTGGAGTGTTGCCATGGAAGAATGCAGGCTCTTTAGAAAAGGTCAGGCAGGACAGATTAAAAGGGGGTGTTGCCCTCTGTGTTAGTAACCAACTGGCACTTGTGGACCTCTGACTGGGGACAGAAGAGGAGGTGACCAAGAGCTTATGGATCAGGACTGGAGGGAGGGCTCAGACCAGGGATGTTAGGGGTATGCTACAGAGTACCCAGCCAGGAAGACAGGAGATGTGTGTAAACACATTGGAGCAGCCTCATGTTCACAAGCACTGCTTCTCATGCAGGATCTCAACCATCCTGATATCTGTTGGAGGGACAATACAGCAGGACATGAGCAATCCAGGAGTTTCCTGGAACGTGTTGATGATAACTTCCATCTTGAAGCGACAGAGGAGCCAATGAGGAGAGGTTCCAGGCTGGATCGTGTTCTCACCAACAAGGAAAGGCTAGTGGGGAATCATGGAATCAGGGGCAGCCTTCGCTTTAGTGACCATGAAATGGGGGCATTCAAGATCCTCAAGGCAGAAAGGAGGACACAAAACAAACTCAACAACAGGGAGTTCAGAAGAGCAGACTTTGGCATCTTCATGGATCTATAGAATCAAAGAACCGCAGAGTCACTAGGTTGGAAAAGACCTTTAAGATCATTGAGTCCAACCATACTCTACTAAACTATACTAAACTAAACTATATCTCTAAGTACCTCATCTACCCGTCTTTAAACACATCCAGGGATGATGACTCAACCACCTCCCTAGGCAGCCTGTTCCACATTCCAACAATTCTTTCAGTGAAGAATTTTCTTCTAATGTCTAATCTCAACCTTTCTTGGTGCAGCTTTGTGCCATTTCCCCTTGTCCTATTACCTGTTACCTGGCTGAAGAGACCATCGGCCACCTCTCTACAACCTCTTTTCAGGTAGTTGTAGGTGGTGATAAGGTCTCCCCTCAGCCTCCTCTTCTCCAGGCTAAACAGCCCCAGCTCCCTCAGCCACTCCTCATATGATTTGCCCTCCAGCCCCTTCACCAGCCTGGCTGCCCTTCTCTTGACTTGCTCAATGACCTCAATGTTCTTGTAATGAGGGGCCTAGAACTGGACCCACCACTTGAGGTGCTGCCTCACCATTGTTGAATACAGTGGCACAATCACTGTGATCTGCTGGCAGCACTGTTTCTGATACAAGCCAGGATGCCTTTGGCCTCCTTGGCCACCTGCATATTCAGTTGGCAGTCAACCAACAGCCCCAGGTCCTTCTCTGCCTGACAGCTGTCTCTGTCTATCCAGTCTTCCCCAAGCCTGTAGCATCGCATGGGGTTGTTATGTCCCAGGTGCAGGGCTCAGCATTTGATTTTATCACATTGGTCTCAGCCTATCAGTTCAGTTTGTTCAGGTCTCTCTGAAGAGCCTCCCAAACCTTCAAGAAGATTAACACTTCCTCCCACCTTAGTGTCATTTGCAAACTTACTGAGGGAACATTCAATCCCTTCATCCAGGTCATTGACGAGCTGGAAAAATGGGCCCGGGTGAACCTAATGAGGTTCAACACTGCCAAGTGTAAGGGGCTGGAAGAATCCCAGGCATAGATACAGACTGGGAGAAGAGCTCCTTGATAGTAGCTCTGCTGAGAAGGACCTGGGTGTCATAGTGGATGAGAAACTTAACATGAGCCAGCAGTGTGCTCTTGCAGCTCACAAGGCCAATGGTATCTTGGGCTCCATCAGAAGAGGGGTGGCCAGCAGGGACAGGGAGGTGATTGTCCCTCTCTACTCTGCCCTTGTGGGGCCCCATCTGGAGTACTGTGTCCAGATCTGGGTCCTCCAATACAAGAAAGATGTGGAACTGTTGGAGAGGGTTCAGAGGAGGGCCACGAAGATAATTAGAGGACTGGAGCACCTGCCCTGTGAAGAGAGGCTGAGGGAGCTGGGCTTGTTCAGCCTGGAGAAGAGAAGGCTGCAGGGCGACCTCATTGCAGCCTTCCAGTACCTGAAGGGAGCATACAAACAGGAGGGGATTCAACTTTTTAAAAGGATAGACAATGGCAGGACAAGGGGGAATGGATTAAAACTAAAGGAAGGAAGATTTAGATTAGATATTAGGGGGAAGTTTTTATAGAAAGAGTGGTGAGGTGCTAGAACAGGCTGCCCAGAGAGGTGGTGGATGCCCCATCCCTGGAAGTGTACAAGGCCAGGTTGGTTGGGGCCCTGGGCAACCTTGTGTCGATACGGGCCTGAGGTTGGTGGCCCTGCCTGTGGCAGGGGGGTTGGAGCTCTATGATCCTTGGGGTCCCTTCCAACCCTTGCCATTCTATGATTCTATGATTCTATGATAAAGATGTTGAACAGAACTGGACCCAGAACTGAGCCCTGGGAAACACCACTTGTGACCTGTTCTTACCAACAAGGAGAGGCTAGTGAGGAATCAGAAGCTCAGGGAAGAGCATATTTCAGCCTAAATGGTAAGAATTTAATATTATCACAAGGAGCAGTACCCCTGCAGTTAAAGACTGCTAAGGAGTTAATTTGTCTTAGAAGAATTCCCTCACTAAGAAGTTCGTAGATACAGGAATATGTATTTGCATAGGCTGTATACATACATCTATCTGTCTATCTATCTATCAATATATATATATGTGCATACATATATATACACACACATATACATATTTTCTATTTAGGTAAATATACGTGTGTGTGTGTGTTTGTGTATAGGTATATAATATATATATTCTATTTAGGTAACCTTTCAAGCCTGTGCTTGGAATGTTATCTACCCAATTTCAAGTAATAAACAGGTCTAAATCCTTCATTGTGGCTGAAGAACATGCCCACTGGTTCCAAGGAGCTGGTGTTCTCTTTAAGGTGGCCTCTACACTTTCACAGTTTGGACCAGGCATCTAACAGCCTTCTCTCCTAGTATCTTTTGAACCTGAATAAACACTTAGCAGACCCTAGAGATAAAACCAGTAGCCAAAGATTTTGGGCACAATCAGTGGCCATCCTTGTGTGCCATCAGCCAGCCAGAGGCCTTTGCCAGAGCTTCTCTGCTGGTGTTGTGTTGCCAGATGACACCAACATTGAGGCTCTCCACTCATGACAGACAATTCTGCCTTTAGGCAGTCATCTGCTCTGGGAGTGAAGGAATAAAGACATCTACCGCAAAGCAGAAATTAGACTTGTAGTCTCAAATGCTGCTTATGTTCTTGGCCAGAGTTATGCAGCAAGTCCCAGAGGGTACATGTAGAGTTATGTGGGAAATTGACAGCCTGAAAACCAGCCCTCTCTGGCTCAGCCTTTCTCACTTACACTGTAAGACCTTTTGGATGGAGCCAAGACTTACAGTGTTTGTAGAAGACCTCACCCAGTGGGCTCTTGGTTAATGATGTAGACTCATATATTATATTGCATTACAAAATACTATTAAGCTATTTGGTCATATTATTATTATTCAGTGGATGCCAGAAAGTACAAATGGTGCCTCAGAAAAAGTTAATCTAGCTCTGCAGTGTTGTGGTGTAATGAATAGTCAGTTTCCAGCTAGTCAGAAGTCTAATTACAGCTCACTGCAGGCAGACAAATGAATTTATCTGTGGTCTCAGTTTGCAGTGCAGGCACACACATGCACATTGAAGTGCATGATGAATGATGATGAATCCATGATCCCTTTCTATATTCCTTTCTCAAAGCATGGGATTTGATATCTGTTCAAAGCACAAAAGAGGTGATAAACAAGCATCAGTCATTTTTAACAAGAGAAGTTCAGTAAAAGGAAGCAAACAAAATCTGTCTTCAGTTCATGCTACCCATAAAAGAAACAAATGCAAATGTTGAGCTTTTGAGAGAAAGCAATGAGAAAAAAACCAACCTTTAAGTATTAAAAAAACCCCAACCCAACCCAAAACAACAAAAAACCCCACCACATCTTGACAGAGAGGAGAAAGGGAAAAACAAATGGAAGAGATGGCTGCTTTGTTGTATCCTCCACAAACAGAGCTAGAGAAAATAGCCCGTTAGCTCCTAAAACCATCTCTCTCTGGTCAGGAGAGTGAAGGCCTGTTGATGTTAGAATGACCCTTGTGACTACAGGGGGAGTGACCTATCTGCCCAGCAACTTCACCCCGGTGAGACACATTCCAGAGATGTCTGCCTAATGCCAGGCTTACTCCTCACTCGGTAGCAGTCAGTGCATTCAGACTGAAGTATTTTGACAGGTAGGAGGATACCATGGCACAAAGCCATAGTGCCAGTGCTGAAGAGAGAAGGGAGAGTCTTTGCCAAAATATACTCCCTCAAAGCTAGCTGCTTACTGTAATCGCACATCATTTATTGAACATGAAAGACAGTCTGATACAGGCAGGGTGCAATGACCTTGCAATTTATTTCACTTTTCTTTGTCACAGACAAGAGGCAGCTGGGTCAGACTGAGGTTCTTATCCACTCTCTGACCAACATATGCTTTTTTCCCTGCCTAACATTATTTTTCTTTACATAGACCAATTAGTAGAAATTCCTCTTCAGGAGTTAGCAGCTCAGATACAGTGCAGGTGTTTACACTGACCTAGCTCAGCTGCTTACTGCCAAATCTGTCCTGAGCTCTACCCAGTATCTCGATGGTCTCACCTTGCCTTGCTGACCTTGCCTGTACATTCTGACTTTTACCAACTTGGACAGCCAGAAAAACAGCGTTGAGTTTTTTTCAGATAAAACCATCTTTGGGTATCACTCCAAGTTTCTTACTACTGAAATGTACAGCCTTATTAAATAAGTCTGTGCATATCCAGGCACTGGGTGATTTTCTTGAGTTTTAACAGGTTCATTTCATTTGTGGCAAAGAACATTAACTCCAATAAGATATTTATACAGAGTAAGAAGGAAAATGTATAAAAATATTAACCTTGTTTGGCAGCTCCAGGTTTTAGATGTTGACTAATGTCTGAGCTCTCATCTTATCTGCAGGTCCTTTTGTTTAAATAATTAGTATTTTGTTGACATTATTAGGCTTGAACTCTAGACTAACTTAGAAAGTTTAAAAGTACACATTCAACTCCTTTCACTGCACCCAAATTCCCTTTCAGTCTTTACATACCATGCAAATTGGGCTATAAGCCCTGGAGACTTGACTGATCTCATTTGACTGTAGACAAGCAGGATAAGTATATTATTGAGACATAAGCAGATAACAGGTTGTGGGCAAGTTTTGGCAGATGACCATCTAATGACATGACAAATGTGCTGCTTTCATGCCAAGTCCATAAAGAACCATATATGTGCTGTCCTTTTATAGTCCACAGGAGAGGTTACACAGATAGGACAATTCAGAGATCTATTCTTATGAAATAGATATGCTATAGGTACTAAAAATAGATGTATTTACTCAAAAAGCTTGCTTGCAGAGTCATTAACTCTTCACACACACACGCGTGCACACACACACACACACACACACACACATGCACATGCACACACACACAGAGCATCTTAGGATCAAGAAGCACTGTGCATGTGGCCTTGCAGTACTCCCATGGCAAATACCCCCTTGTTCCAGCTATACTGTAATTCTCTTTCCTTTAGTTGTGCTAATTAATATTCAGATCGTGTTTACTATCATTCTGCCAGAAATGCATGATTTCATTTTGCCTGAACAGATCTTTCCTCCTTCTTTATGTACTCCTTTATCTTTCTGTTTTACAGGCCATTAAAATGGTTTGCATGTTTGCTGGCTCTCTTGATCTGAGGTCACGAAATTTCATAGTACAAAACACATTCCAATTCTTTTTCCTCATAAACAAAATGAAAACAAAATATTCATCCCCGTAGTACTTTCACAAACCAAAAAACTAAGTGAAGGATTTCACAGAATCTCACAGAAGAGGCATCTAGAGATGACCTAGTCCAATGACCTGCTAAAGCAGGATCACCAAGAGCAGGCTGCACACGATCATGTCCAGATGGGTTTTGAATGTCTCCAGATAAGGAACCTCCACAACCTCTCTGGGCAGCCTGATCCACTGCTTTGTCCCTCTCACAGTTACATAACATTGATACATAACTTCCTGTGTGCCTGTTGCCCCTTGTCATGTCACTGGGCACCACTGAGAAGACTCTGGCCCCATCCACTTGACATCGACCCTTTAGATATTTATAAGCATTGATGAGATCCCCTCTCAGTAGTGCAGCACTACTTCCCAGCAGGTCATCCCCTAACCTATAGTGGCGCCTGGAGTTACGCCCTTGTAAACAGCCACTCTCCAGCTTTCCTGTGAACAAGACCAACTGTCTCAGCGTGTCTTCACAGGTGAGGTTCTCCAAACCTTTGATTGTCTTCATGGCACTCCTCAGGATCTGCTCCAACAGGTCCACGTGATTCTTGTACTAGGGACTGCAGAGCTGGATGCAATACTCCAGGTGGGGTCTCTGGAGAGCAGAGAGGAGGATGACAATCACCGTTTTTGACCTACTTGATGTAGCCCAGGAGACGATTAGCTTTGTGGACTGCAAGCATGCATTGCCAGCTTCTGTTGAACTTCTCATCCACCAACAGACCCAAGTCCTTCTCCCCAAGGCTGCTGTCAATTCATTCCTTCCCCAGTCTGTACTGATACTGGGGATTGCCCTGACCTATGTACAGGACCTTGCACTTGGCCCTGTTGAACATTCTGTGGTTTTCATGGACCCACCTGTCAAACCTATCAAGGTCCTTCTGGGTGGTAACCCTTCCCTCCAGCACGCTGGTCACACTGCACAGCTTGGTGTTGTTGAAAAACTTGTCAAGGGTGCACTCAAGCCCACTGTCCATATTGCTGACAAAGATGTTAAACACCTGAGGAATGCCACTCATCACTGATCTCCATCTGGACACCAAGCTGTTGACCACAACTCTTTGAGTACAGTCATCCAGCCAATTCTTTACTCAGTGAATGGTCCATCCATCAAATCCCTGTCTCTCTAATGTAGAGACAAGGACGTCCTGCCAGACAGTGCCAAAAGACAGTTTCTCTGTATTTGTCCCAGGCTAACTGAGCTTGCTTCCATCCTCTGCAGGATTCCTGTGTGTGTTTGATTGTGTCCAGGAGCAACTTGTTCATTCACACACGCCTTGCGGATGTTTTGTTCACCTTCCACTTTGTTGAGATGTATCACTCCTGACCTTGGAGTGGGTGATCCTTGACTACTCACCAGCTTTCCTGGGACCCTCTTCCCTCCAAGACTTGGTCCCATGGTACCCTTTCAAGCAGATCCTTGGATCTGCTCTCCTGAACTCCCCAGTATTGAGTTTGCTGTGTGTCCTCTTCGCTGTCCCAAGGGTCTTGAACTGCATTTTTTGCAGCAAGAGAGAGGAGTGAGAATGTGCTCCTGGCACCAGGGCAGAGATTTCTCTGTAGCCCCTGGAGAAGAGTGTGGTGAGGCAGGCTGGTCCCTACACCAAATGGAAGTCCACCATAAAGGAGATATCAACTAAAAGACCATGGAGAAGCCCACACTGGAGGAGGTGGAGGTACTGGAAGGAGGTTGTGATCGTACTGGAGCACGCTCATGGCAGGACCTGTGGACCCTTGGAGAGAGGACTTCATATTAAAACAGATTTTCTGGCAGGACTTGTGACCTCATGGGGGACCCACAATGGAGCAGTCTGTTTCTGAAGACTGCACCCAATGGAAAGGAACCATGCTGGAGCATTTAATGAAGAACTGTAGCTTGTGGGAATGACTCACATTGGAGAAGTTGGTGGAGGACTGTTTCCTGTGGGAGGGACCTTATGTTGGAGCAGGGAAACAATGTGAGGAGTTGTCTCCCTGAGGAGGAAGGAGTGGCAGAGATGTGTTATGAACTGACACATTAAACTGATGTTTAGTATAGGAATGAAACCCTATGACGCAGATTCAGGAGGAAGACCCTTTATGAAAAGTTCTTAGAGAGGCTGGGTGCTGTAGGGGAACCTAGGAATAACCTCTGGAACTGTTTTTGAAAACTTGGTTGTACTGGAGGAGAAATTGGGATGTACACACATGACATAGGGAAAGGAGGGTCAGCAGGAAAGAGCATGCTGGGGAGCAGGTGGACACATCCAAAGTTACTTGCTGCATCCCCTAGGAGCTACAGAATGAAACGTTTAGAAAACTGTGCCCAGTTTTCTGTCACTGGCCCAGAAGCTGAGAGCAGCTGCAGCAGCAGAGAATTGTGGAGAGAGTCTGCTAGGAAGGCCAGACTTTGCATGGGGAAAAGAGCCAGTGAACTACAAGGCAGAGCACCAATAGCTGCTCCTATTCGAGGCGCACTCTTTAGTAGTGCCATGTATATGCATGCCTCCCAGATGACTAAGGAGCAGTGACCTTAAAATAATGCTATGTTTCATGGAGTTTTCCCCAAATCCATTTATAATTCAAATATTACAAAACTCATTCAAGTAGAAGATGGTTGAGCTCAGGGTTTAAGATGCCACAAATGGAGGAAGTGATTGCTTGCAATGCAACTGTATGTGAACAAGATTTATCCCACTGATCAAATTTTTTTGAAGAAAGGTAATTAGGTTCAAATTTTATTCACAGACATCAGAGATAAGAGGTATTAATAGATCTTTGTTTCCTTTGTTATAATATGTCAAGTTACAGAACCTAGAAGTTCGAAGTTCAATGTTCAGTATCTACAGATTTTTTCCACTGATCCCAATGTGGATGCATTCCTCATTCTTAATTTTGTCATAGCCAGTGAGTCACCCTGTAGTTATATTTCCCATGTCACATAAGATAGTTTTACTCCATGCCACGACTGCAGTAGAGGTACTGTTCATTCTGTCCCTTGAGGACAGCACTGGCTATCCAGATGAAACGTAAGCTTGAGCTCCATGCCATGGTATATGCTAATCTGATAAATCACTGTGTTTGGCTGTGATTTAAACTAATACCAGTGCACTGAAGCATGGTCTAAGCACTAAGACAGTAAAATACTGTTCTGGGAGAGCTCAGGGAGCCCTTTTTGCTGTAGCTGAGCTGGCAGCTGCCTGCGAGAGGGACTGCAGCCCGCAGGAGATCTGCCAATGTCGACCTCTTTGCACTCTCACAGTCAGAACTGCAGGCTCGGTTTCACAAACGGAACTCTGATCCTAACCTCTTTTTGTACAGCTTTTTTAAAATTGCAGCTTAACTACAGTTTACAGAACTACAATATATGTTAGGTATAAGGCTTGAAAATATATTTATACCAGACGATGCTGACTGCTCATAGGGCTCGTACCCTTAGCAGATCGAGTAACCATCAGTGCTTTAAATAAACCTTCTGTGTCATGAAGCTGGTAGCGCAGTTTAGACATTTCAGCAAATACACCCTGGGCCCTGCTTACTATTATTTTGCTTCAGTGGTCCCAGCAAAGTCTTCACATGGTCAGGGAGGAATTTTAAATAGCCTTTACCAAATAGGAAACGGAATCAATTTACTACTCCATAGTTAATTAAAGCTTTTTCACTGTACAGTGTGTTTTATTGTGTGTGAAATTAACCTAATCTTATCAACACATGGACAATTTATGGAGAACACATATATGCCATGAGGTACTTTGGGATAGGATGCAAAATATGACGTGAATAACAAGTTTATCATCTGTTCATACTTCTTCAAAGACAATTTCATTTTCCCTCTTGCTTTGGAATAGGTAACCTTTCCAAAGTGTGGTAGGAAGTTTTCTAAATATTGAAAATCCTTTACATAAATAGCCACAATTAAGTATGAAAATGCAGTGTTGAAACCACAAAAACCGGTTTTGGTTTCTGAATGCACCTTGTGCACACTCTGAGAGGTTAAATTTTTGTATGGATCCTAGACAGGCCTGTGCTGAAAGGAAAAATTTGGATTGATCTCGATCTAACATGTGGCATTTTTCTTGGCATTTATATACTTGATTTTGGATGATTTAGTACTTTTAGATCCTTGAAATACCAACTAATCTGAAAGAAAAATAACAGATTTTAACACCAGATGTTAAGATTCTGAAAATACTAAGCATGAATAAATTAATATCTGTAAATTGAATCTAGGTATTTAAATTATTCCAGCTGCAAGTGAAATCAAGTATTCATACAAGCTAAAACCAAAAGAACAATCTATCCATCCCATATTTCAAAACTCAAATTTTAAAAGTCCTAAAGTTCATCCTCCCTCTAACTTTCACAGACCTGAATTTTAATATTTTTTCGCCTAATTTAGGTATTAATCTATATTTCAAAGAAGCTTTATCCTCTCCAGGTTCACCTACACAGCAAAATGAAGGTATGACTGTAACGTGATAGTTTATCCACACCAACCTCACAGGGCAAGCACTGATAACAATAACAGTCATTGCAGCAGCACAGTCTTAGTGTGTGCTATCAGAAAAGGAGCTCTTCAGGGACCCTTAATTAAATTATAAATGGTACCCTAGGATGTGGTACAAATGTACTTTCCTAGGCAGACATATCTTTACTTTCTCATCAGAATCACCAAAAAAGGTTAGTAGCATAAATCTTTATTGACTGCCAATAGAATTTGTTATACTAACTCAACAAGGCACTTCATAGGTCTTCCTCTAACTTATCATTACAGGTTATACATATATAATGAATACTGTTTTTCTGTCCATCTATCAATCAATCAGCAAATGGAGTCATTTGAGGTAATAGTGAACTAATGGTATATTAACAGTTCTCTCTGGAAGAATAAAGGATGCTCTGAATTTGATAACTAGGTAAAACATACTACATAATACCATGCTCTAAGAAAATAC
This sequence comes from Laterallus jamaicensis coturniculus, assembly GCA_022605575.1. Classification (NCBI taxonomy): domain Eukaryota; kingdom Metazoa; phylum Chordata; class Aves; order Gruiformes; family Rallidae; genus Laterallus; species Laterallus jamaicensis. Next base: position 22,094,626 of record JAKCOX010000010.1, read on the forward strand.
TGTTAACTATGCCTGCATTAATAGGAATGGTTTTTATCAAGAATCATCTTCAGTCATTTTTCTTGCTACAACTTCATTCTGCTGTTAGGAGCGTCAGCAGCTGAGTGACATTCTGACAATAGCTCAGCAGTTAATGCGCATCTTTGATGTTGCGCATAATAGCCCACAGCCATTACTTTTCAGTTTATGGAGATCTTGGATTTATATGTACTTATGCTGTATTAACTTTTTTAAGTGAACCTGGTATGCCTTCTTTTATGTAAATACCATATTTAATCCTGAGTTCTGCTCCACACTGGTTCATAATACAATAATAATTTATAATTTCTCTTCTCTCTGAAGAGAGAGCTCTCAAAGACTGACATGACAATATATATTTTAAGAACACTCCATAATTACTGATTTAATGTCCAGATAGGATGAGTGGCATTCCTGTAGGAATCCTCTATAGCAACAGAATTGTAAAGTAAAAACTTGTGGAATAGCAAAAGTATAATTTTGATGCTTAAAAAAAGCTTAATATCATGCATGGGCTGCAAACATGCAGGATAATCCTTAGAGGAGCCAGTGAGGAGCAGTTTAAACTACATACCTGAATGAAATAGGATTTCACATTCCATTTCAGAGCTGATTTAAGAGCTGATGGTTTTGTCTAGAACATGCAGAAAAATCAATCTGAATTAACTTTTAAAATAGATTGGCTAAACCACATTAAATTTCTGTGTAACCAACTCTCATTTAGAATGTATTAATTTACTTTGGAAGTAAATGTAGCTAAATCGAATTAGGGGCACTTTAATTTTGAACGAGAATGTGCACATAATGCAGTTGAAGTAATCACAACTTTAAATTCACACCTTTAGTTAATTTGAATTAGTTTTCATGAGTGTTCCCAGGCAAATAAACTCTAAATCTCACTGAAGTCAATAAACATTTCTTCAGATGTGTGTTCTTATGCATCCAGATAAAACAGTGCAAGCAAGCGAGCCTAAAGGAGCATGTCCTGACAGCCAATAATGCTGCGGACACAGGGTGAAGGTAGAGTTTCCTATCTAGTAAAAACCATGGTAAAAACAACTGTCTCTTGTGAGTGATATCATCCAGTACCTGAGCACTGAAAAATTTCAAACCACCTACTGTCAACATTTCATTATGTCTGTGATATAGCCAAATTTTTGATAGGGAAATAATGTTATCAGAATTGATTGCAGTGGGTTGTTACCACTTGACAGGGAACATCACCTGTGACAACTGAGAGGCATTTAATGAACCGTGGGTGTTGATTATACATGCCAAGTTCCCTGCTCTCCCTGCAAACTGCAGATCTTAATGGCCTGGTTTGCTGTATACCTGATGGCCACCCGCTGCCAGGTATGCCTGTGCTATGTACAGCTTGCTGCTTCTTTGAGGAACTGCAAATGGAAGAGGCTGAAAAAGCATTTATTTGAGCTATTGAAAAAACAGTGGGAGATGTGAAAGAGGAAGGCAGGGATAATGCAATTTCTAGTAAGACCATCTTTACTCTTACAGCGCAGATTGAAACTTACACAACAGTGATCAATGTGCAACCTGAAGTGCAGGAAAAAAACAGGTCACCCAGCCATTCACAACTTGGTTGATTGAAATTTGCTTTTATGCACGTAAAGAATCCCTAACAAAACAACACACAAGAATGCTGCAAGACTCAGAATTAAAACATTGGAACAGGATGGCTTGCAGTGAATTTAGTTATCTGTGGTATTTCAATAAAAGAGCTTTAAATAAAAATGGACTGTGTTGCAAACACTAATTTCATGTATTTTTTGGGAAAGAAGTTGAAGGCATAAACAATTCTGATCAACAGAATTTTGAGTGGGGTTAACAGCTTTGTCCCTGCATCATCTTACTTTTAAATGTGTTAATTTTAAGTAGTCAAAGTATTTCTCTTTTCCAACAGATACATCAGATTTATAACAAAGGCAGATTTTTTAACAGTATGAGCTTCTGTCTAAATCTTACATAATGTGAAACACGAATCCCAAGCTTTCATGTTTTTAACACATACAGGCCACCTGACAATTTCAGTGTACTGCAAAACTGCACCTACTGTTAAATGAAAAAAATTAGCATAGGTTCCAATATAAAGCAAGTATAAAATTCTAAATTTAGATGTAGACATTTAAACATATAATGACCTTCTTTTAGAGGAACAACATCATTATATTTGTTAAAAGAGGAAAAGAAACCTATTGGAATTCATGGACATATGAATTACTTGTAAGTACATCAAGCTTGCTCATACAGGGAAGTTATAAAGTGAGAGCCAGGAAAATTAAAAAATATAGTTGACAGAAAAAAGAGTATTTATGTATAATACAATGCATGACAGAGTACATCTTTGCATTTGTTGTCACAAGTTTTCATTACCACTAGGGCATCTTGTTAGTTATGCTCGGAGTCTAGCAAATCTCAAGCCAGTAACAAATTTCACTCATTGGCATGAAACAGGTTCAGGATATGGACTGCAAGCGTTTCTAACCCAGTTAAAAACTTTTAATGATTCTTCAGAAGTTTTGTGTGTGTGAAGGTATGAGATATCCATGGCATCCTTTCACAGGTATGTGTCCCACTATCTTCCACAACAGCTTGCCAGCAGGATTGATCCACCTGTGTTTCAGTTCAGCTGTGAAAGTGATACAAATTGTTGTAGAGATTTCCCTTGCATTTGACTAAATGTTGTTTATCCCAGCTTCTTCTTGCGAGCAGTTTATCAAAAGAAAATTCTCAGCAATCTTTTAATTCAGAAGCTGCATCTCAAGGTAGAGGAACCTCCATGTGCTCCAGGGCAAATCATAATGAAAATTCCAGGTTTAACAACATCATTTTAATGGCAAAATACTTATTTTATCCTTCTCAATTGCATTTAAGCCACTGGCTTTCTATTATGATTATTTATGGTTATCATTTTGGCTGCTCTGAGCAGCAGTGTCTTGGCTTAGTTGTCTTCTCTGCTCAGGATGAAAAATGAAGTTTGAAAGAATGTTCATTACCTTCACGGCATGTGTTGACTGCACTGATTCTTCATCTGCCAAACTGCATATGCTGGCTTCTGTCTCATCTGGAGACCTCTGGAAGTAAAAGTAATTGATCAAATTAATTCTAATATAATCCCACACAGACCCTGCTACTGCTGCAGCTTGTTAACCTTATATGCAAACAGTTTATTTAAACTATCTGGATGACATCATGAAAACTACCTTCAATACATCAAAAAAATTATTAAATGAAAGCCCATTTCAACATTTTTTCCAAGATACGACTTGGATTTTGCTACTTATTTCCAACAAACAAAATTTGGAACCTCAACACTTACTGAATTAATTACAATCCGGTTTGCCATACCTCCCAAATTATTGGATTTTTTCCAACTTTCAAATCACGGAGTTCACCATGGTAGTTTTGTACATACTACAAAGTAGCAAAATTCTGAAGTGCACACTCCATTTTCTTTCATTCTGGTGATCCTTATTCCTGCATTTTGTGGTCATTTACATCAAAATCAACTCACTGGCATACTTCGGTCATTCCTTACAGGCTCCAGGTCAGTTATTGCCTCTCTGTAGCAGGTACAGGTTTTTGGTTATGGAAATTATTAAGGCAGTTCTAACAAACTCCTTTGCAGTTGTTTCTGCCATCCTGTGTGCCTCCTACTTTTATACTGGTTGTTGTTGGTAAGGTACTATTGACACAGCTAATAAGTAGTGCCCTGTGCAATGACCTGGCGCAACATGGGGAAAACAAAATTTTTCTGACTGCACTGCCTCAAGAGAATGGATCATTTGGTATAAAAGTAACTATTCATAAGCCATCAGAAATTCCACCTAAAAAAGCAGAGAGTGATTCTCGTAACAAAATAAGAGTGAAGACATAAGTGTGCACAGGGCTAGATGTGGTTTATAAGTACAGAATGTTCCCCACTGCTTCAGGGTCCTGGCTGTAACTAGACACATGGTGAATTAAAGATAGTAACAGCAGTCTCAGCTTCAAGATTTCCTATAATTTACCACTTTAGCCCAAGCACTTAGCCATAATGAGATGATGTCATGTATCTATTAAATGACTTTGCATAATATTGTCAAAATCACCCCAAAATGCAAAACGGAAAGGTTGTGAAGATATAACCATGATCATAAAAATATAAAGTAGTATCTTTCAATCATTTGACTTCATCACTAGGGCATAGCTGGTTAGTAGCTAAGAGCTGCTAGACCTTCCGGTGCTGTTTGCCTCAGGGAAAATATTTAATACTTAATAAACATGGCTTCTGAATGGGAAGTTAGAGCACTCCTAAAAGGACAATGTATTGTCATCATGTCTTGTTATTATTATGTTGCTTATTAAAAAAAAGTTCTTTTCAAGTAAACTGGTCTGTTTTTTGTAGGCTTTCATGACAGCTTTATAAATTCTCTGGGCACTAGCATATTAGCCTGTTTTCCCAAAACAACACAGTTGTAATAGAGGATATAACACACATTAAAGGCGATTTCTTCTAGACTTGCTCCACGCTACATACTGTATTCAGTATTCTCCTCAGGGCTAATTGGCAACATCTTGGTAAAAGCTTTTACTGAATGCAGATACCCAGACGGGAACTTTCTACAATACTATATTTTTTTTTCAGATCTAGTATATATTTTACTGCCAAAATGAGAGATATAATTCTGAAATTATACCATTCTTCTTGGACATAGGAGCCCCAAGTTCAATTCCACACTCTGTATCATTCTCTTTCAGTAACTTAGGAAAGGAGTTCCACCATTTGGAGGTGGAATATTATCCTGGTTGAAAAAAATACATTATTTATTTTTAAAAATTAAAAATTGGTTTCTGAAGTTATTAATGCATGTAACTGCAAAGGCAACACAGATATCTAAATTCACCTCAAGCCATCCTGTTCCAATGTTCCAATCTGACAATAATGACAGATATCTGACAATAATGATATGCACAGTTCGCTAGCCAATTCCTGAGGATATCAAATTATGAAATATGATGTATGATGACTGCTTTTTAGCTTACAATAAGCAAATACCAACTGTGGAGACATATAGCTTCATTTCACATAACAAACTTCCCAGATTCAGTTTGTGTGCTGGAGTGCTAATCTATTGTTATTTTCTTTTTCTGCTTGTATCAGCTTACATAATAAAATACTACTACATTTTCCCACAGACCTTTCTCCAGATACAGACATATAGAGTAGCCTAGATATTCAGTGGTACATCCGACTGTTACACAGGGACAAATTCTCTAAGAAAGTATCTTAAAACCAAAACATATTTATTAGCAAGAATACTAGGTGCCTATCCTAAGCTCTTAGTAATCACCAAAAAATCATTCATTACATAAAGAAGGAAGTATAACATGTCCTCATAAATGATGCCAGTTAGGAGAGTCAGAAAATTATAGCCCTCAAGCCACAAGCCTGAGGGCCATTCAGTGAGATCTGGACAGGCTAGAGAATTGAGTGGAGAGGAATGACATGAAATTCAACAAGGGCAAGTGTAGGGCCCTGCACATAAGGAGAAATAATCCCAGGCATGACTATAGGTTAGAGGCTGACCTGTTGGGAAGCAGCACTGCAGAGAGGACCTGGGAGTACTGTTGGACAACAAGCTCTCCACGAGCCAGCAGTGTGACCTTATAGCCAAAAAGGCAAAAGGTACCTGGGTGCATTCAGAAGAGCATGGCCAACATGTCACGGGTAGTTGTCTTTCCTCTCTACTCTGCCCTGGTGAGGCCACATCTGGAGTACTGTGTCCAGTTCTGGGCTCCCCAGTTCAAGAAAGACAAGGAACTACTGAATGTAGCCCAGTGGAAGGCTATGAGGATGATGAGGGAACTGGAACATCTCTTGTATGAGGAAGGGCAGAGAGAGTTGGGGCTGTTTATCCTAGAGAAGACTGAGAGGGGATCTCATCAATGCTTATAAATATCTAAACAGCGGGTATCAAGAGGGTGGGGTCAGACTTTTCTCAATGATGCCCAGTGACAGTACAAGCAGCAACAGCAGGGGTAATCAAGGCAGATACGGAAAACATGGGGCACACCATAACAAACCGGACTGTAGGAGAAGCAAACCAAATTATTTTCAGTCTTACAAAGTCAACAGGTCACCCTATCTTTTTTTCAGCTGAGCACATGCACAATCTGGCAAAGTTCTCTCCTCCTCCAATCTTTCTTGATTTCTTTCCACACAGCCCGTAATTCTACATTAGTCTTTCATAAACAGTTCATGGGAGGAAGAGGAACTTTCAGTATATAGCTAGTGATGCTTTAATGCTGTGTGTTTCTATAATTTCTTTTTGCTTTTATAAATTTTTGAGAGGAAAAATTACCCAAACAGAAATTATTACTGCAATAAAAATGTAACAGAAGATTGTATTTATGGGCACATGAGTTTCAAATTCTTCTTGGTTTAATCAAGAAACAATGTTTACAAGACTTGAAAGAAACAAAGAAAAAAGATTATATTATTTTTTTCTTCACAAAACAGAAGCAGTAAAGACTACTATTTCTGAAAGTGCCACTGTTTTATGCATCATTGCAGTTAATAACTTACTCTAGGTATTAAATCTGTCACATTCCTTTGACTGAGAATAGAATTGAAGAATTTACAGCCAGAGACCCAAATCTGACCTAGCAATTTGAAAGCATAACAGAGATATGAATCCAATTATTCTCTGTCCAAACACTGACACACATACCTTGTATCAGAGACATCTGAACAAGTCATATTTAATATCAGACTAAAATGATTACAAAACTGAGGGCACAGGGATTATTAAACACTCATTTGCTGAAGAGACTTCACTCCTGAAAAGAGTCCATCTAACTGGCATTAGCTGATAATGTTAAAAGTCTTTTCAAAGAACAATAAATTTGGTCTGCTCTTATTTCTCACATTCCACACCCTCACATTTTAAAACACACCTGTTTTTTCAACTTCATTAAAAAAAAACAAACACCCAACCCTCATCTTTTCAGATATCTTTATGACAGCAGCAATATTAAGAACCTCTTAGTGAGATCCATAGGATTACTCCCAAGTTTGGGAAAGTTTTTATTTAGTTTTTTAAATGTAGCAGATAGAAATGTGTGACTTGAAAAGGAGAAAGCACAACTGTGGAAATCTCCTTTTGCTTGGTTTTTAAAAAAGAGTGTCAGAACATCCTTTCTCCTGCTGGGTTATTCTCAGTTTTGGCAGTTGCAAGAATGACACTGATATTATAAAATACTAGGAGCCAATGGCTTCTCTCGAAGAAAACATCAAACAATGGATGGAAGACTTTTGACTATACCAAGAAAAGATTAAATTAAACATGTGTTAATTTGCAGCAAGCAGAGAAATAACCTATCAACACACTTGTGATCACCAGCAAGCAAGAAGACAGTGAATTGAAGGAATGTGATGGAAGAGTATGTGTGGGTTGGGAAGCCTGGTAAAAGCTTTTGAAGGTATGATATCACTCTCCAACCTTTTTCTCAGGTAAGATTTTCCATTCAAGAAGGTGGAAACACTCTCATAACAATAAATACAGGGTCCAACCCTCTTCTCCCCAGAGTTGGGAGATAGGGCTGCAGTAGCTGGGAACATCTCCTCCCACTGCATACTTGCTAGGTAGGTCTCAGGCTGTTATCTCATTCCCTAGGCCATCCACGCCATCCACGCCATCCATCAGTCCTTATCTCCCCCTGGGCCCAGCACTACCTCGAACCCCAGAGGGTGCTGCTGTGAGGGGAAGACAGGGTTCTGGGTCAGCAGCACTGCGCAGGGTGGTGGGGGAAGGCAGATGAGGGACTGATCCTTGCAGAGCTTTCCCCGTGGCTTGGTTCAGCTGAAATGCCAGTGTCCGGATATGGGATCAACCCCTTGAGAAGGGACAGGAGCTGAAGACTTTGACATGCTTCAATCAGATTTAGTTTCCATTTCTTTGAAGCTTGGATGGGCATATCTAATCTCTTAGGATGTCTGCACATTTTCCCCCAGCAGCCAGTTGCTTGCAGACTAGTAGAGGATCTCGTGTCAGAGCAGGGATGTTAAAAGCACTAAGGATGGCAGCCTTCTCAGAGTCTTCACAAGCTGATATTTCAGTATCTCTTTATAAGAGATTTGTACAGCACTGGCGATGGAGCAGTTTGCTCATCAGACATTCTGATCATACCACCCATAAGAGACATAGAGTGAAAAACTGTTGCTATTGCTTAAACAGGGAGAAAAACCTGAAAAGACACTGCCCCTTTCAGATTTCAGACTCAAATCTCCATCCATCTGCTCAAGTCAATAGCTGCATGAGTGTGGTTTACCTTCCAAGAGAGGCAGTCCTTAGATTACCTGAAAGCAGAAATAAGATCTGGTGACTAAATGTCCACTTTGATTTCTAAGATAGGAAAAAGGAGAGGGAAGGACAGATGAAAAAGCAGCCCAAGTGGTCACAAACCAGCAAAAAAGGGCTCTTTTATTCCCCATGGCTAGGGCCAAGACATTTCAGCTGCCAGGTATGGCCATAAAGGAAGAAACTGACTGTCAGGTCTCAAGCGTGTCATGCACAGAATACAAATCACTTGATTTCCCATATATCGCTATTTTACACCTCCTAAGTTCTGGTCAAAAATGAGTGAAATACATACAGAGCAATGAAGCATTAGGCCCTTAAGAATGTATGCCATTTTTCATACCTGCTAAATCATAATTGACCTTCATTTTCAGTGTAAAAGCTCATTCTTCTGATAGTTCCTTTGACTCCCTGATAGGATTCCTGATACCCTCAGTAAAGCAAACTGAAACCATTTGATCCAGAGCTTCCTGGAACATAGATTTTAAAGGAAACATTTTTAAGGTCAAGAGATGCTACTAGCATTGGACACACCCAGGGACTTAAATCACAGGAATGAGATTTTCCCAAAGGATCTCAGTGGCTTAACATTTGCTGCTGCGAGTTCATTGTGTCCATTACCTGTTGAAGGAAGTGCTGTGCTTTGCTGGGAAATGCCAACCCAGTACAGAAGGATTTGAGAGGTCCCTGGCTGTGTCAGAGCTTCTTGCCTCCTTACTGCTCAGGAAAGAATGGCATATATCCTACATTTTACAAGGGGATAGCAATAGATGCGGCTGTCTTACTCACTGTTGAATTTATTTGCCGTTAACACAGGACATACACGCTTACTGCAGTGCTGGCAGACTCCTGGGCTTGTGGTACCCTCTTCCTGCCCAGACCTCACTAGCTGTGAACAACAGCTGAGCCAAAACTGGTCCAGCTAGATTGACCTCTGTAACACAGCTGTTCACTGGCTGATGCTGATGTGTGTGTGTATGTGTATGTGTGTGCGTGCATGCAAGACTGGCCAGTGTCAATGCCAGGGACCAGAGGTAAGGTTTTGTGTGTCCCTATCCCAAGCTTGAATTTCCCTGTTTACAAGGACTGGGTTTTTACCTGGTAAAATATACTTTGCTGTGACCACAGAAAAGAAATGCTCCGATGAAAAACATTACCTAAGTGCTAAACACTAAAAAAGAGTGAAATAATAATCTACCTTGTCACCTAATTGAGTCTCATTATTGTTTAAAGTGTCTGACATGCCTTTAGAAATAAGGAATATTTGCTCCTTTTACTTCTTTGAAAATCCCTGTGTTTTCCCAAAAGTATGCATAGCCCTCAGTTAGTTTTGTGAAATCTTTGTTCAGAGTAATCCTTTGAAAATACTGATTTTTCTTTTTTGACCCTGTTATATTTAATGTCCCACTTGTCTTATAATGACAGAAAACTTGGATTAGTGAGTTGGTGCTCCAAGCTGTAACTTTTTCCCATTTAAGAAACAGCATCTAATTTTTGAGTGCTATCATATGAATTACATTTTTATAAATAAACAGAAAAATCTGGCTATGAGCTAAGGGAAAAACTCAGCTGTTAATTATGAACTTATGTTTTAAGTGAGAGAAAATATGATGATTCTGTCAGAGGAAAATACTATGTAGTTTACGTGACACAATGCCAGAAAACACGGACATTGAGAACAGTTAAACTTACTGTAGAGCAAGATTGCTTAATTTTATTTATTTTTTTTGAAGAGAAGACAGAAAATGTATGAAAGCAGTGTAATACTAGTAAGTAGCTTATAAATGATAATTATTGGCATCAATAAATTTCTGTATGCTGAACAGGCAGAGAAATATTTTGTGTAGTTTTTATGTGGATTAGTGTCGACCAATTTAATGAAAACAAGGCAAAAGTAGAGAGCGTCTGTAGACTTTTGACACTTAGAAGACTGCTGAGATTTGTATGATGCAGGATTAGGCTGGTCTAAAATAGAATTACAGACTATCCAGACACAGAATATCCACTGTGAGAAGACTATGTTTGTCTGAGGCAACAGCTGCATTACAGCCATAGTTTGCATCTTGTACACTGAAGAAATCTTGGGGAAATTTCTTGGCTGAGAAAAGAGGAATGATGCTACTACCTTGTCTTCCTTTTGCTGACACAATCCTTATGAAAATCTGTAATGCCAGTCTTAGAAAGGATGGGTTGCATCTCAATAGGAGCAATGTTTTTTTCCCCAAACTGGTAGTACTAATGAGAACTAATAGCAACAAATTCACTTATGGAAACATTTAAAAACCAGAGACAGGAAGAATAGGGAGTGTCGCTGTCAGACTGCTACGATAAAGCCTGAGCTGGGAGAACTCTGTTTAATCTTTTTGATTCACTTCCAGAGCTAGGCTTGAAAGAGAAACAGATTTAGATGACGAATATTTCCAAACTACATTAAGAAAAGCCTGATGACAGTGTGATACACTTTTATTTGTGAGTTTACTGATAACATAGCACTAATGAAAAAAAATAGAAATAACTCCATTGTGTGCAGCATAACTTGGACTGGCATTTTTTTTGCCTTTACTATTTGTGCTCATGGGATGAATTATTCTGTGCTGCAGGGGAGTTTTTTTCTGTATTTGGGAGGAACAGGGACTCTGTATTGAAGGGATCTCTCTGGGTTTCACTTATGTTTGCAAACACATTAAAAGTATTGCTAGAATTACTTTTGTGCATATGCAAAGTCTTGGTCAGACTCCGCTATTTCCATGTGTTGACACAGATACAAGAAAGATTTGTGGGGTGATGAGGCAGCTCCATACATGCCCTTTAGTCCATAAATAGAATGGAGATAGGTGTTGTAGGAAAAAAACATTGAAAGACAGCCAGCTGGCAAAGAGGTCTCAGCCCAGACTCTTCCAGAATTTAGGATAATGGACTGACAATGAGGATATAAGGTGTCAGAGGGCAAGTTATCTTCTCTGTCATCTCCTGTCAATGCTGTATGCTGAAGACAGCAGTGCTTAACAAAATATATGGTCTGCATATGCATCTATTATTGAATGATGGCTTCCTACATAACCGTACATATATGATATACCACAAAATAGAGAGGAATGAATAGATGCAACCAAAGGCTTAAGCATCAATAGTCAATTTTTACTATTGCAAAGGGTTAATTATTAATGTTTTGCAGGATCAGACATCAGTTATAACACAGGTCAAAAGGAAATTGTCAGAAGCAGGCAGAAAGTAGGAACTAGTAAAACAGGGGCTTTATAAATGTTGAATTTTATTTTTAAATTTTATTCTGTTTTTAGGATTAAACAAAACAGTAACTTTTTGTTTAGGTTTTGGGAACATTGCCTAACCATATTTCTTCTTTACTTACTGGACATCTCAAAAGAATACTGAAATGGTAGACATATGAATTAATGAAACTAAAATTCCTGTAAAATCTATGCAAAAATAAAAATTACTTAAGTGTCATTGAGTCACTGTACTCAACTGACTGAACTACATAGATAGAATTATGAAAAGGGAGATGCTTCTCCTCAAGCACTCGAGTCCTTGCTGTCAGAAGAGTGAATAGAGCAAAGAATTTTGTTAGCAGTTCTTAAAAAATAAAAGCCATGACAGCCCAATTGCTATGCTGTAGTTCTGAGGCTGGCTCTGTAGATGAAGCACACAATATCCCTGTATAGATTTTGCTAAGTTTACTTTAGTTTTGCAGGAAACCTCTGACTAGTACCTAGCTCATGCCCACAGACAACCAACATCACTGTGTGGGAACTGCAGTTCTGGGGGAATTGCAGGCAGCATCTTGTTGCCTGCTCTGGGCAGGTGCTCAGGGCCTGCATCTCTGAGGTCCTGCTCCTGAGAAAAAGAGAAGGGGAGAGGGAATAACCCTTTGTTAACCCTGGGAAATGCAGGATAACAAAGATAGCAAAAGGCCCTGGGTTTAATGCTGTGACAGTAAGGAGCACTGGTCTCTGGCCAGCAATAAGCACTTCATGGATAGACACAGAAATGCTGTGCCAACACCAGCAAGCAGCTGCTGACTTGTAGCTCAAGGACTCCTTTAGCAGAAGAAGGAGTTGTGAGGGCATCTAAGGAGCCCCAGCTAAGAGGCACTGAACCTCCGGAGAATGGATGGGTTGTAGGAACACATATAAATTAAGGAGATAGTCCTGAGCTAATGCTATTTTTCCTTACAGGATCAACAACAGTATGAGATCACCTGGGGAAAGATCAGGGATGAGAAGGGGAGAAGCTCAAAACTGGCATCATGTCCTAGATGAAACAATGAGGTGTTTTCTCAAAAAGTGGCCCTATTTGGCAGAAAGACTCTCCCTGGTCCTGAAGAATTATCTTTCCAGGTTGGATGTTGACAGATTTTATGGGAAATATAAATCATCATGAAGCAATTGTATATCATTGAAATCTAGTTTTAATTAAAAAAAATGCAGGGACAAAAAAGCAATGCAGCACATGAAATGGAAGCAGAAAAAGAAGGATAATAGGAAAAACGTAGATGGATAACAGCAGAAGTCTTGAAGATAAAATTGTGTAATTTTTTAAAAGTTTCATTAATTTTAGTTTCATTAATTCATATGTCTACCATTTCAGTATTCTTTTGAGAAGTGATGTCCAGTAAGTAAAGAAGAAATATGCTTAGGCAATGTTCCCAAAACCTAAACAAAAAGTAACTGTTTTGTTCAATCCTAAAAACAGAATAAAATTAAAAAATCAAAATTCAACATCTATAAAGCCTCTGTTTTACTATTTCCTACTTTCTAGCCCACCCACAAAAGGGCCAGATATAATTCATTGAAGAATCTGAGTTTGACAAGAGAGAGAAATAGCCAAAACTTTTGGTACTGGTGCAAGATTCTCAGACAATGTGCTGTAAGAACAACCATTACCAGTGCAAGAGATGAAACCAAGCATTAGAGAAATAGTAGACATGGGGTGAAAAAGTAATCATGCTTGCAATACTTAAGGGGGTGCTCTGCTTGGGGGAAAATGAAATAAATAATGATAAAGGCTGGAGGATGAAGTAGCTTATAAAGTTTTAGAAATGATACTCTTAGATTTATGCCCTCTATGGCACCATTTCTTGTATCTTTAGGACTGTTTAGTTTAGCAAAATGAAAGCTGAAGGCAGAAAAGACTATTCTGTAAAAAACAGATAGGTATGAATGCCTGGGAGGGAAAAGAGCTATCTAAGGAGAATGTTGACACAAGGAAAAATAAATATGATCTGGCAATAAATAAACTGAGGCTGAAATTCGGAGGAGCATTTCTGTCAACATAAGGATGTCCAGAAAAATGTCACAGATGTGTAATGGATGCAAGAAAATGTTGCTGTCACCAGCAACATGAAAACACATATAGCCTCTAATTTTGTTGAGTACATAGTTTGCCATATGTTAATACAAGGATTTTCTTCTTTTAATTTATTTCGTTCTTTATTTTATTTTAATATGTTTAAAGTACTAAGTGAAAATATTACATCAACCTAGAAAGTGGCAAAAGCATCAAATATCTTGTACACCTAAATCACCTAGCTTTAGAGAAAATCAGAGACAGGCAGGCAAACTATAACAAGATGCTTCCTTAGTAGAAAAAAAATCACCTACTAAAGGGGGAGTTGGGATATGGACCAGGCTAATACTGCAGGAAGGTAGCAATAGAGGAAAAACCTGCTGTGAAGTATTTCATTTTTGTGATTCTTTAACAATTTGCAGAAGAAATGTCACATAATAGAAATTTGGCTCTCTTTTGGGAGTCATAAATAAAATAGAGCGGTAATCAACAGACAGAAGAAAAAAGACTTTGGAGATATTTAATTCTTATTTATGCTCACTTCCATAACTTATGACTCAGATGTAAACGTGGAAGGTTGCAGCACACAATAATTCAAACTCTTACACGTTCTCCTGCTGCACCCTGCCTGCTAAGCATTTCCAAAGCCTGAACTTGCTGCTTTAATTTACTGCTTTCTACCCAGTGATTAGAGAAAGGTTTGAAAAGGTCTTCAGAAAAAAAAAACCTGTGGTGAGCTATCTCTAGGATTTGTTACTGCAGGCTGTTCATCTGTGATCAATAGTGTGTAGTGGTCTGGGTCTGCTCTGTGGTCTCCCGAGAACATGCACTTCTAGCTGGGGGAACTGCCAGAAAGCAGATTTCATGCAGGCACACAGACACTGTGTGTTCGTCATGCCAGGTTCAGAGATCTTCAAAGCTTCTGGAAAAATGAGGACAAAATATTATTTCTAGATGAACTGTTAGTATATAATAAAATATTAATCAGTAAATTCTATCAAATATGATTTAAACTTGAATAATAAATCTGTCTGCTTTATTGATGTCCCTTGTCAGAACTGGACTCGGGAGCAATAAATATATGAGGGAATGACAAGCCTTGTGGGTATAAACTGTGAAAAACCCACAGGATTACCCTTGATTTATCTGTTCTGGGTAATTCAGTTTGAATCCTGTAGGTTGCACAGATGACTGGACTGTAAATTGTCTCCAGGGTATTCTCTCATCCTTTTTGCATACAGTAAAGAAGGGGAGTGTTGTGGGAAGAACTGAAACCTGAGGGATCTGCTTCTCTCATCCCAAGCCACAGTATCGTCACCCTCGACCCAGATGGAAATGAGAGTGGTCTCTAAGCTTAGTTGCCACCCAAAAGTTTCCTGAACAGACTTTTATTTCATCTTCAACCCAAACCAATGTATCCTTTCCATTATATCTGCTGGCTTTACATCTGCTGAAAATTGCCTTTTTCCTCTCCAAAGCTTCTTCGTGGTGGCACCGTGACAAACCCTGCCCCTTGGCGCAAGTGTGACAAGGTGTGGGAGCTGGGTTGGACAGGGAGCCTTGGATGTGCACTTTCTTCATTTTCTTATGCTGTAGAGAAGTGCTCCTGATTTTAAAAGGGCAAGATCTGCAGCTCTCCCTACCTATTATTCACCACTGGGTGACTGTAACAAGACATAGGAGAAATTTCCTTTCTAAACCCCTAACAAACAGGTATGTTTACATAAGTTTCTTCTCATTCAAGAAATATACTTCCATGCTTAGATGTTTCATACCTTATAGAGGTGATGCGCTAGCCAAAGTATCACCTCTAACGGACCTGGAAATTCACTTCAGATAGGTCACACTGAACAAATATTTTTTCAGTTGCTTCAGAAATCTCTTCCCAGTGTTATATGCCTCATTGACTCAGTGGCTTTGCAGTGTACGCAGGGCAGGGCAAGCAGCTGTGGAAAAAAGAGAAAATGGTTTTGGAGTGGTTATATTTGTTGGGTGCCTGGCAGTCAGCTGGGACCAAAGTGGCATTGTGGCACCTGTGGTTAAGAAGCAAGACAGCAGCCCAAAAGGAGTTTTGTTTTAAAGTGACAGAAACCAGCGGCTTCTGGGTCCAGTAACAAAGCTGCAAGAAGCAGGTGAATGCAACCTTTGCCACCATGGACTGTGAGTGCATCTCAGGCACTCCAGTAAGTGCAGAGTATGTGGTGTGATTACTACATATGCTTTCCTTTCCCTGTTCTTCTTGTGCTTTCTTTATTGCAGCTTGTGCATCCATGTCTTGCATCCTTGGTGGCTAATGTCACCAAGGGTCTGCTGTGTGATATCCTCCTGAGGTCACATTTTTCATAGTACCTCTGAACTCTTCCAGCTCATGAATGCTGCTGCCAGATTTAGGAAACAGTTTAGCCTGATATAATTCAGGTTGTGTAATGACACTATTACCATATCTTAGAAGTTGAAACTTCTGCTGAATGCATCATGGTAAGCATAAGATTTACAGTATGGCTGAGTACCTTCTTGTATGATGCAAAAACATCAAGAGAATTTTGCTATACAGTACATCCTTACTCCACAAGGAAATGTCTGTCTAGAGCGACAATTATTCTTCACAGAACCAAATGCGCTACTATGACCTGCTGCACCCCCAGAGAGTACAAAATGCTCTTTTTTTAATGGCCAGTGAACTGCTCCCACACCAGTGATTCAGAATTCAGGAACACGGCAGTGATAGCAACCATTGTAGCTTCAAGGAGGATCCTTCAGATTGTCCTTGTGGAAGGATTTCCTTGAGATTTTTCTATGGAGCTAACAGGACGAGGGGGAATGGATTAAAACTAAAGGGAGGAAGGTTTAGATTGGATATTAGGGGGAAGGTTTTTACAGAAAGAGTGGTGAGATGCTGGAACAGGTTGCCCAAAGAGGTGGTGGATGCCCCGTCCCTGGTCAAGGCCAGGTTGGATGTGGCCCTGGGCAACCTTGTGTAGATCCAGGCCTGAGGTTGGTGGCCCTGCCTGTGGCAGGGGGGTTGGAGCTCTGTGATCCTTGGGGTCCATTCCAACCCATGCTATTCTATGATTCTATGATAAACAGCATAATCATAAATAGCTAAATGTAATTCTATGTGGAAATTTTATTCTGCTTAGGTAGAATCTTGATACTGAGCACTTAAAAGGTCAATCTCCCTATTTGCATTCCTTACAGATAGAAAGCAAATTTTGAAAAGTAAAAGTGAACAGATATGTGGTTTTAGGTGATATTGTGTAATGATATTGGCTGAATTTTTTAAAACTTTTTTTTTAGGTAACATTCCTTTCATCCTCATAAAGGCCTAATATGGTACAGTACTGTGTAAATATGTAACAGTTTAATTCAAATATAAGAAATATAAATGGTTTTTACCAAAGCAAAACAGTGGTGTGAATCTGGGAAGTGATCATTTAACTTTCCTGAAACTTGTAGGATTCTGTGCTGCTAACCTTGACTGGTGCTTTCAAGTAATTCAGTATATGTTAGAAAAATAAGAGGTAGACAGGTGTCAGAAGCTCTACAATTTAGTTCAAGCATTTTTCTGTGGTTCATGTAACTGAAGTATCAGGGTTACTGTAATAAAATTTCACCCAGAACAGAGAGCAGAAGTGCAAAAATCTTGGAGGGGTATCAAAAAACCCTCATTACTTCTGCATTTCTGTTTCCAGCTTGACATTTGAAGAAACTGATTTTTCTGAATGTTTCAGGAACCCGGTTTCTAGGATTGAGTGATGATCCATGGCAGAAGGGCTAGCAGGTGTGTTAGTTGGGTAAACCGATCCACCATCCTATCGGTAAAGCCCCTGTTCTCTGTACACACAGCTGCAGTACCATAGGCAGCACCAGAACGTACTTGTAAGTGGAGGCAAAAGCCCTGCAGCACAGAAAATGGACCCTTTTAGCAAATGTAAATCTGAAGAGACAGCTTGCCCTGGAAAAGCAGCTGGCTCATTTTTATCAGTTATGACAATTTGTTTTGCCTTTTCTTTGCACAGAAGCTAAGGCTGTTCTGAAAGGGCAGTTTCCACCCCTAGCAGGATGCGTGGCCTGAATATGAAACAGCTGGTAAGATCTGATTGTTGTGCGTCCTTAGAGTATATTCAGCATACTGAAACAGTAACTTAAAAAATCACTGAGGCAATGCAGAACAGACAGCATTACATAAGGAAGTGGGTTTCAGTTTCCAGTGAGAAGCCTTTTTGTGTTTTGAAGGAACATGCAGACGGCATTTCAATCATCAAATTCTAGTTGTCAAAGTCATCAGCAATCTAAGATTCATGATAATGACATACTGAAAAATGTCGGTCCTATGGAGTTATATGTAATAATTAGGAGGGATACTAGAGACCTCTATGGTGTCAATCTGAAATGCTGTTTCTGCGGTATCTCTGCAGCATTTACCTGGATCTTTTGAAGGCTCAGGAGAAAGGAGGCAGTTCTACATTTCCAGTTGTTTCTTCAAAATTCCTTGTCCCTTTTCTGCCTCCCATAAAGTTCATTCAGATGAATCCTTTTCTTTCCTACTGCCCAAGCAGAGAGGACAGTAATAGCTAAAATACTAATGAGAAAGGACTGGAAAACAGCATTGCAAACCTGCACATACACTATGTGTGGTGATGTTTGTTACCATGGATATGAATGAAAGAAAAAAATAGCTCCTAACAGTTTAGCTTTGCTGGTGATGTCACAGGGAGTGATTTTGTGGCTCACATCAACATCCACCATAACTACAGCTTTCCTGAGAGGGGAGAACACAAGCAAGGAAAATGAGACAATTCAGCTCTCTCTTGGACTTTGGCCACTCAGTGTCAATCACCTTTCTTTCCACTTGCATCCTTGTAGCAAATATAAAGATTAATAATCATCTGAAGAAAAATAGCACTAGATTATTGGTTTTGTTCAACTGCAGGGAGATTCCTAGTTGCAGACAAAGTAGCAGAAGAACACAAGGAGCCAGCTGCAAAAACCTCTGTACTGATCCACAAGCTCTGCCATAACTGCACTTTCCTGGATTAACAAGCAGCTGTGCCAGAGCACAGATAACAACCCAGATCTATGCTAATTCATTAAATGGGGTCAGCTAAAACCAAATTGCACAGAACAGCCCACAGCTACATAGATAAACTCTCTTTAAGTCCAAAACAAGCAGCTGCATGTAAACTGCCTGTTGGGAACAGTCCCAGCAACGCTCTTCATGCTTTGGAGGGTTGACTGGCATGCCTCATGGTGCCAGGGAATTTTGGCAGTTTACTATGACAGATAATTGTGGTCCAGTGCTAGATGTTCCCCATGTGCTCTAATACAGTGTGCCCAAATACCCAATGCTGCTCATATAACCAGCAATGATTGTTAAGAAAGCAGATAGCTCTCACGGCATATGTTTATTCCTGGACACCTAATGCAGGAAGCAGGAATTCCTGGTTTATTCCATTCATTACATACAAACTTGTCAGATTGCTTGGAGAGAGGCAATTAGTTACTGCCTGTGTTTTAGCTACTTATAGTAAATTGAAACTAGCAGGAAAAGTACAGACATACCACAATACCTAGCTATAAGCTAGAATGCTATTGTTCCTAAAAGCAAAAAGCCAGAAGATACTAAAATGTGCATCATTTTACAAGCCTGGTAACAGACTTGTTCTGCCTTTTCTATTTGTCTCTTCAAAGTGGATATTTTTTCACTTGTGGCCTTGGGATGGAAACAAACCCTTAAATAGCTTCCAAATCCAGTTGTATCATCGAGCTTAGGAAATCTGAACTAGCAACACCGAAGATATGGAATGAGCATGTACAAGAGAAACCTGATGTACAAATCTCTAAGATTAAGTGCTTTGTACTTAAACATGTTTATTTTTTTGAGTTAATTTTCATTACAGACCACAACTTATTCTTAGACTGGTGTATTAATTTCTATAGAGATTTTTTTGAGACTTTCCTATAGTTGGTATACTGTTTACAAATACAATAACAGGTCCTTACATATACACCAGAACAGAGAAAGTAACTTTTATGTATGAAAGGTTTTTAATTGTTATCATATGTAAAACAAAAAAATTGGTTGGTAGAATACAACAGGGAGATACTTCCAAATCACAATATATTAATGCAAGCATTTTAATATCATTCTTCATCTTTCTTGAAATTGGAGACCCATGTTCTTTCCATGTTCTTCCCATACACAACATGGAACCACTTCTCCTTTGAAGAACCCAGTTTGCTTATTGGTTTCAAAAGTCCTGCATGTATCACACAATCACAGAAGAGGTTATGTGATCCATCTCTCCTGCTCAAGCAGGGCCACACTCCAGGTCCTCAGGACCATGTTTTGAATATCTCCAAAGATGGAGACTCCAACACCTCCCTGGGCAACCTGTGCCGGTGCTTGATCACCCTTACTGTGAAACAATATTTTTATGTTCAGAGAATAAGTTCAGAACAGCCCCATATCTCTCAGCTTCTCATCACAATAGGGATGCTCCAGTCCCTGATATATTCTTCAGCCAACGCTTTCCACATGCAAGCTCAGAGTTTTCATATTAGGAACAAATAGTTCATTTGGGGCAAGTGAGGACAATGAAAAGGAGTTCATAAAGAAAAGCTGTTGTATGTGTTGGGACATAAATCTAGGTCACCCCTCTAACCCAACAAGCTTTGTGTGTGCTGGCATGATACCTTCCCTCCACACTGTGGAAGTTACTATGGTTAAGTATGGTTGAGGAATCAGCTAGTTTCCAAAGAACTGAGGTAGTACTGATGGGTTTTCACTGTAGGGGACCTCTCTTCCTAAAATTAAGGACAAAAACTAATGGGATAATATAAAGGTAGGATTTCTAAATGACAGCTTTATTTTGGGAAGATAAACATCAATGAGAGAATGAGAGAGCAGAAAGAGGGACAGACAGTGGTGCAAGAATGTTGTTGCCCTTATATGCAGCATTGTTAGCTCTGGTAACTGCACAGGAATAAAGGATGGAGTTCTGTTTATTTACATTTGTTTTCTGTTTGAGAGACAGCCCAAGAAGTAAAATAAAATGAGAGCCTACTCAAATACCTGCTACATTTCCCCTTAAATTGAATTTCTCATTTTATCAGGAAGCAATACTTGCACTGATGTTAGACAGGCAGCTAAAAGGTCAGCAAGTTCCCTTGGTTGCCTTTTGTCAAGGGTTTTTGACTTGTCTGTGAATAAAGATCTCCCAGGAGGAAGGCAGACCTGAATTTCCTGTCATCTTGAAGACAGCAATGAATTTGAAAATGTTACAAAAAGCATAAGGGACTTGAAGCACACCTTCAAATGCACTGCTGATGCCAATAGCTTCCCATGTAAACATGCACACAGAGTTGTTTTGGATTTGTTCTGTCAACTTTTTGTTGTGAAACAAATTGTTATACAGCTGCCCACCTTGAATACTGAATGAATCTGATGGTTTTCCATTACTGCACTACACCTAATCGGGACCACAATCTCTTTGGGTTAGCTGTGGTGCTAGTATGCTCCCAACAGTGGTGTGCTGAACCACTTTCCATTTTCCATCATACTCTCCTGTGACTTGCATGGCTGTCCCATCCCATCCTGCTCACTTGCAGTCCCTTGATACTCTTTGAAAAGTGCTGAGGGTTAAGACAGTCTTAACAGGTATCTGGGCAAAAAGAAAAAGCTCTCTCACTCACGAGGAGCATTAATCATTCTAAGAAGCACGTAAGTTTCTCTCCAACAGGCAGTGCTAGAGTTATTGCATTTTCTTGACATTGGTGGGAAGCTGCTTCTTCCTGTAGCATTAATGGGGAACATTTTCTCAGAACATACTTTAGCTGTTGAAGCCTCTTTTATAGTTTTTCTTAGTTAGTGGAAGACAGTAATATCTTTGAACAATATATCCGTAACTGCACAAATACTACAGATGGGAAAAAGATGCTCAAGAGGGTGGGTGGGTCTGTGTTTTTAAGTCCAGAGACACAGTTTGCTTTTCAGTGCAATATCAAGTAGCAAATAACCTGAAAAACTATTTATTTAATTCAGAAATTCTCTGTGATACCAAATTTGCAAGCAGGAGAATGAAAGCCCAATGTAATCAGAAAGGGCTATCAACGTTCTCAAGGTGGTCAGGAAGTTGCTGCTTAATGACTGCTGGTAAAATTTTCACTCTGTGCTCATCTAGCAACTATTAAAAACAAATTAATGCTTTAACATAATTACTGTCCTTCTGAGTAACTGATGTATCCATTATAAATTGATACAAAAACAAAACCAGGAGAAATGAGAGGATTGTCAGTTATTATAAGATATTACATTCTTTGTCAATTTGAGACTCCTTTTTTTTTCTTTTTCTTTTTTCTTTTTCTACCCAGGAAACTGTTTCTGCAAAGATTATTGAAACAAACCCTACAGGAAAAATAGGTTACTCTTTGTTGTGTAGCTTGGAAGCTTTTCAGAGAAAAGAAAGTCCTAATTTAGATAGGAATCATGAAAATGTATCTAGGCTGAGAATCCAATTATTAATATTATAAAACCTGTTCAATATCATGAATAAATTGGTTTCTTTAGTATTGTCATTCATTTAGATCTTCTTCTAAATCTGCTTTCCAGGCAATTCCAGGCAAGTGTATGACACAGAAATGCTGAGACAATGGGAGAATGGGGATAACCAAGGAGTATGGAGATTCGGCACTAATATTCCCCTATTTTATAATTACAGGGGTGTTTAGAGACACGAGTATTGAAGCAAGTACTTTTCACACAAACAGTAATGTATTTGCAAGAACTGGAGGTGAAAGATATACAAAGTAATCTCTGAATTTTATGGATGTGAACTGCTTTTACAAGGGGCAATCCCGGAACTTCCAGAATAGGTGTTCTGAAATCGTTCGTCCAGCCTTGCAGATTGCATGTGAGGTGGTCACTGATATTACACTACTACTGGCAGCTATACCATGTAGGCATTTACCCACAGACGTCTATTCAGCTGTTTCTCTTCTTCAGTCAAGATCATTTAATGTCTGGGATGTGCTTTGAAGTCAGCTGCAGTTGTGAACATGTGAAGAGGTTCGTGTCAAAAAGGATACAACAGACATTCAGGCCAAGTAATTTTTTATCCTCCAGATTTCAGATCCTTTTCTGAAATTAAATGTTATTTTTAAGGACGTTCACTTAATTGTCTTTGACTTAATTTGTTATGTCTGATGATAGGTTACTGATGACTGAAATTCACATAAGTTTATCTCCTTATACTTATTTCTTTTGGTTGTGAATAAAATGCAAAGCTCAACACATGTTAATAAGACTCCCAGAAGGGAAAAAGAAATAAGCAAAACTATGTAAAAGCCACAAAAGTAATTTGGTTTAATTAAATAAGGCCTAACATTTTTATTTCCCTGATGGATGCATTACCTGAATCAATAGGAATGTACACAGACTAAGTGCAGAAGAGTACAAATCCAATCACAAAGTCTTTTCTATTCAGTATTGTACTGAACAACTGCAAAATGCATCATCTGCTAACACTTTCAGTTAAAAATCCCAAAGACATATTTCAGGTATATCTACAGTGAAAGCAAATGCTAAATAAATACCTGTTTGCTTGCAGTAATCAATTACTAAAGATAACTACTGTTAGTATATATTACAACTCTGTGGTAGATAACTTTGTTCTTGTTTGTAATTTTGAGTAAGGGTTCAACACAGAATAAAGAAAATGCAGGGCTTTTTAGCTTTAAAGCTTTTAAAATATTCTTCCCTGTCATTTCTTTTCCAAAGAAGAAAATATTTGCAAGACTCTACCACATACCTGTTGGCCTGACATCCATGTCCAGGGCATGCTCTGCAACAGCCTCTGTTTTTTTTTTCAGGAAAACAAGGTGCGCACAGTGGGGTATCCTTCTGTGGGAACACCGGTGTGCAGCACCAGTGTGCTGCTACCTCACAGCCTTGGCTGCAGCCGCCTTAAGGACATTTCCCGTCAGCACATGCAGCTGTCCCCTGTGATGCTCCCAAAGTCACGTGCTGCTCATCTCCATGTGATGGGTTACTTTGATGAGAGAGGAGGAAAATGGGCCATGGCCAGAACAAATTAGGAGTGGTGCTGAGCTCCCTTGGCCAGGGATAGTAAATGGCCCTGTGAACCAACAGCATCGACCCTCTACCTTCCAGGCTAACGGAACCACTGACAGGCCATGCCACTGAGAGGAAAGGCATGATTGTGCACTGACTACCATGATTTCCTAAGAGTTTGGTCTAAACAAGCCTCCTGGTCCCCTGTGACGATCCTCTGCAATGGCCTTCTCTACCCAAGTGGGACTGCAAGGGCTTGCTCATCCATCCACAGTGAGCTACTGTGAAAACAAACACAACCTGAATTAATGTCTTTACTCCTTTCTAGTTCACATGACAGTTTTGACTGTCCCACAAGCTTACAACACCTGTGTCCCCCTCCCCCGCTGCAGTACAGGGTGAATACCTACACCTTAA
The DNA here is from genome assembly GCA_022605575.1 of Laterallus jamaicensis coturniculus. NCBI lineage: Eukaryota > Metazoa > Chordata > Aves > Gruiformes > Rallidae > Laterallus > Laterallus jamaicensis. Next base: position 22,118,797 of record JAKCOX010000010.1, read on the forward strand.
AAAACATTAAAGTAGTTTTATGTATAGCTGCCCCTGGCTGTCTAAAAGTGTCTCCAGCCACCTACTGGAAGATGTTCAGGGAAAAAACTAAAGCATGGCAAATTCCGCTAACAAAGGAAGAATACTGTACATTTTTTTGGAGGCTGAACAAGACCTTAATCTTATCCAGTGCTTATATCAGTTTTGTCTACATAGACACAGTGAAATAAGGTCCTAAAAATCATCCTGGCAGTTTTGTAAACAAATAAACTATAAGATCTTATCCGGTATATAATTTTATCTGCTCAGGTTATAGATTTATTGTGTTAATACGAAACACGACTTTAAAAAATTGTGATTGCCTGTAATCTAGCCAGTCTTGATTGTATCAATATTTTGCTGTAAGGCAAAAATGCGACTCTGAAAAATATCCTGATCTTGTGTAATCTGGAACTTACATGGGAGAGATGTTATCAAGATGTATCCAAACATTAGTTACAACTCAAGAAAAAATAAAAAGTAAGACAGATCTGTATGGCAACATTAAACAGCATTTGTCTTCTTCAAGGCCTGAACCCTAGTTCATTGACTGCTAAAGACTGCTTTGTACATTTAAAGAAGAGTAGCTGGTATGAGATTGTGCTCTCTGCTGTGACTGAAAAAATACGATATGCAATGAAGTTTCCTTCTGTCTTCTCTTGCCGTCCTTCAGGTCTTTTTATGCCAAGGCAATCGAATTAATATCAATTAAAAAATAAGAATACATTTCCACCCATCTGCAGTTAGATTCCTCTCTATTAAATGTTTCTGTACCTCCACTGTCTTCAGTTAAGAGACTCAGTTTACTTTCATGTAAGATGACTCTGCAAATTGTTTCTACAGATTAGAACAAAGCTCAGAATAGGAGGTTAATGTAGAATCTATCATTACAAATGTTCTACAGCTCCATAGCACAATATAAGTTTTGAATATCTATGAAATCCTGGCAGATAAGTGAAGAAAGAACTTAAAAAAGATCCAGGCCACACGATGTAAAAGTTAAGGAATGATCACTATTTTTGTAAAACAGCTTCTTTTAAGAGTCTGCTCATCTAAAATTATTCTATCGCTCACTATATCTGGCTAACATCATACAGAATCACAGAGTTGTAGGGGTTGGAAGGGACCTCAAGAGATCATCGGGTCCAACCCCCCTGCCAAAGCAGCTCCCCAGCTCATATTGCACAGGCAGGCATCCAGACGGGTCTTGAATATCTCCAGAGATGAAGATTCCACAACTCCCCTGGGGAGCCTATTCCAGTGTTCTGTCACCCTCACAGTGTAAAAGTTCTTCTACATATTGGTGCATAATTTCCTATGATCCAGCTTGAAGTCATTGCCCCTTGTCTTGTCTCCACTGACCATTGAAAAGAGGCTGGCCATTTCCCCTCTGTGTCCACAATTCAAATATTTATAAACAATAATAAGATCCCCCTTTAGCCTTCTTTTCTCTAGGCTGAACAGACCCAGTTCACTCAGCCTTTCCTCACAGGGGAGATGCGCCAGACCTTTAATCATCTTTGTAGCCCTCTGTTGGACTCTCTCCAGGAGATCCCTGTCTTTTTTATACCAGGGAGCCCAGAGCTGGACACATTACTCCAGGTGGGGCCTGACCAGGGCAGAGCAGAGGGGGAAGATCACCTCCTTGGACCTGTTTGCCACACTCCTCCTGATGCACCCCAGGATCTCATTGGCTCTCTTAGCCACCAGGGCACACTGCTGGCTCATAGACAACCTGTGATCTACCAGGACCCCCAGGTCCTTCTCCACAGAGCTCCTCTCCAACAGGTCAACCCCCAGCCTGTACTGATACATGCAGTTGTTCCTCCCCAGGTACAAGGCATTACACTTGCTTTTGTTAAACCTCATTAGGTTTCTCCCTGCCCAGCTTTCCAGCCTGTCCAGGTCTCGCTGGATGGCAGCACAGTGTTCCTGTGTATCAGCCACCCCTCCCAGCTTTGTATCATCAGCATACTTGCTGAGGGTGGATGCTATTCCCTCATCAAGGTCATCAATGAAGATATTAAATAGGACTGGACCCAACACCGAGCCCTGGGGAACACCGCTAGTCACAGGCCTCCATTCAGATTCTGCTCTTCGAATCACAATCCTCTGGGCTCGGTCCGACAGCCAATTCTCAACCCACCTCACTGTCCACTCATCTATCCCATGCTCTCTCAGATTTGCTGTCAGGATGTCATGGGAGACAGTATCGAAAGCCTTGCTGAAGTCAAGGTAGATGACATCCACTGCTCTCCCTCCATCCACCCAGCCGATGATGAGATCATAGAAGGCTATGAGATTGATCGAGCACGATCTCCCCTTGGTGAATCCATGCTGACTACTCCTCATGACCTTCTTCTCTTCCAGTTGCTTGGAGATGACATCCAGAACAAGGTGTTCCATTACCTTTCCAGGGACAGAAGTGAGGCTGACTGGCCTATAGTTGCTAGGATCCTCCTTCTTGCCCTTTTTAAAGACTGGAGTGACATTGACTATCCTCCAATCCTCAGGCACTTCTCCTGTTCGCCAAGACCTGTCGAAGATGATAGAGAGCAGCTGTACAATTACCTCTGCCAGCTCCCTCAGCACACGTGGATGCATCCCATCCAGACCCATGGATTTTTGTGCATTAATCCCGTTGAGACGATCCTGGACTGCCCCCACCTCAACCAGAGGGAAGCTCTTCATTTCCCAAACTCTTACTTTCTTCCAGGATCCATGAGTCCATTCTCTTTGGAATGTTTATTTTCCCACTGTTACTTAGAGAAGTTCAAATCTGGGCAAATAAGGTTTTCACCCATGGTAACATTTCTTATTTTAATTTAAATAGAATCATAGAATATCCTGAGTTGGAATAGACCCATAAGGACCATTGAGTCCAACTCCTGACTCTGCACAGAGCCAGCTAAATCAAAGGATGTGACTGTGCATCATCCAGACATTTATTGAACTCAGCCAAGCTTGGTGCTGTGACCCCCTTCCCTGGGGAGCCTGTTCCAGTGCCCGACCACCCTCTCAGTAAAGAATCTCTTCCTAATATCCAACCCAAACCTCTCCTGTTGCAGTTTCATGTCTTTCCCTCAGGTTCTATCACTGGTCACCAAAGAGAGGAGATCAATGCCTGCCCCTTCACTCCCTCTCGTCAGGAAGCCACAGACTTGATGAGGTCTCCCTTCAGCTTGCTTTTCTACAGGTTGAGCAAGGGACTTCAGCCTTTCCTCATAAGACTCCCCTTCTGGACCCTTCCCCAACCTTGTTGCCCTCTTCTGGACACTCCCCAATAGTTTCATGTCCCTCTTGTACTATGGCAGCCAAAACTGCACTCAGTACTCAAGGTGAGACCTCACCAGCACAGTGCAGAGTGGGAAAATCCCCTCCCTGGACCAGCTGGCAATGCTGTGCTTGATGGACCCCATGATACAGTTGGTCCTCCTGGCTGTCTGGGCACACTGCTGGCTCAGGTTTAACTTGCTGTCGACCAAGTCCCCAAAATGCCTCTCAGCATGACTGGCCTTCAGCATCTCATCCCCCAGTCTGTATGTGCAGCCAGAGCTGCCCCTTCCCAGGGGCAGATTCCAGCACTTGCTCTTGTTAAACTTCGTTCTGTTGGTGATTTCTCAGTTCTGTTCTGTCCAGGTCTCTCTGCAAGGCATCTCCACCTTCAACAGTCATAATCAAGACCCTTCCCAAATACAATGAACTTACATAAAGTAAAAGGTGAACTTGGATAAAATGCTGGATGGGACCATGTTTTGACAACAGGTCTCTGGTCCCTTTATATACAAATTTTGAACAGCAACAGCTGTGTTCACTGTGGTTATTCAGGTAAGTCTGATCACAAACTGTCATAATGGTTTGCAGGGGATCAGTGAATTTCTACAGTGACAGTATCCTCTACATATGCCTATACTATAGAGTACTCACAATCATGACTGACAAGTCTTCAGTTATCCTGAAGTCACATTTCTTATTTCACAGCAAGGTATTTACTCCCTCTAAAATTTTTAGTTCATGGCACCTACTTTAAACACATTATTAATAGGACCTTAAGGAACAAGAAAGATCTGTAGCTCCTTCTATCAGTAGCTCCATCATTGGTTTTGCTAACCTGAAGCAATAGTGCCTGAATGTACTAAGGGACTTGGGGGGATCTTGTAGCTTTCTTCATAAGCATTGGAAAATTCCGTTCCAAAACTTATTTCCTGCCCTGGGGGACAGTCAATCATAAGACAGGTCTTCATCTGAGGTGTTGTTTTCCAACTGGCTAGAACTGCCAGGGCAGAATTACAACCAGAATGCATCTGTTGGGAAGGCTGAGGTTTCAAAATTAATTACACTGGATCATTATAAGACATAATCAGATTGGGTGCAATTTGCATTAAATTAGCAGGAGGACTGGGTAGGTTTTTGTGGCATTGTTCAACATGACACTCAAAACACCTTCACTGCCCAAGGAAGCAGCTGTGGATGGTGGCCTTACTAGTTGGTGTAGCTTCCTTCTCTTTTCCTTCTATTATGTCATGGTTGGTAGCCTGTTTGCTCACTAAGGAATTATTTTATTAGATATATTTTTTCCCGTCTATGATCATGTTCTGCTCACAATGCTGCTGCCAGTGGATTGCAACAGTCACATCCATAAGCTTCCCTGGACCACCTTCTGCTACACCATGTTTGTGTAGGTGAGGGAGTGATGCACGATGACTAGTTCAGCATACAAAATAGCAAGGATCATGAAAAGCTGTTGTTGTTCACAGGCGATGAGACAGTATTCACAGAATCACAGAATCACAAGATTAGAAAAGACCTTTAAGATCATCAAGTCCAACTGTTCCCATCCTATGCTAAACCATATCCCTAAGTACCTCATCTACCCTTTTTTTAAACACATCCAGGGAAGGTGACTCAACCCCCTCCCTGAGCAGCCTGTTCCAGGCCCTGACAACTCTTTCAGTGCAGAATTTTTTCCTTACATCTAATCTGAACCTGCCCTGGTGCAGCTTTGTGCCATTTCCCCTTGTCCTATCTCCTGTCACCTGGCTGAAGAGACCATTGCACACTTCTCTACAACCTCCCTTCAGCTGGTAGTAGGTGGTGATAAGGTCTCCCCTCAGCCTCCTCTTCTCCAGACTAAACATCCCCAGCTCCCTCAGCCACTCCTCATAGGATTTGCCCTCCAGCCCCTTCACCAGCTTGGTTGCCCTTCTCTGGACTCACTCAAGGACCTCAATGTCCTTCTTATGGTGAGGAGCCCAGAACTGGACACAGGACTCGAGGTGTGGCCTCACCAAAGCCGAGTACAGGGGCACAACCACCTCCCTAGACCTACTGGCCACACTATTTTTGATACAAGTCAGGATGCCTTTGGCTTTCCTGGCCACCTGGGCACACTGCTGACTCATATTCAGCCTGCAGTCAACCAACACTCCCAGGTCCTTCTCTGTCTCACAGCTCTCCAGCCAGTCTTCCCCAAGCCTGTAGTGCTGCATGGTTTTTTTATGTCCCATGTGCAGCACTCTACACTTGGCATTGTTAAACTTCACCCCATTGGTCTCAGCCCACCGGTCTAGTCTGTTCAGATCCCTCTGAAGAGCCTCCCTACCCTCAGGCAGATCAACACTTCCTCCCAGCTTAGTGTCATCTGCAAACTTAATAAAGTGCACAGGGTGCACTTCTGAGCTTGATCTTCGTGTGTTACATCACATGAATGAATACACCTTTTCCTTATCTGCAAGAAAAAAAGCTGTCTTAGTCATTTCTCAGCTGCTCCTGACAGCTCCAACTTTCTTCCTGAGAGGTTTGGAGTAGATCATCAGCCCTCATAGCAGTCTGTGAGAATCCATTGTTTGTTCACAATCCATACTGTCTTGGTTTGATACACTTACCAAAAAAGCAGTATTGAGTACATGGTCTTTAAAGGCTGCAGCAGAGGTACAGACAGGCTGCTAATCTGTATTTTCCCTTCTATGGGCTGTACAGGTCTTCATCAGACAAGAAAGGTACAGAACTGTTGTATTTTTAGGCCATAGTAGAGCTCCACTGGTATGTGACCATTGTTAGTTGCAGGCATGACACCAGCGTGTCCTACCTCTCTAGCTGGACTGAGCTCAGCCAGGCCCGCTTGCAGTAGCCACAGGACTCCTGGATGTTGCTGCATCATGAAGATTCTACCTATGAGTGGCAATACAACTTGCTCCTTGCTTCACAAAGCCATTCACAAGCATCAAGACACCTTCCCAAGGGATGCCTTGGTGACTTCCTTGGGACACTATGAAGTGGCACTGTGTTTGGTGATATGAAAGGGAATGCAAAACCTATTTGGATGTCATTCCAGGCTGACTGTCAATTTTTTTTTTTTTGGCTATATTTTACAGCAAATGGAGAATGGCATCGTCCCACTAAAGGGGAATGGTGGGAACCATTTTCCTTGTTTTGCTACTTAATGAGAGCAAGAAAAAACTTAGTGACGGTTTTGTAGGGAACCTGAAATTTTTGGCATCTCATATTTTCTAAGTTTGTAGCTTCTTCTTTATGTGCTTCCCCCAGAACTATCTCACATTTGCTCTTGTCTTATTCTTCTGTCATTTAATGCCCATCCACCTTCTCCCTTCCGGTGTGACTGGTTGCTTACTACAGAAAACTCCCTCATGCTTGAGCCTCTCCCCTGGAAGGCAGCCTGCACATGCAAACACCAAAGTGAATTAGAAACATTTAATTTGTATGAATTGTGCAAACAATGATATCAGTTACAAAGAAAGATAAGAACAGAAATCAAACGCAAACAGTTTGTATGAGCAGACTGGAAAAGTAAATTATGTCAGTGATTGTAAAAAAAAAAAAAAGAGTATAAATATCAAAGAAAAATAACAGTAGTAAATGTATAAAAAAATCTGAAACAGTCTCTGCTAGTTTTGTTGGGAAAGAGTTAGTTTTCTTCACAGTAGCTGGTATGGGGCTATTTTCTGGATTTGTGCTGAAACAGTGTTGATAATACAAAAATGTTTTTGTTGCTGCTGAGCAGTGCTGACACAGAGACAATGCCTGTTCTGCTTCTTATCCCACCCCACCAGTGGAATAGCTGGGGGTGCAGAAGGGCTTGGGAGGGGACATGGCCAGGACAGCTGATCCCAGCTGACCAAAGACATAGTCCATTACATGGTCAATATGATGGACTATATACATAGCATATACAGCTGGGAGAAAAAGAAGGAAGTGAGGGATGTTTGGAGTGATAGTGTTCGTCTTACCAAGTCACCATTATACATGATGTCCTGGAGATGGCTGAACACCTGCCTGTTGATGGGAAGGGGTGAATGACTTCATTGTTTTACTTTGCTTGCACGCACAAACTTTGCTTTACTATTAAACTGTCTTCATCTCTCCCCATGAGTCTTTTTCACTTTTACCCTTCCAGTTCTTTCTCCAATATCCCACTGGGCAGGCAGGGCGTGAATAGCTGTGTGGTGATTAGTTGCCAGCTGGGGTTAAGGCATGACACTAAACCACAAAAAAAGTAAAACCCAAGCAACCATGTGCAAATATTCTGCTGTGTTGAGAAAACATAGGTGGCAACCTTCATGGTACTGTAAAAGGAAGAAAAAAACATGAGAAATGAACTGAAAGTTTCAAGATTCCCTTGCCATTCTATGATGATTCTATGATACAAACTTGTGTCCACACTTGAAATGGCCACCAGTGCTGAACATGACAACAGCCACCAAAACCACTTCTGCAGCAAACAACTGTGCCAGCAAGAGCAGAGGGGCCTGAAGGGAAGATGCAAAGGCTAGAGGGTGAAGAGGCAGGCTGCATGTCTGGAGGGTGGCTGCTATGGCCTCCACAGAAGGCAGAGTCCCAGGCGCTGTCTCACTTAGGCAGGTCTGGCCATTGGGATGTGATGGGGTGGGAGACATGCTGGTGTTAATTGCTGCACAGGAAGAAGGCAAGTGGCCTGTGGGGACGAGTGCTGGAGCTTAGGTGAGTGCCCAAGTAAAAAGTGGGCTAACCTGGATAGATATCTGGAAGGGATACTCTAGTGATGGAGTGGGTATGCGGCTGATGTGATAGAAGAATAAGAATTGGCAAGTGTGATATTGCTGGCCTGATCTACCTCTGCAACCCCAGAAAGCCCTGGAGATGATGGAAAACCTTCTCACTAGTATCTTTGCTCTGCACTGCTTTTCCCAGCATTCTTGTTCTGCTTCCTCCTCCCTTGCAGCCACCTTCTCCAACAAGCAAAGAAAACATCTCCTTTCTCACCTTCTTCTTCTATTGAAGCATCTGCCTTTCTGAACTATGGCTTACTCTTAACCTGTGGGCCAAGCTAATCTGTTGGGCAGACAGACCTCCAGCCCAGTTTCTGCCCTGAGGAGTTTGCTCCTTTCCTCATCTTGTTACCCAGAATACATGAACTGAACCACAATACACTGTTGTACAATGTTTCTATTGTTCTAACCTCTGCATATTCAAATTTAAACGTCCTCAGTCACAGGGAGATCAATTTTTGTGTCATTTAGTAGAACAGAATAAATTGTCACCAGTTTTCTCTCCAAGGAAAAAAATAGGGGGTGGGAATTTTTTTTCTGCTGGGAGGAAAGGTGAAGTTTTGTCTGTACTCCACCGCTCTCTCAAGACTTGGTATCTCATCTTTAGTTCTTAATGCTAGCTACTCATCTCAATTTACTCAGTTTTTATCACTACTGTAATTTAGCAATAACAAGGTGCAAAGCACAGATGGAATATTCTATCTAAACAAAATATATTTTCACCTTGTTACAAAAACTTCTAATATAAATGACTTGTTATTTCCATTCTGCTCTGTTTGATTTTCAGTATTAAGCTGTTCCTATGATTCGTTAATACCATGTCCAAAATATATTCCAGCTAAAATGTTTAGGATTACTTTCATGATATATGTTAGTTTATATAGCCATATCTTGAACGTGAGAATAGTAACTACTTAGTCTTGAGGCGTGTAAAGATCCAAGAGAAATTACCTGCAGTACCTGTAATTGGAGTTTTCTTAAAGGTCATAACCCTCTATAGATCCACACTTAGCCTCCTTCCTCCTCTCGGGATTTGGAATACATTAGGCTTAGGATGGATTGTTTAGTTCTCTTTAGACCATAAAGAAACTGATGAAGAATAAGTCACATGGTGCTCCCTGTAAGGATTGTATATAACTTGGCATATATAAGTCAGCCTGACAGATGGCCAGAAATAAGCTTTCCAGTAACATGATTCAAATACTGCACTAAAAGTAACCATGGTCTTCAAGTTATTTGAGTTACATAAAAGTAGTTTAATTTCCTTTTACTGTTTTAGTATCTATCAACCCTTTTCTTTTAAGGCTACAAGAGTTGCCTTGGCTAATAAATAGTATCCCTTTGCCTGAAATATCAAACAGAAAAAAATTCTCTAAGAGGATTGCAAAAAAATTACTGTAGAAACTTCTGATTCTCAAATATGAAAATAATGCAGCACTTTATCATTCAAGCTGGGACTTTCATGCTTTTCATGTAAAAGATTGTTACTTTACATTACCTCTCCAATATTGAGTGCATGAATGAAAAGGACTGGTTTGAAGCTTTCAGTATAACTAGGTAGTATTTGCTTTATTATGACTCTGATTTCATTCTGAATATATAAAAATGCCTACTTTTCCAGAAAGATTCCTCCCCTTTGTTTTACTTTCAGTTATTTATTTCAGCATCACATAGTATTAAAATGCCTCCATAGAAAAGGTCACTCTTTTTCCTTTCAAAACATTTCTTTGCTGTTTCTGTTCCCAGAGGTACACATAGAATCAACAATCGATAAGAGAACATCACATAACACTCTGACTTACCTTTGAGGAATATCATTTAGGTCAACACATTTTATCAGGGCAAGACTTTTACAGCCGATCATTTTCCTTTTAATGACATTTTCTAATCAGTAGGTAAATTTTTGTCAAGTAGCAATAATACAGCTCAGTTATTCAGTTTGATGCATTTTAACATGAAAAAAGCACTTAAAGACTTCATTCTGACAAATCCTTGTTTTGCGATTGCAGCCTGGGTTTTTATGAATTGAAGTGCTCCCTTGTTATAATTCTGAGCATTTCTGAAGTGAATAGAGATTGGTATCCTAAAGGATGGCTTAGCAAGTTTACACTGCACTTTATAACCAGTAGAACACTACCGGAATCCTAACAGTGGTATCCTGGATTCTCTTATTGCCCCTGAAATTTTGAATTTTACTGGAGAAAGCCAAATGCATACAGTTCAGCTATTTAAGATCAAGTTCACCTTTTAAAAGCATCATTTAAAGTTCAGGAAAGCTTTCTGATGATGGCAATACATCTTTCAAAGCTGTCATGAAACAACACAGAAGAGCGCCTTCAAAAGGCATGGTCATGGGTTGCTGTGAACAACGTCACCATTCACAGAACACTGTCAAAAACAAACGTAAATGCCCCATAAAATAGTTAACCTTATCACTTTCTCAGTTTACAGGAAGACATAAAAGCGACAGTACAAATGGCGATTTTGGAATCATGTCAGGCATGAGGACATGTATTCAGGTTATCAAATTCTATGTGATAGGAAAATATATTTTTAAATATGCATTAATCACTGTAGAATTTCACAATGTCTATTATCTAACTCCTGCTTTAGTGTATGAACAAACATTGCTCTCCATGACATACATGAAAAAACATGTAAGAAAAGAAATATCAACTTTACAAGCTATCTCCTCATTTCTTCATTGTTGACAAAAAACTTTGTTGAAATAACATTATATCTGCATAGTGCTTCATGCCTGCAAAAGTCTGACTATGCCAGCCATGAGGTTGTCTAACTTGTCAAATGCATTATGATCATGTACATTTCATTGGTTCATTTTATTATTCATTGCAGAGTAAGAAAGCTTGTTCAATATTTTATTTTTTCTTCATTATTCAGAGCATAGCTCTATGCTTAGGATGCATCCTTTGCACCTTCAGTTGCATTGAAAAAGCTTTCTTGCCTCGTGAGAATTTCTATGCCACTTGCCAGCTTATACAATCATGTAAAGAAACTTTAACATGGACTGTTTCATTTGCTTCACTTACTGCAGTCTTTCTCACACAGTGTGCAATCACTTAATGTAAGAAAAGATTAAAGATGCTAGGCACAATGGGAAGAATACCTGTCATGGATACTTTATTATTCAGCAGGAGAGATAAGATAGTGGATGCCTGGTGATGAAAACAATGTAGGTTTGGTTCTGGAAGGTCAGCCTGTGCTGTCCTTGTGAAGGAGTTGGACCAAATGAGACTGCCCAAGCAGCACAGAGCACCAGCTGGAGATCATATACCTGGACGTAACTCCAGTTCTTCACTTTGTAACTCAATACTCCACTGAGCCTGCACTGTGCTAAGCATAGGCTTGAGAAGCCCAAGTTAGTGCATGTACTTGCATTTCTACTAACAATTTACCTTTGGAGAAGCTTACTTTTCTGTTGTTTCTTTTTTTTTTTTTTATTGTGGGAATTTACTCAGAGACTTTATACTGTGGCATCTCTATGGTTTGACATCCAGGCTCAGTTTACAGATCTGACAGAGCCCAAGATGCTCATCCAGTGGTTGGTAAACTGCCAGGTAAAAATAGAAGGGGTGACTCAAAAAGATTTGCAGAGCAACCAGGTGATAAATAGCCTGTGACAATTGATCTGCAACCTTTCTCTTTTTTTCCCTTCAAAAATTATCTTAACAGCCTGCTGATAGTATGGAAAAAGAAAAATTGCTTGTACCACAGTGACTGAGTTACCTTTTCTTCAATTCCAGGCTGCCAGTTCAGCATGGTGCAGGCCATGGGTGTAAAGCTTAGTGCTACTGTAAAGCATGCTGTGCTATCTCTCAGTGATGTTAACAGTGCGCTGCTGGCAGTAACTAACCTGTCAATTCATACTTGGATGCAGTATCTAACATAGTGTGTTTAAATTGGGAGGGGCACAGGAAACTGTCTAGACCTGAGAAATGGACTTGATGGCATTGCTAGTGATATCAGGGTGAGTAGAAATTTATCTGAATTTGGGTGGAAATCAGAAGAAAATCATGGTAATCAGTTGAAAAGCCCATGGCCACCTGAAGACATTTAGCAAGGAGCCTCTAGGAAGAGGTTCAGGTATTAGCTTCAGTGTTTTGCTTTTGTTCTTTCAGCAAAGAATAAATGTTATAATGGATCTCTCTGATTAGTCAGATGGCTTATATAGGAAGGGTTTTTCTGGACCAACTTTCGGAAGATGCAAATCAAACAGAGCTACCACAGCATCGTGATGCTAGCTTCAAACCTGACTGGATAACTGCTAATGGAAGGATGAGCAAGTGCCTTTTTTTGTTTCAGTGCTGTGTGCAAATGTGTCATGATCTGCACTGGGAAATTATTCACAGAAGCTACAATGCCATGCAGGGCAGTTTGCTGGCCCTGAGTTTGAGGATACGTGTGGAAGGCTGCAGAGTTTGATCACTTGTGTCTGCAGACAGCTCAAGAGAACTCCCTAACCTGTTTGAAGAATGAAGAAATAATAGAGAATAAAACAATGCACTTCTCTATCTGCTCTCCAGTTTAAACTATGCCTCTCCCTGCTGGAAGCTCTTCTAAACTTTGTAACTTCTGATGGAGAATGGTGATGATTCAAGAGGATCAAGAATTGCAAAAGTGGTGGTGAGGGAGCTTTTCTTCAGTACTTTAATCACTTTTCTTGTTCTGTAGAGATGAGCAATGACAGGATCATCTAAAAGGGAAATTTTCTGCCTGAGTTATGTTTGTAGAAAACAGAAAGGAAGCACAGTAAAAATAAAGCTATCTTGAAAGGGTATAATTCCCATTGTCCTGATACAGGAGCAATTTAGGAATCAAATATAGAAATTATATTTCATGTGTGACAAAAGGCAGTCAAGACCTGAATAAAAGTTTGCCATCAATGACAATGTGCTTACTTGTGATCAGAGGACAAAATACAAAGAGAGTAAAGAATACTTTTTGGGGTTTGGAGAATTTATATTTTTCAAGCATTCTTGATTGGACATAGTGGCTAGGATACACGGCTCTGGTTTTGTACCATGAACAGAATTGGCCTCCAAAGGTAGTGGTGGTATGAAACAAGCACTGTAAGACATGCATTCATAAGTGATTCAGCTCTGTTTACAAGATAAATTGCATTTTCATGCAAACAATTCCACAGAGGATATTACTGTGTTTTAAGGTTAAAGTGATGCAAGGGTAAAATATATGCCATATTGATAGCTTGGTGCTGTGTTAAAGGGCTACAAAAAATTCAGTTGAAAAGTGGCTTGAAAAATGTCACTCCAGACACAATTATTTTGTTGCTCTAGGAGCTCTTGCATAGTTTGTTTTTTGTGGGCAAAGAACTTAAGGAAGGTGCCTTGACAGCATCAAACTAGTCTAAAAATATTTCTGTTTGCATAAGGGACTCCTTGCCCTCCTCTCAACAGCGTGTTTACCTACTCAACTTGGCTTCTTCAAAGATGGACAGAACAGTATATGGTGCATTGCACCTTGTGGAATTAAAGTCTAAAGAAAACTGCTCCAGTATCTGTCTTCTTTCAAGCAGATTGTCAACAAGAGAAGAGGGGGAAGGGAAGAAGGGGAAACTTTGCAAGGATGTTTTAAACCCTCCCGATAAACTGTCGCTTTGAGCCTTGACAGCTCAAGAACTTGACACATGCGTCTGGTCCCTGGAGGCCGTCCCCTGCATGCTTGGTAAGCTGATCACGGCTGCTGAGCTGTGACGCCACAGCGCTTGCCTGACCTGACATAATGGGCAGCTATTTACTGCAAACAAGGTAGATGGAAGAACATAGACTTAAATGATGCTCTGGTGTAAGAAGGAATCCACTAGGGTCACCAGTCAATCTTCAGGGTTTGGGTTTGGGTTTTTTTTTTTGTCCTTTCTTCCCCTTCTTTTCCTGGGATCGTTTATTCTTTCCCCAAGGAGCAGGTGGCTGTGGCACAGTACTAAGTCTCCCCTCCCTAGATCAATAGAGTGGGTTAAAGAAACAATTGGAGGAAAACAAACAAAGAGAAAATGAACTTTGGATAAACACACCAACGGTTTGCTCTGCTTGTTTTTCATCTCTTACTGTGAAAAGTAAAAACACAAGCCCCTGGAGGGCCTGAGAGAATGCTTTCAGCTTCATTCCAAAGCGATGATCACACTCGATCGGTGAAGAGCAGGTGTCAAAAGCTGGAGCGAACCCTAAAAATATTGTGTCTATTACATTAATTCAGCTGCGTGTGGTGTCAACTGTTTCTTCCATCCCACACTTCCATTCACCTATGAATGTGCTAAGGAAGACATGCCCTACATTTCTGCTCCCCACAGTGGCAAGCCAGGCAGCGAGTTCAAGAAAAAGCTAGCTTTTTTCTTTCAGCGTGCCAGCTGTGCAGAACAAGCAGCATTCTCCACTGATGTAAAACACTAACAGCATTGATCCAGAGCACTGGTTTAAATCAGCTGAAAACATCATCCTGCTTAGCAAATGCGAGCACACACACGAACATGGCGATTAAACAAAGTTTAGACCTATTTGACATTGGCGTAGCTTCAGCAAAAGCAGAAGGGTAAGACAACCCACTGAAAGGATCAATGACTGTGTGCTTCCCTGACCCATCTCTGTTTTTATGATATTACTAAATTTCACTGATTTGCCTAAATGTCTTCACTTTTTAGCATAAGTTAAGTGAAAAAGCATCAGGAGATCTGCATAAAAGCTGATCTTTCCTTCTTTTATTTACTAAAGAAGGTTCTGATTTTACAATCAATTTTGGCAACTGCTTTGTTTGCATATAAGGCCCAGAGTTACAAACTTTAACAGATTTGCATACACATCCAACTGCCTGCTTGGTCCTGAGTAAAAAATGAGAAGTGAAGTGCTCAGATGTGCTGCGGTCTTTAAATTCTACAAAATACTTAATTTTATACTGCAAGTATGCTGATTTCAGAATATTTAACCCAAGATATTATAAAAATTAAAATGCTTCCATTATCATGTCTGCACACATCTAATGTTTTATACATGCTGCTCTTTAAAATATTTATTACTTCCCTGATGCACTCTCCAGAACTATATCCTTTTAAGTCTTACTGAAATCTCAAGCTAATGTGCATAATTCAGATGCTAAATACCAACTAGGAAAGGAAACTGCTTACTCTATTAGAAAAGCATAATTATGCAGGCATCTCAATAATGGATGTATTAAAACCAGCCAGCTCCCATACCACTTACTGCAAGGGAGCTGAGTCTAGGACTGACCGTGGTCAACTGTGTGCTGTGGATAGGAAACTGAAGTTCTGCAGTGGTCTCATACCATAACCTGAAGATATGACACAAAGCATAAATTATCTGATGGGCAGCTGAGGTACAGCTACTCCAGCCTTCCCTATTGTGACATAAACTCTCTGCTTATTTTAGATTCAAAATTTCAATGGACATTTTTCAGGATCACTGGGTAGCTTAAGATAAAATTTACCTACCAAAGATCTAAAAGGAGTAGCACAAAGTACTGTGAGTTCATTTGGCATCTGCACATTGATTAGGTGCATCTCTGTGCATGGAAGACCTGGTCTATGCACGTGCACACACAGTAAAACGTCATCACATTCTTCTAAAAGAGAACTACAGCTTTACATTCCTGCAGATTTGACTAGAGAATAAATGGACAAATCTGGCTTTGCCCTAACACCAAGCACACGTTTGAATGTGCACACAGATGAAGCAACACTGAAATACAATTGTAGATTTATAGCTATCTCACATGTACCATCATCCATCTGCATGCTGGTATGACATGTCTTTTTACAAAGGACACTATCAAGAAGTATGCAATGATGCTTTAGAAATAAAAACTGTTGTTTGATCAGAACCTATAGCATATATGACAGCAGTACAAGACTATTGCTCAGTGCTACAAATAAAATGACATGGTCATTTTTTATACTGGGATACATCTATTGCTGCCTCTGTTTTTGTCACCTTTACTGTGATACAGCCGAGGTGTACACTGAAAGGCCCCTGGATAAAAGAAATGGGGTTTTTTTGTATGTTTTCTGTGATTGCTATCAGTTTACTTCCAGAAAAATAATAAAAAGCAATGCATGTATTTTTTTTTCACTAGGTGGGTTGTGAATTTAATGGCTTACCTGTACCATGCTTTAGTGAGCTTTCCTAAAGATAGCACAGCTTGCACAAATGACACATTATGGAATATGTTGGGAAACATTTTCCTTTGAATTAATTCAGTCTTCTTACCAATTTTTAACATAAGGACTTCCACTTGTTTATCTTAAGGACTGAACTAATTAATATGCATACAAGCAAAGAGTAAGTGACAAAATTGTTGTCTTGAAGTTTAAGTTAGGATGTTCAGAAGTAATATCACAATTCCCCTTTTTTGTTTTTATTGGTTTTGATTGAAAGTAGAATCCATTTAATTATGAAGAGAGAGAAGATTCAAGAGCCATGGTTCTCATGATCTACCACATTTTATCTTTCTAGCACAGAAAGATACAGAATGAAACAGAAAGATAAAGAATGAAAGAGAAAAGGGATGTTGACTACAGACTCACCCATTGATGCCAAAGTTTCCCATACTGCCATAATTGCATTGGATTAACCTGATATCCATTTGGTTCCAAAATGGGTTCCATTTTGTAGTGTCACCACATCCTTGGGCAAGGAAAATTGTGTTGTGTTCCAAGTCCCTTAAGCTGCTAATCAAAACCAGCTGAGTACAGTAATTGTCCATAAAATCTAAAAGCAGGCATTTATACATAAACATTTATACAAAACATTTTTACATAAAAAAGATAAACCTGAAGAAGCAACAAGAACAGTAATCCATCTTCTTCTGCTAAGGTTACATCTAAAGATTATCCCCTTCTCTCATTCAGATGACTTGTTCCTTCCCTGCTCCCTTCCTTAATTGCTGAAGTGTGCTGTCCTTAACTGTCTTACTTGAACTAAGTATCCTTATTAAAAAAAACAGTTTTCCTTTCCATAAGTATGCAAACATGAATTTTTATACCAGGAGTCTGCAGTGGATGGTAGACAACTTTATCCTTCAATGAAGTGCGAAACTCAGTGAGTTTCATCAGTCAGTGATGCATCTCTGACTGCCTTTTCATTTCCCTTCAGCTTGTGCACTAAAAGCACACAAATACAAACATCCATACATTCCAATTGAATACAGCCTATTGTTGGCTTTTGATTGAGACTAGAAATGATACTTTGAAGTGACTGCAGGTTTGTGTTGGTGGAACAGTAGATATCAAGGAAATAATCAGAAGTTCTTACTCATTGACTGAACTATTAAGATAATTCTACACTGACATTCTTTACTTTGCTTTAGTATCTGCTTTTTTTTTTTTACTTTGCTTTAGTATCTGCTTTTGGTTATCTACCTTGTAATTTACATATATTTCCACCCTTTTTTGTAGAGGTATCTACTCTTGCAGGAGACCTGACTGCTTCATGTATTGCACATTGTGCACTATGATCAGGATCACCAAAGCACCCAAAGAAGAATGGTTGTGAAACTTGAAATGAGAGGGAAACAATGGATTGTCTCTGTTGCACTTTTCCTGGAGAGCTGTGGAAATAAAGGTAAAATAGCTTCACAATCTGCTAATACAACAAAAACCCAAACAAGCTAGGCTCCATGCTGGTTGGATCCATACCTCCTGAAACCACTCTAGCAAGATCGTACAGCCTTGAGGTCATGATGTTTCCCTACATCCAGGTACAAAACATTGCATCCCAACAGAGAAAGGACACCAGAAAACCTAAGACCGGACATCGTTTCTCATGAGCCAATGTACCATTGAAACATGTTTTGTGAGAAGAACCATGTTGTGTGGGTCAGAAATCCAGAGAAAGGCGGTTGTACCTGGCTACAGTTCTGGCTAAAAGAGCTGCCCTCTTTCTCTGACTCACAGAGAAGGGCAAAGTTGAGTCTTTCCCTTCCATATATTTCCTTTCAATTGACCTGGACTCTTCCTGGCCAGTTTTCCTTTTTGTAGGTATCATATTTTTTATGTGTCTTTCTGCATTGCAGGGGGAAATACTTTATACTAAGGATTCCAGTATAAATGATAATATAGGATATTATTATAAGGGATTCCAGGGGTCACCCACACTTGTACTCTGCAGAGCTGGAAGCTATTCACCTAAGCTATTCACTGACAGGGGGTGGTTGTCACCCTGCTAGTGGTAGAGGAGGAAGGGAGTTCAGATCACTTAAAGTGTAGGCAGAATTCTTTTCTTCTAAGTTGCTGAAGTAAAAGTTTATGGGATAGAGCTACCCATGGGAATATCTAATTATTAAAAATATTGTCTTGCTTTTCTAGAATTTGCCCGAGTTTTCCTAATGAAATATTCTATCTGGATTATTTTTTTGGGGACTACTTTTTCTGAGCAATGCCTAGTCTTACCTGTAGGTCTTAAGCCAGCAATAGGCAATACAAACCAAAAGAAGATAGTGGAACAATTGCAAGTTTCTAACCATGAGATTAAAACATAAAATGTGTTAGCCATCCCAGACTAGTTACCACAACTGTAGACAATGAGTAAATGGAAGAGTATGACTTGTTCAATATTCATGCAACCTGTGTGTTCATAGATGATACCTATGCTCCCCCTAATGTCGATTCACAGGTGTATTTAGTTTTATCTCAAGGCCTCAGACATTCTCCTTTAGAAATCTAGACTCTTACAAACTCCGTTTTTAGCCACCTTGTTTGAATGAAGTCCAGAAACAAGGAATTGACATTGATGTGTTTTCAGAAAAACTATGAATATGAGTATGTTATTTACATACTGAGCCAACTCTAGAGATTATGTCCTTTAAGAAACTGTCTGATTGATGTCTGTGTTTGCTCAGATCAAGCATCTTTATTCAAAGGTAAAGCTATGCTTGCGTTACTGCAATCCAGCTGTCTCTGCATTTGGTCATGCTTGCATGATGGCATCACTTTGATCTGGGACTACAGTGTCCTCACTGGAAAGCTGTGAGGCAGAACATCAAATGTGTGTGATTTTGCCTGCATTCTCAACAGAAAGCCAAGGGGTATTTACTGCATTGTATCTTGAATCCAGGGATTACCCACACTTGTCCTCTGCAGAGCTGGAAGCTATTCACCTAAACAGCCTCCTCTATCACTTCATTTAGTCAATTAAGTTTCCAACCAGAATTTGGAGATGTTTTAAATCTAAGGAAGGCCTGAATTAGCTATAACTAAATATGTTCTTTGAGCTGATTGAAGGAGACAATACCTGTAGGGCTCCAAAAGAAAAGGGAAAAATGGAACAAAAAAGTCAAGGTGCAGTCATAGGTGTCCTGGCAAAAGTCTGTCCCAAGGCAGCAAACCTTGCCTATTCTGTAGTAATCTCCAGTGTGACTATTGAGTCCCATAAACTCAGTCTGCACGCACTTCAATCTTCATCTTATGGTCTTACTGGCTGCATTCCTACTGCTTACACAAAAGCAGTTTATGTTAATGCCCAGATACCTCAAAAAAAAAAGAAAAAAAAAGGAAAAAGTGTAGTGATCAGTATCCATCATCTTTTCAACTGCCTTGTCACTACATCAATTAATACAATTGAGCAAAAAATGTCACAAGTGTAGTGGAAAAACCCCCTTTCAGGGGGAAGTTTACTTCCAGCTTTTTTCCCTTGCATTAGCTCCTGTCATCCACAAAACAACAGAACCCAGTGGTGTCAATTATATTTGATTGACTGAGTAAAGCACACACACAAATAAGCGAAAACAATGGACACAAAAATCTATATATGACTCCCCTTGTCAGTGAGAATGCCTGTCTTCTCCATTTTCATGCTGCACGGTGTCCTGCTGCTACAGGCTTAAATGTTTCCTTCAGCCCCCAAACTATCACCAATTAAGTTAGCAGGGTCTTCAAAGGTGTCAAATGACTCCCTGGGCAATTGACTGTAACTGCTGTTCAATAAATGAGGTCTAATTTATCAGTTTAACTTCACTTTTAAAAACCTAATGTCTCTCGGTACCGTGTGCCATTTGCCCAGAGTCTGAAGAGATGCCTGCCACGTTGTATTTTGAAAGTTGCATGAGCTCTTGTTAGCAATCACATGCTTTCTCTGTCATACCTTTTCTCCCTTTTTGAAAAATGCATTCAAATAAAATATACTTGAACAATATGGACTTGTGTACTATGGTATCTTTATAAACTGTTCCTAGAAAAACAAATAAAAAGAATTAATGCAGCTCAGTGATGGCTTTGGTACGTTTGAGTTTGATTAGACCTTAAAATGCAGACCTTTGTTACTTTTCCTTAAATCACTTTAGTTTGACCCATCATAGAAACAGTGGAAACTAACTTAACTTTTTTAAGTGCTAGAGATGGTGGAAATCTCTGGCTAGCATAGTGGATGCTCTGGCAGAGGAATCACTCTTCAAGGAACAAGGTGCAGGGTGGGCTTATAGCTCTAAAAATACCAGGTATGCACAAACACAAAAATTTGGAGAGGCAGGATATAAATTTAGGTCACTAACAAAATATATAAGAAGCAAACCTCTGACTGCAAAAATAGTGTGTAATTAAAAAGTAATCGTTCCGCCATATAATATACTTTATCTAACTTGTGTGTGTCCTCAGAGTCAAGTAGATGGAATGAAAAAATGTGGAAAAGGCAACATAGAGTTAGTGCATATAAACTCGTGCTGCAGAAAAGTAGTACTTTTTTGTCATTAAAGGGTACAATACACTTTTGATACAGATAAAGCTTGTGCTAGGGAAAAACTATTATTTTCACATACATCAAGATTAATTAATATAAATAAGTAATAATGATAAATCAGGTAATGTGGAGTAGCTTTAACTGCATATTTAAGTAATACCAAAATGTTACTTTTATGATTTGGTTGGGTTTTTTGTTTTGTGGGGTTTTTTTTAAATACAGATGCCAAGATGTTCAGTGAGGCAAAGATTCTCATGTGTGCTGCTGCTTCAATGTCGGGTTTTTTTGTTTTGTTTCATTTTGTTTTTCATGTAACCTATCCAATACAGGATTTGAAATTTACAGGAAAGACCTTTTGTCCAAACAAAATAAAATACTGCATACATGCTACACTTCTGTGTAACCTTAATTGCCTGCTTCTGTTTCAATCCAAAGATGTTTGCAACACACCTACCTACTCCTAACCCGGACCCATTCTCTCATATAACTTTAGAACCTTAATTTAACATTGAGGTTTGTTATAACATTGATATTAGTATGGCACACAGGGAATATTTTAGACTCTAAGGTATGAACAGGACAAGAAGAAAAAGTTTGGCAAAAGACAAGGGTGCTGCATTTCCACATTCACTATTGTAAGATAGCTC
Source organism: Laterallus jamaicensis coturniculus (assembly GCA_022605575.1). Taxonomy (NCBI): domain Eukaryota; kingdom Metazoa; phylum Chordata; class Aves; order Gruiformes; family Rallidae; genus Laterallus; species Laterallus jamaicensis. Next base: position 22,140,220 of record JAKCOX010000010.1, read on the forward strand.
TAAGAGACTTGCCTTCAAAAAAAGGAAGTCAAGAAGAGTCTGTGGGTGGAACTGAAAGAGTGGCATGCAAGTTATAAAATTAATGACAGGTAAAATTCCACAGGTAAAGAGCAATCTTCTGTAGCATCCAAGTAAGTCAAAAGAGTATAGGAACTCTATTCACCTTAAGGACACATTGAGGGACATGAGTAGAAGGGAATCTGCTCATCTTTCCTGAACATACTTCTCAACATCTGCAGACTTCATTGATCTTTAACAGACAGTAAAACTTTGCATGCCACATACATCCCCATGAAGACGCAGCAAAGCTTTGCACCATGTTACTGGACAATATTTCTTATCTACTATATCATCCTTTTTCCTTCTTGTACATGACTGAGGGCTATGATGATCTACAGCCACTGCTGTTTCTCACCCTCGCTCATTTTCAAGTACAAAAACTATCACTCATTGTAGAAACTTTTACCAGTACCAATGTTACTCTGACGGTTTTTATGAGTGTTTCCTTTTTCTTCTATTACTGTAATCCTTGCTGTTATTTGATTGTTCCTGAGGGACATTCAGATCCCCTTCTGCTGACAGTTCCTCTTACCTGCTCACTTTGGACAACCGTCAGAACTTTTTGTGCAAAAATTTCTAAGTAATATCACCCCCATGATGACCTCTCAGAAACTCCACCTGTAGCCTTACAGCAGGTTTTAAATCTGTTCAAAAGAGCCTGTTGCCAGCTAATTTTTCTGAGCAATGCCTAGAGTTACAACCAACCTCGTAGTTATTATGTTAATCTCTACTTTAAATGACGATGTTCCATGTTAGATGATATCAGATATCAGGTAACTTTGTTTCATCGTTTCATGAAATCAATTACTGAAGAATGGTTTTGAACTTAGTAAATTGCTTAGATCGCTTGTTTTCTCTTAGCTATATACTGTTACTTATGAACCTGTAAAGTTGATTGTGGTATCAGTTTTCTTACTAAAAAATGTGCCTGACTTATGAATTTATATGCTACAACTATCACCATCGTCAGACAGAGATCATTCACTCCCTCTGTTTTAAATTCATGTTCAATTTAAGGAGTTAAATGCAAATTTGAATTTTACTTCTAGCTTGGATATGATCCCCTCATTCAATGTCCCTTTGTTCAATCAATGCTTCCATCCTAATTTTTGTCCATATTAAAAAAGGAGGAATAGGAAGAAAAAATAAGATCCCATTCAGTTTTGATATGCAGTAGTTTCTTGGGTAAAGTGGAATGCAATTGTCACAAGAGGTTATCTCTGCAGAAGGAAACATGACCCTTAGGTATCTAAAACAGGCAAATGTAGAGCTTTAAGTACGAAGGAAGTGATAGCACAGATTCTAGATTTAGTTACAGGCAAGCATCACAATAGCAAGTCCCAGACAGGGATTCCAGTTTCAAAAAACAAGAATCACATCACAGAGATTACAAATCTGTGATTACTGTGCCATTTTCTGGGATTAACAGGACAGCTAGAAATGTTCTGGCATCATAGTTACTGCCTCTGTGAGTATATGACCATCGACTGAATTTGTGGGGCTGTAGGGAGCCCATGCTGTTGCTTTGGTTAATGGTTCAAGAGAAGGAATGCTAAAGCTTAGGTGTTTTGTAAAGAATGAAAAATTAACCAAAAAAAAGCCCAGCCAACACCTCGATTTATCTCAAATTTACCTGTGCTCAACCTGAACCAGCCTCAGCTTCCAATTATTCAGTGAGCAGCTAAGATGGTGCAATTTACATTAAAGGTGGGTAATGGAGTTTATACTCATGCTGCCTCTGTAAAACTGTAAAACCCTGGAAAGCCTAAAGTAACAAAGCCGAATAGCCAGTTATTTGTGCAACAGAAGCATCTGGCTACAAAATCAATTTGGGATTAATTAAAAAAATACCCAGAAGTATCTATGTACAGTGAAGTACTTTTTAATCCCTCACCTCTTGGAATACTAGCTGGGTAGGTGACTGACTTTGTGCTGCTTCCTGAGATTCCTTCTCCAGCAAAACCTTGGCATGCAGGTGTAGCTGTTCCTTAATTTCAAGAAGAGAAGTGGCTCATAGAAGCACGGAACGATGACATGCAAAAAGACTTCAGTTTCTTTCATTTTCCCCTTCTGCCTACTGTCTATTCAAGCTTTGGAGCTCATTTTTTTGCTGAGCCTGTGATTGCACCTATAATGATTCCCAGGTGAGGTTAAGTCTGCTCAGAGATGGAGCAGCGGAGGGAAACCTGCACTGGGAGAAGGAGCACAGTGCCAGCGGTGACAGAGCAGGCAGCAGATATCTTGGTGAGGGATTTAAACAACTCACAGACCAGGTAGTAGTAAAAGACACCAGAACAGTGACCTTCCGTGAAAAGCTTGAGAGAGCTTTAATGACACAGCCAGAGTGAAAGTGGTTTTCTTGAAAACCACTGGCCCTATCTAGTGCACCTTTCAAAAAAACAATTAGAAAGTTAAAGAATTCAGTGGTATTAATATATTTTTGTTCCTGATTAATCAGTCAGATGGTGTGTTGCATTAACAAAGCTCCACAAGTGTGTTTTCAGATCAGATGATGCTGAGTTCCTAAAGTGCAATTTTATAATCAGAAGAAGCAATCATAATCACTTGTATTTACACATGTTCTACTCATCTTAAATCTATTAGTTAGCACACATGAAGACAGATCCCAATTGATTCTTTTGACCTGCTTCCACAACACACCTTTCCCACACTTACGTCCTACACGGCTTTTCCTCCAACGCGCTACTGAACTCCTGTTTGTTTTCAGAGGTGAGAGCACTGGGGTTTTTTTCCAGTCAGCCCCATGCTCCGTCACCAGCTGTGCTGCTGGCAGCCTTGGCTGTATGTTCTGCATCCACCACTGTATCCTGTCCCACCAGTAGTATCAAGAAAGCGACTGGAAACGATGGCGTTTTTTAAAATATGCGCCTGCATACCTGTCGTGTTGTGGGCTGTTGCCCTCTGGAGTTCAAAGCTGGGATGAACGTTTTCACAACATAGAATGTCCTGCCTAGGCAGAAGACTTGACACTGTTTCCCTCTTGTGAGGGAATTTACAACCAAGCAGGGAGCTTTCTGGTTTCAATCAGCCCAGACTACCTATATAGAGACCACTGAAATGTTTGCTCCTTGTAAATGCAATTTTGGCTTTAGGGCCAAGGCAGCAGTGGTAGGAATCTTAGTTCATCAGGTGACTCATACTTATCTTGATCTTAAATCTATTTAAAAGAAGTTTACAGGTCTTTGGCATTTTGGGGCATCAGCAGTTTCTTGTTCACATCGGTTGCCATTAATTACGTAAATTACTGTTCCAGACTTGATAGCTATCACAAGAACAAAAACAAACAAACAACCCAAAACCAAAACATTTAAGAAACTCACCTAACCTTTTGTATAGGAAATAAAGGGGCGGGGGGGGGGGAGGGGGGGGAGGGGGAAGGGGTGAGTGCAGTTGTGTTGTCTTTTGCGGGAATCTGGCTGTCCGGAGCCGCAGGTTTTTTGTTTGTGTTCAAAGCTTCTTACACAACTTAACTGGTAAAAGCTCTGGTTGGCAAATACAAGTTTGAGAAAGAGTGAGATTTCAGTGGTTCATACTTTCCAGTGAAACAGCAAAAAACCTCAAACCCAAACCTTCAAGTAAAAGGAAAGGAAAATAGAGGTAGCAGAATTTATTCCAGTGCTAGCATCTAATACTGTAGGCTGCTCCTGCAGTTTGCAGGGACTGCAAGGGATGACAATGAGCTGGAGGGTCCTCTAGTAGCTATGCCAGTGAAATCAACGGAACAGCAAGTTAGTTCTCTGTGTGATGTGTATCTGTGGTGTGTGCCTTACATTAAGCATCAGTGACACAATGAAGTGACATATTTCCCCGACATACTTTTGTTCTGCTGAATTAGTGTAAATTAACTAGCGTACAGGCACAGGACACTGATAAAAGAAACATTTTTCAAGGCAAGCTATGCTTCTGAGTACCCCAAAGCTTTCTGCTTAAAAATAAGTACTGATGGGTCCTGGTTGAGCATATTTTCCTATGAACCCTTGGTTACACAGAGTTACGCAGGGAGAGTGGTCTGAAAGAGAGTTAAACTCAAGGTTTCATGAAAACAGGTGCTAAGGCAGGGCACAGGGACCTATAAATAATCTGACATGGGAAACAGCTGTGCCAGACGCTCTTCTTCTGGGACTCCTAAGTGAAGCAACTAGGATACCCAATCCATAGAAAATCAGACTCCTGAAGTTCTTGTCACCCCCAGACTACCTATATATGAATCAGGGTTTTGTAAGAAAGTGCTACCCTCTAGCCCACATCTAGAAATACATTGAGAATATTCACAATATGCTTAACCTAATTTAGGTTCAGTCTGCCCTACCAGATGCAGTGACACTTTCCTTCTCCTTCCTTTCTTTGGAGCTAGCAAGCAGAACTAACCTTAATTCGTTAATAGCTTGGTAGGGTTGGCTTGAGGTGAAATTAGGTGGTATGCTGTGTACACTGTAAGAGGTCTGTGAGAGTGCAGGCATGAGGGAGGCAAAATCCCTGCTGGTATTCCTTTGGGGGAACAAGTCAGGTAGTGATTCTGCTACCATTGACCTGTGCAAGGAGCTCCACAGAACCAAAAGGCCATTCACAAATAAGTAAGTCAGCAGGACATAGGTGTCTAAATGGCGTTGGAAAATCCGTCCCTGGAAGTCACTGATAAGGAATATTTCACTTGACAAGAGCAACATAATATAATCCTATCTTTACCGTGGCATCTGAATAAAATAGCAGGCATCCAGTGTTGTTAGTACAGTTCCTAATGAAGATATACAGAGCTCTATTTTTGGAGAGTCTGTAACAGGCCTTGTGACAGCCCATGGAGATTTATACTGCAGGATGCCCTCAAATATCTACTGGCTTCCCTCCCACAAAGGTATTCCAGAGTCCCACAGACTTCGTTCTGATGCATCTCAGGAGAGAAGGTTGCTTATTAACTGCTCTAGTGTGAAGTATTAACTGATGTCCTTGCATTACATTCTGTCACTCATTAAGCATTATACAGTCACTTAAAAAAATCAAATCCATGCCCATTTATTCTGAATTCTAAATAGTTATTTTAGTAATAGTAACAGGAACATTTCTTAGCTTAACACCAAAAAAATAAGATTTTAAAGAAGCTGAAATACTAATCAATGATTCTTTAGGCTGGCTTGTTTTCTTACTGTATTAAAAAAAGTTCTGCAAATGCTTGAATCCCCCAAAGTCTGTTGAAAAAATGAAATCTTCTTCTCCCAGACCACATTGTGGTGAAATAAATTAGTATAATGATTTATGTTTACGGTTTTAGTCAATTCTGATAGAGATTATAGAGACAAAATGACAAACTGCCTTAGAGGTAAACTTAAATCATGTCAGCCAATCTTTAGTTTTTCCTTACTCTAATTGCTCCTCTTGTTCATTTATCTTCCTAGGCAATCTTTAGAAGAAATACTAGTTCAATCAGTGCATGTGCAAACCACCAGAGATAAAAAGTTTAGCCTAATTTGTCTCACTAAATTGTAATGCCTCTAGTAAACAAACCTTAGTTTGAAAGGAAACCAAGAAAATGTAAATAAACACCCTCCACAAAATGTTTCTCTTTTCCTTGCTACACACCATATTACTGATATTTTGTAAAGTTTGTCTTTTGACGCAAGCAAAACTAAATCATATGCACAATATGCTTTTGCAGTTACCTGGGGTAGTTTCTTTCAGCTATTCCTGACAGCTTTTAGGCACAAGTAACTTGGCTTTATTACAGAAAAGTAGTGCAAATAATTAAATGGCAGAATAAAATGCTGTTGTGCAGCAGGTAATCAAGAGAGATTAATTTTATTTTCTCATTCTATGATTTTGAAGCCAATGCTGTTTTACAGTTTACAGCATGCAGAATTTAACTTGGTGCAGCTTTATTGCTGTTAATCTTATCTTCCTCTCACTCAAGTGAACAGTTTTGCCACTCACTTTGAGAGAAGTAGGTTCAATCCATTAAGCCCTGCTTGTATGAATGTATATCCTTTTTCAGCGGAAGTGCTTGGCTTAAAAAATCATGCCAGTGTGTGAATCTTTGCAGAGCAGAGGCATAAGACAATGAATCATCACTGGATTGAAAGCATCCCTGGTATAAATTAATTCAGACCATTCATTTGATTTCTGGAAAGTTAAGGTCCCTGAATGCAGACTGCATTTTCTAAAAAAAACAGGCACAGCCCTAATTCTCCAACAGCATGTAGTGGCTCATTTTCAGAGAACAATTTCAACAGATACACTTTTGTTGCCTTTCTAAAGCAAGACTCCTATCAATGGCAGAAATCTCACTAAAGGGAATTTTGCCCTTATAAGGCTTTCAGGATCCAGACTTTCTGGGCATCTCAAATTAGAATCTGATCTACGCAGCTAGGTTTTCAAAATACATGTGTGTGCCATTACTCATATAACTAATCCCAGCAACTTGAATCAGACCATATATGTGAGAAAATGAGCATGTATTTTCAAAAGCTTTCCGGATTGGGTCCTAATCCTTCTTATTTTGCAAATCATCAGGATCCCATCAGATTTTATATCTAGCAATTTTTGCTGTGTATCACTGCATAAAGCTTGGTCTGTGGTTCATGCTCTACAGGGAGGAGAAACATTTTTAAACAAAAAATTACAGCAGTATCTATAATAAGGTCATTGCCTGAGATATCTTATTATTAGACAGCATGCTTGCCAAATATATATGCACTGTGTGGAAAATATGCTTTCTTTCTAATTAAGAAATTAGAGAGTAAAGATAAAAGTAGAGCATCTCCATTTCTGGACAACAGAGACATAACTCATGTCAGATGCTGCAATTCTTATCACTTTCTCATTATGCACATTTATCATGGTCATTCATCTACTTATCAGGTCTGCATGATGGTACAAACATCAAAAAAGCACAAACAGCCATAAGACCTCTAAAGGAGCATGACTTTGGGCCTGACCTTTGAAAATATATCAAAAATACATCATGTTCTGTCTCATGGACAGCAAAAGATTAAAACTTTAAAGATTAAAGACAAGCCTGCAGCATATATTAAAAAATCTCTATTATCAACGTATTTTTAATGGTGTATGTCTCTTTTTGGCTGTCTTACATTTCTAATTGCTCTGCCCTGAGACCCAGCTTCTCAAATGTTTTAAATCAACACAATTCCCTACTAGAGCTAGCTGCATCTGTGCCAGTTTACACAAACTGAGAATCAAGCACACACTCATTTCTGAAAAAGAGTTGTTCTGGTCTGCATCCTGTTGTTCTAGGACTTTAAAGGGACCAGACTATTGTCTCTGCACCTCTGGGAACAGCGCAAATATACCAGTTCGAAAACAGAAGCAGGTCCTCTTCACATTGTCTCAACACTAGTGGAAGCACGTCACGTTTTAACCCTGACTGGTAACTGAGCACCATGTAGCTGCTGGCTCACCCTTCACCCACCCACAGCGATGGTGAGAATGAAAAAAAACCTGAGATAAAGACATTTCAATAGGATAGATACTACTCTTACTACTAAAGGAAGATACTACTAATACCATAAATAATACTAACAATGCCAGCAATAATACTGCTAATAACATCAATAATATTACTACCAATAATAATACTGCTAATAAATGATGTACAAATGCAATTTCTCATCATGTGTGAAAAAAACAAAACCCGATGCACAGTCTTTTCCTGAGCAGTGATCTTGCCTTCCCCTCACTTCCTCAGATACAACATAATGTTATGCAGTTGGGAATACAGCTTTGGCCAGCCTGGTCCAGATATCGTGGCTGTGTTCTCCCAGCTTCTTGTGCACCTGACAATGCATGGGGAGCTGAAAAGTCCTTCACTTGGTGTAGACACTACAACCACCTAGCAACAACTAAAACATCAGTGTGTTATCAATATTATTCTCAAACTAGATGCAAAGCACAGCACTATACCAGCTACTAGAAAGAAAATTAACCTTATCTCATCCCAAACCAGGACAAAGCACAACAGAACTTTTTCCTTTGTGTCTTGCAGAGTTTTTACACATAGGATTGTAGCATCACTATATGCATGATCCTATAAAAATAGAGGTTTCTCTCTGTTAACTTCGTTAGGTGATCAGCAGGTTAGATACATCAGAACAATATCCTCTAAGAAAAACTAACTCCATTCCCAGAGCACGTTGACAGGCTGGGTTTTATGACTTTTTGTAAGGATCGCTGTTAGAAGAGGGATACATGGAATATAATTAGGAAATATGACTCTGAGACCTGTTGGTTGCTGTTACTGCGACCTCATGGAAAGTGGAGCAAGTGGTTGAGCTCTAGCAAGCTGTTGTCCTTACATCCATCTCATATATCCCTTGAGCAGCTACTGTGGAAAATGAAAGGTGAGCAAGGACAGCCTGCCTTCTTACCCTGTAAGGAACAGGAAAGATAACACTGCACGGTAGAAATGAGTGTAGCAGATAACTGCCCACCCTTGCTGGAGGTGCTTCTCATGTCTCCTCAGGGTCTCATCTGGATGGTTCTAATATGTTGCTTCTCCATATCGTTGTACATGTTTATCTGAAAGAGAAAGAAAAACCAAAATATTGTTCAAGGGTTCCTGTTCCCATGAAATTTTAACAAATATGAACAAGGCCCTTGACACGCGGCCCAGTCTCCATTTCAGTACAAACGAGGACACACAGTGGTAATGTGACCTCAGACACATCACTTTAACTTTCTACACATGAATTACAGAGGGTTGAACTGGGTATTGAAAGCAATCTGGCAAATGCGACATTTTTGTGAGCTGCTTGAGAACAGATCATAATTTCACAAAATATTGAATCATCTAAATCATATCTTTAATAGTTGATATAGTTGATTTTAAAAAAATGCGGCTGCCTACTTACTGCTTTTGCTGTAAATGCCATACCACTTAACATCATGTGTCACACCTTGATTGAATGGCTTCAGCATCATACTCTTAATGAGTGCCTAAAGAGGCCTGTCAAGGCACTCATTAAGAGTAATTAATATACAGAGCTGGGAGATGATCAGACAAGGAAAGCAAGATCCCAACCTTAAGCACTGCTTTAAGTTCTGGGAACTGAAGAAATGCATATACCATATCTGCTTTAGTGGTAAACAGTGTTGTTGCATAAGTACCTGGCTATATGGGCAGTGGTGCTTGTGGTCCTAGAAGTAACAATTCCAGCTTAGATCTGTGTCCCCTCGATGGAGACCGAAGGTGACACCAAAAATACTGTTGCTCTCAGGAGTTCCCTAACACCCCCCGGTGAGGCCATTAAATGACATGGGATTACAAGGATGAAACAATAAGCTTGAAAACAGAAGGATGGAAGAATAGTGGTCTTGGAAATCACCAAGGAAGCATAGAGAAAGCCCTTTGCTATTGATCTGAGATTCACAAGATGGGAGTTGTCAACATCTCCAGTCCAACAGTGCTGCCCTGCAGGAACTGCGTTTATGAGAAAGGCCATATTCAACCTCTGGAGTTATTAAAATGCAGACCTTTTTCCCTCAGCCTGGCAGCAGAAATCTAAATTACAATAGCCATGTTTATGATATGGGGATGTTCTACTATTACGAACAGGCCACTGAAGACCTACCCTAGAATATGACTACCTGTGATGAGAAAATGCACTTCAAAAAAATACATAGGAAAGAAAATCTGTGTTTCTTTTACCTTGAGCCCACACAGCCCACTGTTCCTGTTTCCAGTGAACATTTGTTGAGGCTTTGCAAGGATTTGCAAGTTTAGGGCAGGATAATCAATTTGAATGCTCAAGCATAGCTCTGAAACTATCAGAACAAAACCAAACAGACAAAAAGACAAAGTGTGTGTTTGAAAACTGTGCACTGAACTTCCCAGCGCTAGATAGGATGGTGGCATTGCATCACCACACAGAGTCAAAATGGACAGCAGAAGACAATTTGCGAATATACACAGCAGAAGCAGATTAAGATTGAAAGATGACAGGCTAACCATCACCGTTTTAGAGACTGAAATGTGGGCAGGTGGTTAAAGATGCTAAACCTTTTAGGCTACTTCACATCTGTATATGATGAGGCAGGAGCCTATGGTAAACAGATCACCCCTACATTACTGAAATTATAACATAGTATTAGGTTTTCCTCTTTTCCTACATCTGTTGAGTTTTGGCTATATTGCCAGAGCATACTACACTCCATCTAGGGCATTTTACAGAAAACATTGAACAGGTCAATCCAATAAACTATACACACCGTATTCTGTGGAAGTTTAATGAAGAAAAGTATGCTTTGAAGTTTAATTCCCATCGTTTTTTTAAAAGCAAGATTTATGCTACCAAATGTGTGTAAGCAGACATTTCAAGCCCCAGAATGGAAAGTGCAATGTAATATAATTGCATAATCTCACTTCAGTGATGGTATTAAGAAGGCCTGCTGGTATTAAATATGAAACCTTTTCTGAATCTCAAAACTAGTTTTTGGGGATTCATTTACTACTATAAGGCATAAGTTGTATTTCTTAGTTTGCTGCTTCTTAAAGATTTACCTTTCTGAAAGGTTAGCTCTCGGGTTAATCTAACTTGTAATTTGGAAGTTAGTCTTGTAAGTAACAAATTTAAAGTGGGAGAGAGTGAAAACTGTCGTGTAACAGACCTGCTTCACAGATATGGAAAACAGAGCGATTGAAATAAACTAATAGCTCCTGCAGCTTTGTACAGCCATTAAACTAACTGTGGAAGAGGAAGCACATACTGAGAGAAGATTCACAATTGTACTAGGAGGATCGTTGGCAACATTTAATCAATCAGAACAAGATCTGTTTGAGTATGAAATTTTAAACACACAAAATTAACACCTAGAGATCACACTATAGGAATATATAAACATAGAATATAAAATTAAATGCCATCTTGGTCAGTGACAGAAGCCCTCAGTTGTTGCAGGCTGTGAAATGGCATAAGCAGTATAGACAAAACATGATGGGGCAATAGATCACAGTAATAACATTTGCAATAAACAATAACAGAACAAAGCAGGCATCTATAAAAATCCCATGAGGAATTTGCCTTATCCATAATTTTTCTTTACATTTGAGAAACTGTGTCAGGAAAGGCCATTACAGCCAATGGCACCAATTAATTTCTGCAACTTTTAATGACATCTTTCTGGATAAAAACCTCAGATAATACCCCAGGCTCATGATAGATAGAAGTCTGTGTTTGATTTGTACCAGAATGTTGATTTTTTTAGTATTTTTAAAGAGTCCCAGTGCAGCTAATCAAGCAATCAACATGAAATACTCAGATCTTCTCCTGTAAAGTACAAGAAAACAGAAAGACAATGGGACGCTCTTTGTAGTGTTGACAGAGTATTGGTGATTTTATTTCAGTAGCTCTCTAGATGATGGATTACACCAATTTTTATTCCAGAAGAAAATGATAGCCAGAAAGAAATCTTTGATTCTCATGCCATTCTAGATATTATTTTACCATTAAAAAGACTGTTGAAATGCAGAGGAGATAAAATAATTGATTCTGAGGGGTGAAACAGAAGAATAAACTCATTTCATGTTTGTTTTTCTGGTCTTCAGCTAACCAACAGGTTTCAAGCATTGATAAAGTCCAGCCTGGGGTTGTCTCATAGATAAATATTCAGTCAATTTAAGTGCAAACACAGTCCCTTGTTTTTTTCCCAGAAGAGTTTAGCAACATCATTCGCTTATACTTTGAGATGAATTGTAGAATTAAACAGAATCTAGAAACACAGGTCAGGTAGCTCTTCTTTGCTGTCTAGTGAGCTTCCTACAGACATCAGAAAAGAATCGCACCACTGTAGCAGTTAAGGCATATAGAACAATTGAGATATTAAAATAAACAAATGAGTAAATAAAACCGCCCAATAAAGCAGGGAAAACCATGTATTTGTGGGTTCATTCTGCAGTGCAACTGAGCACACGGGGACAGTGTCTGTGCACACCTCTGTCCCTGAGCACTGGGGAGCAATGCCTGGGCATCACAGCTTTTAGCATGAATTGAAACAGAGCAGGGAAAGTGACAGGGACTTGGTTTGCTTAGCTACCTGCTTAGCACGCAACTGCAGTAATGGCCTTGCACCATTCTCATGGGTAAGGATGGGTAAACTCTGGTTTATTGCATGGGTGTGACTGTGTAAGCCTGGTAAAGGGGAGCAGCGAGAAGCAGTCACAGAGCTTCAGATCTCAGGCGTTTGTCAGAGTGCCTGTGGAAACTAGACTTGCAATCTCTGAAACTTCTGATGGAGGCTTGGACACGTGTCCTGCACAACTGCTCAGGCACTTTCTGAGTCTCTGCAGTGACCTGTCCGTATCTGCTCGTGCCTGCCTCTGCATGCCTTTTTAATTGCTGTCGATGGGATGAATGTCCTCATGGAGGCTACACTGCAGGATGATTTCTCTGAGGCCTGGCTGTCAGGACGGTCTAACAATAACTTTTTCTAGCTCAAACTAATTTCTGAGATCAGTGGCTTTGACATATGATGATTGTTAACTATAGTTAAATAAGCAATGGGAGAATGGATCTCCTACCTGAAACTACCTTGAAGGGCTCCAACAACATGCATTTAGTTGATTTATTTGTAATATTTTATGAATGCTACAAACTTTAAAAATAATACGACCAAGACTACATGTACCATCTAAATATGATCTCCTAAAGAGCAGCAAGCAACAGATAACAGTAATGATCCATGGTGTGTTGTATTTCTCAAGATCAGTACTGTTATTTTGTGAAGTATTAGTCATTTTATTCCACTCTCACTGCTGATTAAGAACCTGAACTGTTTGTACAAATGGTAATAAGCTGTTAGCTCAGTGCTCTCACTTGTATTGCCAGCAAGGATCATACCAGCTCATGGAAATGGGCTAATCCTAGTGCATTAGTATGTTACTCGTGAGAAATTTAGTACATTAGTGGGGAGTTCAGATCTGTAAATCCTAAGAAGCTGACGTATCTTATTCCCTCCAACCTTTGCATACACAGTATTAGAATTACTCCTTTTTAAAAGACCTCCCCGTCACATTATACAGTACTCCAAAGCCCTTGCAAATGAAAATGCCTTTCCCCAAAACATAATGTTCTTTTACTTTGCTAGTTCATAAAAAGAAGAAATCTTGTACGTCAGTCCCTCCTTGCCTTAAAACAAACAAACAAAATAACCAACCAACAAACCAATCAACCAACTAACCAACCAAAGTTACCGTCACCTGTCCACAAGCAAGCAAATATTTCTGTATTTCCCTGGGACAAAATAATTTTCTGTGACAGTCTTATAATTAATGCTTCTTTCATTATAGGAAATCTGTGTGCATTAGCCATTACAGGGGTCACATTTGCTGTCATTGCATACTATACAGCTATGATTGCACTAGAGGTTATAATTTGACTCTCAAAATATGACTTCTGCAAGAATTTTCTTCTTACCCCAATCATTGCCTCTCTTGATTCCTTAGTGCTGTCTCTCTGAAGAATAATTATCTACCATAGAAAAATAGTGTCTGCCCTTATGTATAGCAGATATGACAAATTCAACAACTAGGATTACTAAAAAATAATGTTTACTTTCAGTGGCAGTACTACTCAAAAGAGGAGCTCAGCAACTGCAGTGCAGATATTAATTACTGTGCAATGATCAGGAAAGAGATTTTGGAAAAAATGCCGCCAGATTTTAGGTACAAGCATCCTATTTTTCTCTCCTGCTACCGTCGTGAACTACAGGGAATACTCAAACTAAAAAGTGAAATATGTCACGGATGGCTCAAGTAAGCATGTGTTTGTTTTGTGAAAAGAGGAGTGTTTCATCCCAGACCCTAATTCAGTAGATTTATCTGCTACAATTACAGCGCTTTGATCACTCCAGAATAGGTGGTGTAGTGCGGGGTGTAGCTGTCCTTTTCCAATTCACTCTCCTTATCAGGATACATGTCTGTTGATTTGTGGGAAGCTGGCTGTTTTTCGTTCCTGACAAACTCCAGTGATTAAAATGTAGTGGCTTGCTCTTGTTCCCCTGATAAAGGTGACAGCTGCAGAGTTTCCAGTGTTAGTGGATATGGTCCATGCAGATTGCTTTTTAATGAAAGCAATATATTATCTTACCTAGAGACCCTGCAGCCTTACCTTGTTAATGTATTCTGGCTTGGCACCACATTCATCTATAAATTAGTTGTATTAAACATGCTTCTTACTATTTATCCAGTCTCTAAAGAGTTGGGGGCTTATTTTAGTTTATTTTGTTTGTAACTTTGCTTCACACCTCCTCCAGCAGCATCATTGCACACACAGGGAACAGTGGTGCTTATTTTTCATAAAAATATCTAACATTAAATAATACAATCACAGACACCTTCATCCTCGATGACTTGATAATCCTTCACATTTTGCCATTAAAATATGCACTAAAGGATGTGTAATCAACAACACTTGATTATGCAAGTCATATCTGCAAAGGGTTTCCCCTTTCACTGTGATTTTAATATCAAAATGATAGAAGTTACTTTAAAAAAAAACCCAAAAAAAACCCCAAGATTAAGCTAAACAAAGTTGCACTTTGATTTTGTAGCCACATCTCTTCCAAACTGTCTGAAATATGCCAGAGTGAAAATTCCAGTTGCATTTTATCCTTTAACAAAATCTTGCAGGTCTCTGGAACACTCAAATGCCAAATTCATTATCACCATGAATGGTCTGTTCTTTAGATACAAGCAGTGCATTCACTGTCAATAATTTATTATTTCCAACAATTTTCCTCTTGAACTAAATTTCAGAAGAGGATTGGGATATCACTTAGGGACCAACTTCTGTTCTTTTTCTACTAGAAGTATTTTTCTACCAAAATATAAATATTTTAGCTCAATTTCTCTTGTAAGATGTACATAAAAATATGTAAGTTTAATTACATTCCAGTTATTTATTCCTAATTTATGATAATTTAGTACATTGGTATAATTAAAAGGTAGTCATTACCTTTGTTTTTAAAAATCTCCAATATATATCACAATAAAGAAATTAAGAGATGTTTCAATAATCCAGAAACAGGCATACATGAGCTACTAACTACTGTGAAAAAGTTTTTACAAATCTTAAAAATGAAAACATGCTATGATCAGTACAAAGACTTTTTCAGTGGAGGGCATTCTGCATTTTGTACTTGAAATATCTGAATTTAACTCCTTTAGAGTGCCTACATGTCTCTGCTCCATTTGTATCTTTGTTAACAATGCATGTACAGTAGCAGAGATAAGTAAGGGATTAGTGAAGGATTAAAGGAAAGCCTTTGGTTTATATACACTGTGAACACTGCCTCTGCAGTTAATTTTTTGAATTTTTACTTTTTGTCAGAACGATAACAAAATAACATTCCTGTTTATTTCCTCCATCTAAACCAGCACCCTGCTTGTCTTTTCATCTCCTTAGAAAACATTGTTTGATTGCCTAGGTATTTTATATAAACAAGGATACCTTTGGACTTCTCTTCGCAGCAGCCTTGATGCTGAAGAATTGTGTTAGCTTCTTTTCTGCCTTGCTTTTGTTTCCACTGCAAGTTGGAACACCTGGACCTGTGAAGTTTCTTGTTTCAAGGGAATAAATTGTCATCTTTCTTGCCTATAACCCATCGAACCTGTGAGTGTAAAGATAAAGCCAGAGAAGGACAGCATGTAAACCTGTTATTCTGAGTATGGCCATCAAGCCTTCTGGTCACTTAACCCGGAAATACCAGTTTGCAGCTTGGATGGGAACTGCACTTTCTCATGCTCCCTTTTCTCTGGCAAGGTTTGTTTCCAAGAATAGATTCCTGTTTTCTCCCTGACAAATATGTGAGATGCATTAAAGGTATAAGCATGAAATGTATTACATTCCTCCAGAGCTTTTTGAAATCAACAAGCATGCTCCAGCTTCCCAAGTTATTTCAGACACGTGTATGCGCTCCTTATCTATAGAGGCATTTTATTTTTCTTTTCTTTCTTTTCCTTATAACCAGCTAAACCCCTGATTCTATCACAACGGCATCTCAATCATTTGTATTGTAAGTAACTTAGGTCATAGCCAGGTATTTAATGCTGTGTTTTGTGGGAATTTAATAGTAAATCATGTCTTTCACATATCTAAAATGCTTTTTTTCCATTTCAGAAAACTTTATTTTTCTTGTGTTTAAAAAAAAACACTTAGTAAATGATCCATGAAAAAGCTTATAAATTTTTAAAAATTTATTGTGAAATGCAAAATTTGATATCCATGAAGAGAGATATCAAATAAAGCATCTGCATTCTCATCTCACTAGGATATATTAAGGACTGTAATTATTTTTCTACATCTTGCCTTTGGCATGCATACATAGCCCCTTGAACACACAGCCTGGAATGCTTAGGATATATTCTGCCCCTTTTTCTTTCATCAGCTGTGAATCAGGTGCACAAACCAGCTCAATCAGACAAAAATCATCTGAACATCCGCAGCCCCAGGCCATCGCCTGCGCAGCGGGGAAAGGCGATAGTCGGGTCCTGTACCATTTCTGTGCTTGGTCCCAGATAAGGCTGGAGAGGTGACGAAGGAATGGGATGCAGCAAAGACAGAGCATATGACTCCACCATCAGGAGAGAGAAGGGAAAAGTACAAAGGCTGAAAAGGGAAAAAAGAATTTTCATTTTGTCCCCATTAATCATTTAGACAACTGTACAGATCCACAAAACATATGCAAGCAAACCCACGGAGTGCTGATTGCAGCATTTGTTCTTTACATACAACCAACCATTGCTTTGCAAATTGGTTCCTTTGATATACTTCCTCATAAATAATCTGTTGAAAGCAAATATTTGATACACTCTATGAGCTGCTCTCTACTATCCTTTTTTTTTCTGTATACCCCTATTGCACAAAGATATTTTGATTGACAAAATTAAACATGCTGGTATAAAACAAGCAGAAATACCATCTCATAAATCACAACAGGAAGAAAAGAGATTATCAAACAACTAAATAATGCAACCCACAGCAAAACATACCAGTAAATCATACAAACCAGGGTAAATTAGATAACACTGTCCATATACAATTACACTGGTTGGCTCCCACGACAGCCTTTAAATGTGACATGTTATTTGACACATATGCAATTAGGGTTTAAAATCAATTTTTTCTATTCCATTTAAAATAAAAAATGTAGTGTTTCCAAATCAAATGCTACCTTTTTAGTCAAGATGGACAAGAAGTAGTATCAGGTTAGTAGCAGCATTTCAGAAGCATAATACAAACCAGCAAAGGATGGTTTTCTTGCATACGCTGAAAGACCAGATCGCAGGCCATTACTGAACAGTATTAGCACTCAATTATTATTTCAATTTTTTTTTTTTTTGCCACAGGATCTATTGTAAAACCAGGACACATTGAAAAGCAAAATCTCTAATGTACAATTGCTTTAATGACACAGTAAGTATCAAAGAGGATTTAGTTCTTTCCAAGTAGACGTGCACGGCAGCAGAGCCGTCAGATGTCTAGTGTGTGGTCCCATGTGAAAGTGACAGAAGGGACACCCCGGTACCATGCTGGGCGCAGAGCTGGGAGGAGGGACATTGTTGGTGTGAAGTTTCGAGGCTACGAGAGTCACATTCATACTCTGCCGCCCGTGCTTTCTCATCAGGAAACTTGGAGCAGCAGTGCCTCCTTACCCAACTCTGATAATCATTAGAAACATTGACTGATTTCAGTGAAAGTTTGAGCTGTAAGATCACTGGAAACATGTTTGGTGTTACAGCATCGCTGGGTCATAACTGTGAGCCCTGAGTGCCAACCTCTTTGTGCTTTCTGGCTAAGCGCTGACATGTGGGCATGCCAAATGGCTCCAACGCTCTAGGTTGATGGATAGTGTGAAGTGGACAAAAGGACACAGAGACACAGAGGTCCAAGAAAATTAACTAGATTTCTGGATTTTCCTTAATTCCATCTCCTCTCTCTCTCTTTCTCTCTCTCCAGCCCCCCTTCTTGCTACCAGGTTCACAGTCAGCACAACTTTCCCTCCCCACGAGCTGCTCCTCCTTGTTGTGACTTCACTTCTGCCACAAATGCTCAGACACCCTCTGCCTAGGGACAGGAAGGAAGACAAATATACATAAAGAAGAAGGGAGCTGACAATAGTTTGGCAACATGAGAAATACGAAAAACTGTGGGACCTGTAAATGTTCCTGAGCTGCAAGGGGCCACAAAACCAGTAACAGCCCTTAGTCTCTGTGGAGTTTATGTTACTTGTTGTGAGGGCACATGAGGTTATGTACATCCATGTTGCGCTGTAAGGTGCAGCAGACTGAAGCTCCAGCTGGTCCTAAGCAAGTTCAGGGTTATGCTACCTTGTGATGTCTTCTCAGAGACAGACTTGCTTCACACCTAGAGAAGACAAGTATCTTTATCTAAAGTTTTTTATTTGTGTTCTGGCTTGCTCACTTTTTCGCTCTAGCATCATTAAAACTAGTATCCTCCTTCTGGCTCCTCACTCTTTGTCCAAAGCAGGTTGTCTTGACAGACTGAGTACCACTGAATCATTATTACTTGCTCAACATCTTTCTCTTCCCTCTGTTCAACAAAGAAACAAAACCTTTCTGATCCCAAATTAGCAAGATGACAAAATTGATCATAAAAATTCTCTTTTAAAAGATTTGCAGGTGTTTCCCTTACACTTAAATTGTGCTCTAACACTGATATTTCTTCTCAATTTTCTTGTAGAGAAAAATGTTCAGAAATGCATGCAAATCAAAGCTTTTAAATAATCAGATAACTAAAGCTATGGAAAAGGAAATAATGGTCTCTTTTACGCATAAAGCCTCTCAACTGATATTAAAATGGGATTATGTAGCCTGGTGCTTTTATCTCTTCTTTTCCGTCAAGCCTATCTTTTGCCCAGACACTTAAAAAAGCAATAAGGAAGTATTTGCCAACTTATGCATAAATTCTTTTCCAGATCTTCAAGAGCATTTTGGCCCATTTGAGGAATCAAATGTAACATATTATATTGCACCTGAAGACAGAACATCCCAAGAGACCAGACAGCTGCACAGGGGAGAATCCCAGGGAAAGCATACACGTCAGAAGTAAATAAAATTTGTTTTTCTTGCCATTCACTGTTCCTTCCTTTCCTGCTTCTGTCTTGTCCCTAAATTGTAGGCTGTTGCATCAGAAATAAATTGTCTTTTGTGCTAAGGTATATGGTTCTTGCTTAATAAACACGAGTGGAACAGGTGTGAATTAATAGATAACAACTCTTTGCTCTTCTATTCCTGTAAAGAATATGAAGCATCAGGAATAATGGTTACTAAAACAACTCTCCTGCAGTGATACCTGTAATCACAATTGTACTTTATGACAGGGTCTTGCAATGAGGTTCCCTCCTGAGTCTTTCTGTGCATTGACATTAATGTCTGCTAAGTCAAGCCCAGAGGTAAGACAAGTCCTGGTGACAAGTGCTATATCCAATCTTCACTGCCCATCCTTTAATTCTACATGTGATTAAAAAAAAATGCTGCTTTGTTAGTGAAAATCATTCTGACACTTTTATCAGTTCCATCTAAAGCACTTGATGTGCAAAAGGAAAATGTTCTGGAAAGTTTTCACTCCGTGTTCCTGACTCACAGCGAATGCAAACACATGACATTCTGAATGATTTTCCTGGGAAATCAAACTGGGCTGAGAGCATGAAGCCCTTTGCATCTGATGGGCCCGGGTGAACCTAATGAGGTTCAACACTGCCAAGTGTAAGGTCTTGCACTTGGACTGGAAGAATCCCAGACATAGATACAGACTGGGAGAAGGGCATCTTGAGAGTAGCCCTGCTGAGAAGGACCTGGGTGTCATAGTGGATGAGAAACTTAACATGAGCCAGCAGTGTGCTCTTGCAGCTCGCAAGGCCAATGGTATCCTGGGCTCCATCAGAAGAGGGGTGGCCAGCAGGGACAGGGAGGTGATTGTCCTTCTCTACTCTGCCCTCGTGAGGCCCCATCTGGAGTACTGTGTCCAGATCTGGGGCCCCCAATACAAGAAGGATGTAGAACTGTTGGAGAGGGTTCAGAGGAGGGCCACAAGGATGATTAGAGTGTTGGAGCACCTGCCCTACAAGGAGAGGCTGAGGGAGCTGGGCTTGTTCAGCCTATAGAAGAGAAGGCTGTGGGGGGACCTCATTGCAGCCTTCCAGTACCTGAAGGGAGCTTATAAACAGGAGGGGAATAAACTTTTTGAAAGGGCAGATAATGGCAGGACAAGGGGGAATGGTTTAAAGCTGAAGGAGGGAAGGTTTAGATTGAATATTAGGGGGAAGTTTTTTACAGAAAGAGTGGTGAGGTGCTGGAACAGGCTGCCCAGAGAGGGGGTGGATGCCCCATCCCTGGGGGTGTTCAAGGCCAGGTTGGATGGGGCCCTGGGCAACCTTGTATAGCTCCAGGCCTGGGGTTGGTGGCCCTGCCTGTGGCAGGGGTATTGGAGCTTTATGATCCTTGGAGTCCCTTCCAACCAATGCCATTCTATGATTCTATGATTTTCCTGAACATAAATCTCACGGGATTTATCCTCTTTTCTTTTTGAGACCTGCCCATTCCGAAAACCCGTGCAAGACCACGCTGCGCCCGGGTGAGGGGAGAGAAACGTCAGACGTCTGTCCTGGGCTGTAGTGGGGAAGGGAAGAGCATTTCCCCTGGACGCCTGTTGCAGGGAAACAGGAAGGGTGCAGAGAACGGGAAGAGGGCACAGGTGCCCACCGCAATATTTCTCCTGGGTTCCCAACTTCAATTTGCGATGGGCAGCACGGGCAGGAGCCCGGGGAGCGCTGTCGCCCACGTCACAGAAACGTTCCCGCGCATCCCTCGAGCGGTAGCGCTCGGCAACTCTTATTTCCTTTTTCCGCTTCCCGCCCTCCCCACTCGCAGATGACTGAACAAACCGAGCAGCGGGACGGACACGGGGCAGCGCGGAGCGACGGGGCCCGGAGCGGGCATCCCCGCCGCTACCCCGGAGCCGCTGCCGGCCGGGCGGGAGGGCGGGGGGGAGGCGGCGGTATTTGCTCAGGATCCTGACTCCTCCTGCGCCTCAGGGGTCTCGGGGCCCTTTCCAGCGGACGGCGGGCGGAGCCCTCCGAGGGAACCGACCGGAGCGCTGCGGCAGGGAGGGGAAGAGGCGGGAGGCGGAGGTCCGCTGCTCATTGCGGGCAAGGGCCCCCTCTACTGCCTTCTTCGGAAAATGGGTTTTCCGAAGAAAATAAGCTTTTCCGGTCGACGCGGACGCTCTTGGACACGGCGGTGTGGTTTCAGAGTGTTAAAACCTCGATCTTCCCTTGCTGGGGGCTACCAAAAGGACGGGTTAGGATCTCTTCTTTCCAGCAAGGCTGTGTGGGAGAAAAGCGGTGATCAGCTCACGTCACAAACGATTTTCTCCACCTGTGCCCGCTGATACCTGTTCGTGCCACAATCACATGAGGTCATTTTTCATCCCCTCGCTGCTGTTCTCAATGCCTGGATGGGAAAACACGGTAGGGCACCCATCCTGTGTAGGCAGGCTCTTCTCTTAGCGGGTGCTGGGAAAAAGTGGGCAGATTTACAGCCTTTATTTATGACAGCAGTAAGCCAATATACCATACAATCAATACACAATCAATTTTCATATCTGGAGGTAGACAGAAGGGCAAAACTCAGCAGTCATCTTCCTAGCCCTACAGTGACAAATGACCGTGTGGCAGTTCTGCTTATAAAACACTCCTGGTGGATCGCGCAGAAGATCAGGTTATCTACTTCGTGCTCCAATCTTAGTATAGTAAGGCAATTCTTGGTAAGTCTGCCTCCTCTGCTGTGACTGCTGCTGTATTTACTTGCTGAGGAACACAGCTTCTTACTGAACTGCCTTGCTTTGCTATTGTCCTTTCACAAATTTATCTGCTTCCAGTCTCTCTCTGGGCATCTTGTTGCTTGTTGTTACAATCAAGAAACCCAAAGAAAATGATACAAAAGCTCAGATAAGCTCTGACCAAGTACTAGAAGTGCATCCACTTCTCACTGTTTGATTTTACCAGCCAGGGCAGTGGCAGCCAGACTCCTCTCTAGGAAGGGTTGGGCTGAGGAGACAGAGGTTTCTAATACCACATGGCAGAAGGGTAAAACCACAGGGAATACAAACTTGGATGAAGTAAAAATTATCACCTTACAGATTACCCTCATCTTCCTTTCTCCCAGAGTGTGCTCGAAATGTTCTGTGGCTTTTTCTAAGTGTTTTGTTTAAGTTTGATGCCCTCGTAAAGCTAGATTAAGTGTAACGGGAGGGACAGCCTCATCTGAGTAAAGGCACACCAGGCAGGCTTGTGAAGGGTTGCAGTCAGTGCACAAGCATTAGCAGAGCCGAGGAGCTGTTGTGAGAGAAGTACTTTCTATTTCTGTGTCTTTTTTTAGGTAACAATGAAGAAGAAAAGATATTTTATATTGGATCAGATGTAGTAAATGCTTGGGTTATCATGTACTGGTGTAAAAACCAATCTTGAGAATCCCAAGCTCTTCCAAGCTGATTCCTCTGCCTAACAAGCGGACATGCACTGATCATTCTGGCTAGCAGAAGAAATCAAATGTGGATGTTACCTTTTCCTCTGCCTGACTTAAAAAGCTGCAGTGCTGGTTCAGAGCAGAGTGTCATTTTCCAAAGAATAGGGTTTCTCTGTCACAGACAATAGAGTCAATCTACACCTACTGAGATCCTTTGTAGGTTTCTTTGCCATTTTGTAACAGGTTTAGTTCTATGTTTTAAAGCACTTTGATACAGGTGACAAATTTGGATGGCTTTTGTCCCCAAACTGGATGCAGAAAAGCAAGTGCTTCTCCAGCAGAGGCCAGTGGATATTTCTAAATAAAAAAATTTTTTTTAAAAAAGCAGCAACTTCTTGAAATATGTGCCAAATGCTGTTACAGACTTGTTTCTAGACACACTCTCAGCACTCTCAGCACTCACTCGCACCAGGCACAGGTATTCACATGCGGTACCTCCCCTCAGTGCCTTGTCGTTCATCATTTCACAGTCCTCTCTACTGATTTATTTCTTTTCCTGCAGTTCTGCTTCACACTTTCTTTTCTGACACCAAGTTTTGTATTTGTCAGTGCATAAATAGAACCAGGATTGTAAAAATATTCTGCTTGGCAGCTGGGCTTGGCAGTTCCAATCAATTAGGACCATTAGTCATGATGGGATAGAGAAGGCAGACCAGGCCCAGGGTGTATAAATGTTCTCAGGGCCCAAAAATTCTCTTGGCAGCCCGAGGCCCAAGCGATTCAGTCTGCTTAAATTACTTTGTTTTCCAGTGTGCCTGTGCTGGTTGAGTGTGGTTTGCCTCATACTTCTGGACCTTTAGAATTATTTCTGTGATGCTGACAAGGCATCTACTTACCTTGGGTCCTGAGGGTGTGCAGCAGAGATAGAGGAGGTGGTTGACAGGCCTCTGCTGAACAGTCCCTGTAGATGCAGATGGGCAATCTGAGGCATATGATGAGAAAGAAACAGCAACAGCACCTGACTCCTATACCCATGCTGTGGTTATGGTCAGCCTTCACAAAAATAATGAAAGTGGCACTTCTGGCTCAACTTCATCTGCAACACTGATCAGCTTCTGGGCTAACGTATGGTCCAACCCAGTCGAGCCATGGATGAAAAGCCCCATAAGAAATACTTTAGAAAAAACATTGCTGGCAGTCCAGCCAACAGCTCACCCTTTTCCTCTGACTTATCACTGGAAAATTCATTGCACTGATTTTACAGGACTGTTGTATGCTGGTGCAATGAGTGGTAAATTAACATTAGCTCTTCCTCAGAACTGTGCTATCATCTACCTCACAAATTAATTTTACACTCAAGATAACTTACCCACTGTTTACTTACTTGCCTTCTACAGATTTAGCCACAAGTAAAAAAGGTGTTTCCAAAATCTATCTGTCCACCCACAGCTGGGGCAGCACATCCATGCATTGCAACGCTGTGTTATGTTAGTTCATCTCAGCTGATGCACCGAGTACAAGCAGAGACCAGGGTACAGCAGACTGTGGTAGTGATTGCAGCAAGGACAGGAGAGCTCAAATTCATCATCTGGCTCAAGATAGGGCATAAGTTTGAATTTAACATGGACTATATGGTCAATGAGAGAAATAAAGCATTCTTTGCACCAGCTCTGCCTGCAGGTTTGGGAATGGAACATCAGCAACAGCAGATCACACATGGCTCCTGTGCATGCACCTTTCAAGAGACACATGCTGAGAAGGCAGGAAGCATTACTCGGAGGTCCTGGTAGGACAGGGTCCATAAAAAGCTGTGTTAGCCATTGCTGTTGGGGAGTCTCTGTGTCAGAAACCACAGGGCTGCACTGTGCTTGTTTCCATCACTGCGGATGGTAACAGGTCAGATATCCAGATGACAGCAGCAGTGACCACTTACATAAGCTACTGGTGAGAGAAGGGATGGTAAGATGAGTTACCTCCTAATTAGGACATCTTGAGTATTTCTGACAGTCAGGTCCTAGATAGGATTCAGCATACCAAATGAGTAATCCCACAATACCCCACCAGGGCTGTTTACACCACCAAGAAACAGAAGAGTAAATGAACAACAAGGACACCTGTCCAAGAAATACAAGTGTTTCAGAAGATTGCAGTCAGCGGGTACCTGTGTGCGGACTGAATTCTATGCATGCAGAGCCGTTGGTGCTGTATACACACAGCAGTAGCTGATCATTTCTATCAGATCTGAAAATGTTGGTTTGGGAGAATGATTCTGCTGGAAACAGTGCTCTTGTTCCAGCAGCAGTCTTCTTTTGCTGAATTGATGGTTCAGACACTGTTCTCATGGGCAAAATGGTCTCAAGCTGTAGGGACAGCAGACATGACTGTATCCTCATCTCTGTTCCATTCCTCAACCTAGTCATTTCAGGCAGCGTTTCTTCAGTTCTTTGTATGGTTCCTAGAGTTTCCATGTCCTAATAAACCCAAGACCAAGATTATAATCACAGGATCCAGGCAACAGATTCAGATAATCTCTCAGATTAACCTAAATGGGGATCCATCCTCTTGGTTTCTGCCTGCAGGCTACCTTATAAGCATCTTCTATTAAAATTCATAACAGGCTTATTCACTGGAATGAGGTATTTTCCAATTTTGCTTCTTGCCCCCCAAAACAGGCTTTAAGTGAACATTTTTCTTTCCTTCTAATACTAGAAGAGCTATTTGACCTATTCTTCTTTCCTCCTGTCAAGGAATTCTTTTTCCTGTTCCTGTACTATGAGTATTTGTGTTCTTTGTTAGCTTCTGCTTAAGCTTCACTAAACCCTGGATTGCTTACTTGCCCAACAAATATATGGGTCTCATTTACCTTTTACAGTGACCAAAACTGAAATTATTGATTACCTGTTTCCTTCAGGACACGTTGTTAAACTGCTTCACTTCCAAACCAGAGAAACTGCACACAGCAGAAAATCCCCCTGAAAATGTAAAAAGGTCAATGGTGCATTTGATGACATGAGTGCTTATGAAGCCACATAATTCATCATTTGTTACTACAGAGCTTGTTCCTAGGGGGATTAGCATTTGCCAATAAATATACCATATGCTGGATTCTGTATGGAGATTTTTTTAAGGTACCTTACTAAGTCATTAAGGATCTCCCATGACAACTATGACTAAAATGGGCCAAACCCACCAGGGTTCCCTAGACCAGTGAAGCATGTGGGTTAAAGTATGAAGTCATGTCTCACTCGTGTACCAATTCTTCAGTGAGACGTTTACAATTAAATACTTTGCTTGTGACTTGTCTTCTGGGAAGAACTATTACTCCTCTGTGAGGACATGGACTTAACCCTTCCTTCTCTCCAGAAGGAGAGGAAAGGAGAAGGAACAGAAGCAAAGGTAAAGAGGAATTTGAGCAGCAGTTAGTGGCCAATGCAGTTTTGATTCCACAAAGAACCACAGAAATCAAAGATAGGTTGTTAGTGATTTCCTATTACTACTGAATTGTACTTAAATTTTTTAATTGAAAGACCAAACAGAAAGGGTAGAACTAAATTTTGGAAGTTGGCATCTGATAGGAAGGGCTTGTGTTTTTAACACTTTCCTGCTGACATCCCCTTCCCTAGCAAATTTGCCTGAAACTGCAGAGAGAAAATGGGCTTTCCAGCAACTACAGCAGGAAGCTCAGTGAGACAGACACAGGCATGAGCTCACTCACGGCCCATAGCAGCCTATACCAACCAGCTGAGAAAATCTTTTTGCAGATGGTGAGAAAGCAGCAATTTGCTTCTTTGGATCTCAGCTATCTTACTGACTCCCAGGCCAAAATAGTTAATATCTCCATTGCCTCCTGTCAGCCTCTCCTGTGTGCGTTGTGCTCTGGCAGTAAATGAAACAATGGCTCTTTAAAACACACAACCCTTGTGCGTCTGCAGGCTCAGGAGCTCACTCAAAACTGTGTTTGCTTTTGATATAAAAACATTATATATACACACCCAATGCTACATTTGCTGGGCTAAAACCTAAATCCCATCACTGGAGACAGACTCTTTGAAGAACTAGGACTGACTGGGGGCAGGTCCACAGCATGTAAGAAACTCTGAGGATCTCTGGAGATGAAAGATATCGCTTAATTGTAAATACTGAGAAAAATTCCCAGGATAGCTGTAAATTGATGACAAAACTCCCAAGGAACTTCATTACAAGGCATATTTGGCTCGTATGTCACAGTACAGAGGGCTAAATTTTATCAAGATGGATTCAGTGTAAATGACTAAAGAAAGGAGGGGGGAGGGAAGATGAAATAAAAATACTAGTGTATGCTTTCTAAAATGGACACTAAAAATAGGTACGATGTTAGGCTTGGGCTTTCCTGAAAAAAAAACTTTGTCCTGTAAAGTTTCTGTTTGCACTAGCAGAGAACTGAAGTGAATGGTGCTACACTAGTGCAGAAACTTCCAGTTCAGGTAATATTGAGAAGAATGCATATACTACCTGTAGAAATATATATGGCTTCTTTTCTTCTTAGACTATGTAGAAATAGTGTGAGAACTATCAGAAACCTGGCAAATCTAAGAACTAGAACAAGAACAGGATGGGCCTTCTTATCTGTTTAAGCTTATTCTTACATGTGAAGAAACCTTTCAATAAAGGTAAATCCAAGCAACTCACGACAGGTAATCCTGCTGGCCTGACCAATCCAGAAATGGTATTACTTCAGTGCTAAGAAGTAAATGGTTCATAAAACTGGCAATTGGGACACTTTTTTTTCCAGACTAAATTTAAAACAGTTGCAGTAGCCAAAATGAACCAAGACCAGAGCCATACATGAAGGCACCATTCTGAACAGA
Source organism: Laterallus jamaicensis coturniculus (assembly GCA_022605575.1). NCBI lineage: Eukaryota > Metazoa > Chordata > Aves > Gruiformes > Rallidae > Laterallus > Laterallus jamaicensis. The sequence continues at coordinate 22,167,634 of JAKCOX010000010.1, forward strand.
ACAAAATGTACTATCTGATTAACAGATCTTTTCTGTCTTCCCACACTGTGGAAGCTGATGTGTCTTCCTTTTTAAAATAACTCTTCATCTCACTGTGTTTGAAGAGGTGAAAGTTGTAGAATACCTGGTGATTTATTTAAGACAAGTGCTGATCCATTCTTCCTGGTACACAGAAGAAATGACAGATTTTTCTGTGTCTGTTTTAGAATACAGAGAACCCGAGAGTCCACATCATCCTGACCATTACAGTATGGTTCTGCTCTGAGACACATAAGGGAAAGGACACCGAATGGGCTTTTCATGAAAAACCGTGTCTGACAGCCTCACCACCTGAGAATTTTTTTCTTTCCTATCAATAAGGTAAGATAGAAAGCAGAATGGAGACGTCCAGCCAGACAGGCAATTAACACATCCAAATTCTTGAGAGAGGATGTGGATTACCTGTGGTAGTTGTGAGAAGCCATCACATCCAGGTAATTATGATGCCTTTGAGATCTCCATGTCTATTGCCTGGAGCAGTAACATGATTTTCAGCTGCCAGATTTTTTTTTCCCAGCAGTCAGTTCAAGAGCCACTGTAGACTTCTAAATTATTATTTTGGCTGATTAAACAGAGAAGGCCTGAGTTAATAATCCACAGGCTGATCTCACTGCTCTGCAGATGTCAGGCCCTGGCTCCCAAACAGAGACGACCTCTGCTGTCTTTTCAATCATGTTGTAACACATTACAAGTACAGTTGTTATGAAAAAGAACACACTTTTCTCTCCAGTACTTCTGGCCACCAAAATTTAGATTATAAACAAGGTTTGAAAGAATTTAGTATCAGTGTAGACATGCTTTTTTTAATAGCAATGTGTTTCCTCTGGTTTGAAGATGAGGTCACAAACACCCTTTTAGTTATCTGTCAAAGGGCTACCACCCAACAAAGCACATAGAATCACAAGATTAGAAAAGACCTTTAAGATCATTGAGCCCAACCATTCCTGTCCTATGTTAAACCATATCCCTAAGTACCTCATCTATCCTTTTTTTAAACACATCCAGGGTAGGTGACTCAACCCCCTCCCTGGGCAGCCTATTCCAGGCCCTGACAACTCTTTCAGTAAACATTTTTTCCTTACATCTAATCTGAACCTGCCCTGTCACAGCTTTGTTCCATTTCCCCTTGTCCTATCTCCTGTCATCTGGCTGAGGAGATCATTGCCCACCTCTCTACAACCTCCCTTCAGGTAGTTGTGGGTTGTGATAAGGTCTCCCCTCAGCCTCCTCTTCTCCAGGCTAAACATCTCCAGCTCCCTCAGCCACTCCTCATAGGATTTGCCCTCCAGCCCCTTCACCAGCCTGGTTGCCCTTCTCTGGACTCACTCAAGGACCTCAATGTCCTTCTTATGGTGAGGAGCCCAGAACTGGACACAGTACTCAAGGTGTGGCCTCACCAATGCTGAGTACAGGGGCACAACCACCTCCCTAGACCTACTGGCCACACTATTTTTGATACAAGCCAGGATACCATTGGCTTTCCTGGCCACCTGGGCACACTGCTGACTCATATTCAGCCTGCAGACAACCAACACTCCCAAGTCCTTCTCTGTCTCACAGCTCTCCAGCCAGTCTCCCCCAAGCCTGTAGTGCTGCATGGGGTTTTTATGTCCCATGTGCAGCACTCTACACTTAATTACTGTGTGTTCTTCCATGTTGATTTGGTCAAACCATTCATGTTTACCTAAGTTCTGCTTTAACTTAGAATAAAAATAAAATAAAACAAATAAAAACACCTCAAAAAAAACCCCATTGCTAGTGAGCCTGCCTTTATTCAGAAACATTTCATCCTCAGCTACTCTTCTCTCTCATCATATGCATGCCCACCCTAAGGAAAACAGAGCAAAGCAGAGAACTCTGATTATTATCCGTATCTATTGCTGTTTTGCAAACCCACATAATCTTGTGCTACCATTAGCCGGAGCATTGCTTGCCACTTTCAGAGCCGTCCTGAAATGTTACACACTCTGTCTCCCTCTGGTGATCAGCGAGGCCTCGTGTCTGCAAGCATCTCTGTGCCGTTGTACTTTGTAGTTTGTCACTCCTGTTTTACTCTCAGGATACCCCTCATTTTCCACTTAAAACCCAAATGATCGTATGCAAACAATGTCTGAATTCTTCCCTACACCATTTTTTTTAACGGCTCAGTCCCTGCACTAATTGTCTTGCCGACGGTTTGCTGAAATATTTTCCAGTAATACTTTCAATGCCAGAAGCTGAAGACCATGTTAAAGAGATGTGTGCTCTAAAACCTGGAGCATGCTGCATTTCAAGTGGCACAAATAGGCACCCAGAATCCAGCATTGAATACTCTAAGGACAGTTGCTTATAGGATGATCATAATGCTGGTTTATGACTTCGCAGTCACTGGTTTTCAAATATAACTTCAATGCACACAGTTTGAACTTTGCTCCTAAAAAGTTTGTATGTAAAAACTTTCCAAACTTATGTTCAGTCAAGTTCTAAATATATCACTAGGAAATTTTGGCTCCTGAAAAGGCTTTTATCTGAAATATTTCTTGAACAGATCCCTGGTGTCTTGCACAGCATGCTTTCACTGCTTTGAAGTCACCATTATTCTGAACAAGCAATGTGTTTGACTGACACATGTTCTGCTACATTAACATATACAAGGAGTGCAAAATGCCAGAGAAAACCTGTTAAACAGGTAGCTGCCAAGTTATATTTATACCTAAGTGACATCTTAAATTATTCTGACATATATACACACACACACACACATTTTGATATACACATAGGAGAATATCTATCCATACATCCATCTAGAGGACAAGGGTAGAAGTGCAAAATTGTTCCTTGCTAGAAGTGGATTTCTTCTGTTTCTGGACACCTGTCCTGTCTTTGCTTTCAGAGTAAATTCCTTTCATTTGCATATCAAACTTAATAGTCCAAGAGATGGTGACTTCCAACAGCTTAAAAAGGTGCCCTTTCAGGAGGAATATGAAGTGGCCTCCTGACTGCCAAGCCCTCCTCTAAGAGACAGCAATGGAGATCACCAAGTGGCTTAGCTTCGTTGGTTTCAATCACCACTAGACCTTCTTCCCCTTGGTCTCTGCTGGATATGGCCCAGTCCTTGTTTTAAAGAGCAGATAGCACACTTGTTAAACAGACAAATTCTGGCCTAAAAATTTTGCATCGAAGTACAGATCTTCCCTCTCTTCTGAAAAAGGATGTATAACATCAGGCTGGATCACATGGCAAACTCCTTTACCCGAGGAAACCAGAAATTCAGAAAGAGTAAATGTCACTCCTTTTCCAATAGTGGATGCTTATAAATAAAGCCTCAAAATAAATTGAAACATATTTAAGCATTTGGTCTCCAGATGGATGTTTTGTCTATTTAACACTGCATAATGAGATATATGCATATTTTAGATTTGCTGTAAAGGTATAATAAAATGCAAAGGAGGAAAATGCCTGGGGTTCTTTATTGCAACAGCATAAAAAGAATTTTCTCTGTTTCTTTTACTGTGGACTCTTGCAGTATTTGCTTAACATTTTCATGTGAAGACAGCAAAATCTTTCTTTGTCGACACCAGAAGGTTCTTTGTAATTTTTAATGTCTTTTAATGCTTTGAAATACTCTTTAAAAGTCTTCCCTCCTCACTGTCAGGTTTATGAAGACACAGCAGAATTTTACTGAAAACTGGGAAAAATTATCTCCAGCTCCACCACTGGACTCCATCACTGGAGTCCAATGACTTCCAGTCATTGGATGTCTATTTTCCATCATAGAATTAGAGATGCCTGTGACTATTGACTGCTTTCTAACTACTTCATAGCATAGAGGGAAAATAGTTTCAGAAAAGCAGCATTGGAGAAGATGCCTGGGAACATACCAGACAAACATTTTCCAGTCAGTGGGGACATCCAAGTGACTTTTAGGTGAGAACAGTCAGCAGTTTGCCCGCAGCATGGTTTGAAACTGCTTGAAAGTATACATTTAAACCTATTTCTTGCAAATGGTTTCCCAGGAAAGAAAATCAGGGATTCAGAAATAATAGGCTACAGATTTTGAGGCTGTTTCTTTGTCTTTTTAAGTTTTTTTATGAAGACAATTTACAATTGGGAACTGTAATGTCATCTCTGAGGAGTGCTCTAAAGGGTATTCTCATTATTAAGTGTCTCGGAAAATAATTAGCAAAAATGCCTCAAATGACAGAAGTAACTTTTTCCTGTGCAGAGAAAACACACTTACCTTGCTGAAATCTCTAGGATGTCTTTTTATGCATAGCCCCAGCAAGGGGAAGACAGACCGCATGTTTGGGCAACAGGAAAGGGAACTGAGGGTCGAGTACCAGACCAGGATCTCTCCCAGGATTGCCACCATTTCACCCTACACTTGCTTTACTAACTTACTTGGACAATGGCAGCTCCTCTTCACCAAAATGGATACCTTTAGTGGCTGCTGGAGGTAATTCCTTTTCACTTAGCATGGGCTCATTGCTTACTGAAAGTGATCTGTCTTTTCTCCTGTACCACTACTGCATGTGCAGCAAAACCTGAGGATCCTGTAAAAGAACCTTTTCTTGTAGCTCAGAAAGCTGGCACCTAGTGAAAGCTGGCCTTGCACAGTGCAAAAGGCTTTTATCTGATTTCTTAATGGATGAGAAATGTATTATAGAAGCTGACATTTTAAAGGACAGGCATTTCAAAGTTATGCCACCTATTTTATTCCTTAGCAAACCTTTATGTGGATTTTATTTGATCAATGCTTCTAACATAATAAAAAGCACATCACAGAACTCTGGCAGAACTGTTAGTTGTCTTGAAGCTGTTATAAAAGCCATGAGTCGTAAAAACCTCAACAGTTTTCTGTTTAGCTGATTCTGCCACAACTGAATCACAGATCCTTTAAAATACAGCAGCCTGAAAGGGATGTCAGAATGTCATGGCATTTTCAATGGTAGTTGCTGGCATGTAATTTCTATTAGTTGTTTCTCCTACCTGTTCTTAAAATCCTCCAATTATGATTCTCTACATCTTCCACCAGGCTATTGATTCCAGTGCTATCATTACTTCTGGAAGGTTTTGCTAATACATAACCTCGATCCCCTTGCTACAGTTCTGTAGTCACTGCTTCTTCTTCTACCCATAGTAGCCAATGTGCAGAGCAAAAGAGATGCATTTATTCCCATCCTCCTTTTTATTTGCATAGGAGGGCAGTTGCCTTGCCTTTGTCAGTTGGCTTTTTTCGTTGCTGTTATAAATAACTCCTTTCCAGTGTTTCCTTATGGCTTTGCACTTGTGCACTTCCATGTTTCGTTGTTCAGTGTATTTCCAGGTTTGCTGTCCATATCCACAGCTGAGAAGAAAAATGCAGGGTTTTTTCTACTGCACGTCCATACAGAGGTGCATCTGTGTGCATATGCAGACACACACGCATATGGCTGGGCCGCAGCTTTTTGTATTGCAAAAAATTGGTCCCTGTTCTGCAGTTCTCAAGGTTCTCCAGATACCTGTACACCATTGACAAGTTTATGTTCACATCTATACAGGAAGCAGGATACCCTTTTCAGGTCTCTTCCCATTGTTTCCTCTTTTCTTAGAGAAATATTGCTTACTGAAAAAAGAGATAAAAGATTGCTCTGTGTTCTAACAGCCTCAAGAGTTCTTATCAGTTTCCCAAATATGCCCAGAATAATTATTTTCCTTCTTCCTGTACACTGCTTGCCAGTAAGCACACTGGCAAAACACCTACCAGTTGAGAGTGGGAAAGGAAGTGGCTGTGCAATTGTCAAAGAGCAATATTTTCTTCAGGAAACAGATGGTTTGACCTAGTATTTATAGCTGTCTGTATATGTTAGACAAAAGCAGTCCATGTTCCAAAATCTGGAGTATCTGGAAAACTGATAATGCTTTATTAAATGCAAGGAGGATGGATGTTGGATGCTGCGTACATAGCTCCTCTTCTTTATTTGGAAGAGGTTGTGTGTCGTAGTAAGAACCAACCTGATTTCTCCTGGCTGCAGTCTCACATACTTGGGTTAAAGTTGCATATTCACCATTCAGTACAGTGAAGAAGAGATGGGTACCCACAGTGGGCAGTATGCCTGGTGTCTGCAAAAAGATGACACGGCAGTGATACAGTGCAGAGGCAGAGGATGAAGTATAGGTTATCCATTCCTTGAACTTTGTCACTTGGGCAATGTATACTCACCATTGTTCTGGTTTTGACAGACATTTAGGTTACAGTGCATGCACTTATTTCTCATACAGAATTGCTTACTTACTTGTAGTCTCAAAATTTATTTATAAACTGTGAAACAGTTATACAAAAGCTAATTATCTATCCAGCTATACTTGGGGACAGTCAATGTACAGTTTCTGAATTTATAATGCTAGATAATTTGAGAAATTATTCCTAATATGTCATTGAGTAAACAATAAATGACATTTAAGCCTTGTGGTTTGATGCTATGCTACAAAAGCTGGGACTAGATTTTTCATAGACTTTTCTGCCATTTTCATTAAGTAGGTTTTTAAAAGGCTAAGAAATATTTCAAGGGTATGAGGGGCTGAATCTCAGTCTACATGCAGATAAAAGTTGTCTCAGTGTGAGATCCACTCAGTAATCCATTAATTCATACCTAGCATATGATTCACTGACATTTGTACTTTTTTCTGACTGTGTTGCATGGCCGTCTTCTGACACTGCTGTGATGGTAGGTGATGAAACATGCGATAAATCAGCTCTCAGAGAACATGTTTCTGAGACAGTTACCATCTTGTTATAAATAAGTGGATGCTGAAGTATTTTTTTTACTGTTATGCTGTCAATTGTGTTTTGTTATGCCATTGATCTTATGTCAGCTTGATGTTACGAAGAGGTTTCTGAATGACAGCGAAACAAATATTAAACTGTTTGTATGACTTGTCTCCTTCACCTTCATAGAACAAGTACACTGATTATTGTTTCATTAGCAACCTAGTAATTGAATGTATTTATCTTCTAATATGGAGACTGAAAGGCAAATAAATATAACTAAAATGCTGTTCTACCAATGCAGGACAAAGTATAGCCCACCACCCCACTGAAATTAAATGCCACATTTGCAGTCTTTATACTAGGTGCATCCATATGCTACCCATCTCAGACATCTGAAACAAACAAATTAGCCAATCCTGAAAAACCAAAGCAAATTATTTTCTTTCTTCCAAAGAAAGAGATCCAGATCATTAAAAGCTATTCTTTGTATCTGTGGTCTCTACAGATAAAGTTTCACTAGGACACATAATGAATCAGTAGCAAATTACTTCATCCCATTCATTTGATCAGAAACTTCTGAGTAGACAGGGCAGGACCTTTTCTGCCAAGGGTTGTAATGAAAAGGCATTTGTGTACTTGTTTAAAAGCTTTGGCTAACATTATTTTCTGAAGACATTTGCTGGAAAATGCCTGATCAGCTCTTCTGCCTCTGGGAAATGCTTATACTTTGCTGTCAGACGTCTGACTTAGACTCATGCCAGGAGTGATCTGCCTGGAGGATTATAAACCAAACAGAAGGACTTATGGCACCTGGATTCTATAGCTACTATGGATACAAATGTGCAGAGCACACACTTCAGCCAGCTGAAGATCACAGAATCAGCATTTCTCTAATAGGCATGACATCAGAGTGTACCACGTGCAAGCTCTGGGGCCCTAGGTAGGAAAGAAACTACAAATTAGGAACAATAAAATCAGCAGTTTATACGACATGAGTTCATCTTCTCCAGAGATAAAACTCTCCAGACACTACTTTTCATGCTTACATCAAATTGGCCTCTCTTTTGCACTAGTAGCCATGAAACTGCTTTCTGCCCCAGTGCTCAGGAACCGCAGACGGCCATACGAACAGCATATGTAGCTCTCATTTGAAACATTCAGCCTTCTCCAGTTTTGCTCAATTATCCAATTACCTGGGATAGAGTCTTCCACACAACATCAATTACCTAGCAGATATCCTTAACCACAAACACTGAACGTCTTCTGGCATGCCAGTCCTAAAGTCTATCACCCTATGACACCAGCATGATTAAATCACTGTGTACTATATGAAAATGTATTCTGTAGAAATTGCTACCTTGCAGAGAGCAGGTGACTTTTAAATCCTCAGTCTCCAGAACATGCATTTTCTTTCTTCCATAATTTGACCATATTTTACACCCTGGTCTGTTTCAAATCCTTCCACAAGACTTCAGTTTTATCCCCCTGCTTCAGCTAGCTACGGCAGACTTAACACACCTCCAGTCAGGCAAAATCACTCAGCAGAGCTGTTGCTTATGCCATTCACATGACCACCATCAACACTCTTCACACTCTCAATAATGCAAATCACCAATTTGTTTTAAGCCCATCTACCAGACACAGGATCTCTCCTTCTTATGCTCTTTCAGCACTCTGCCAACTGCAGCACATGTGTCTCTCCTCACTTTGCATTCAGATTTTTCAAGCGCACACAGACGACAGGAGGCCCAGTTAGAGGTATTGCAGTTCCTGGCTGACAGATATTCTTTGAGGTTTGGTTGTTTCTTTAAGCAATACAGCTCAGGTCAGCTAGAGTGCTAGGTTTCTTACTTTAGCTTAAAAATCAAAGTGTTGCCAAGTGACAGATAAGAACTGAGGAAAGAAACCCAGAATTTAATTTCTGTAAGTGCACACTTTTGTTATTTTTGTTTGTGGGTTTGGTTTTTTTGTTTGGTTTTTTGGGGTTTTTTTGGTAATCTCTCAATTGGCTTCATTTTATCCTGTGGAACTCTGTGCTTATCCAAAACCTGTTAGCAAGGTGCCTGACATTCAGTCATCTTGGTCCATGGCAGCTATATGGCCAAATGTGACAACACTCAGAAGACTGACCCAAAGGAAGACATCCATCTCACTTAATTAAAGGTATCCAAATACTAAGGACTCTTTGAAGAGCTCTGCTACCTCAACTTCCACCATAGTAAGTAGGAAGGGACTGGCACTCCTGTAAATGAGATATAACAGGTAGGATGAACCACATTCAGGAAGTCGCACTCTTCTCACTGACCAGAACAGAAGTCCAATGGTCAAGAAGAACACAGCAAAGAACAGGCAAGAGAAACTGCACAGAATGCAACTCCGCTGTGCTTAATCAAAATCATCTTGAGTGTCCACACTGTTTACTTTCTAGTTCTGCAATTGCAGGAATTTAATTTGCATAATCTCAAGATGATATTTAAAGGTCCCTTCCAACCCAAATCATTCTATGATTCTATCATTGTGATAAAAAAATTCCGTGGCAAATTTCCTATGCCTTCCCTCTGTCCTGTTAGAATTGTTGGTAAAATAAATCCCCATTTGGATCTTTCTCATCAAACTGCTGCAGTCTTCAAATGGAAATAGATCAATATAATAAAAATAAAGCAAAAATACACAACTGTATTTCATATAAATAAATGCATCAATACAGCCTAGTAATCCGCCTTTGGATGTGCTGTATGACACAATTGCAGAATGTATTCACAGTTTACCAGAAATAAAGTTAATTCAGTAAGAGACTGTATTCAAAGATCATTCCATGGAAGGACCATGATAGCTTTGGGAGAATATGGGCTAGGTCTTAGCTCATTACTTGCTAGTTTGTTGGGTTTTTTTTAGTTCTACACATTTTAAAGCTGAAAAGGGACCATGAAATATTAAAGCAATTATTGAATCAACTGATTGACTGGCCACTGTCTCATTACTGAATAAACACCAAAAAGGCCGATAAGACATTTAAAGCTCAAAATATGAAACAGCGAAGTATGAGAAGTATCTGTACTCAGTGTGTCCTATTAACACCGTGTTTATTTCCTTTTTACAAAAAATAGAAATAACAACAGACAAAACATACTAAAAAAAAAATCAATGCTTTTGCCTTGGTCTCGCTGAGGAGCTGAGCAGGCAGAGTCCTGGCTGAAACTTTGACAGTATATGCCATTGACAAAGGGAAATAAAGATATATGACAATATATCCATGCAAGACACAAAGTACAAAATGTGTTCTGTGGCCCAACAAACATTTTGGAGGTTGCCTGTGTCATAACAATTTTCAAATTGTTACTTTTGCACACCCATGCCTTTACACAGCACAGCGTACAAACAAGTTACATATACACATATATCATAAAAAAGTTTTGTATATGGTCTAACTGCTACAAATTAAGGCATCCTAAGAGCTGCTGTTTTGCTGGTGAGGGTTATGTCTCATATTAGTGTTTCAAAAGGATATGTTTCAGATATTTCAAACAAAGTGAGACATGATGAAATATGGTTTAGAGGAAGAATTCCTGCAGCTCTGGCTCTTCAGTATTCTTTCGACTGTCGGATTTCCAGCTCTTCCCATTGACATCATCATGCCTAGGGAGAAAAAGAAGAAAATTACTATGGTAACACCAGCAATATAGAGAGATTTGCCCTGTGTTTGTATACCTTGTTTTATTCCCTTTGCCAGTACTGAATCCTGAATTAATCCTTCTGTCCAGGTTTATTTCTCTCAATATGCACTACATAAAGTATTTTTAAATACTGTGGATTCTTAACTGACTTTCTTGTAGCTCATGTTCTGAAATCAAAACTGGCAACCTATGGGACGATGAGGACCTTTTAAAGTCACGGCATTAATTAGGACACTGTAGTAATGTTCTGGTAATAATGGACAGAATGTCCAAAAATTACTTGTCCTTTAGAGAAAAGAACCAAGATCAACTGAAAAGATTTATGAGACATATCCTGTTTGTTTCTGACTGAACCTGTAAGGGAATAATCTATTCCCTGTTAATGAACATCAAAGAGAAATTAAGACTTTCAGAAGGTGTTTCATTGGACTGACTCTATATATAGAAGATGGTTGGAAAGACTACAGGAAAAATGGGGCCTATATCTATATTTTACCTATATTTAGGTAAAATCTCAATGTAAATAACTAAGTTTTTGTTAGATATCAGACAAGGATAATATCTTTATAGTGTGTCTTCATTTCCACACTAGGAAAACTTAAATTGAAGGAAAAAGAAATTCTATTGTGTTTGAGATGCAAATGATGGCTTGCCAATTAAAGTAGAGAAGTTAAACACTAAATAATTATAACACTCGGTTTCTTCACTTCCTTTCATATGTCCTTGTTCTAAACTCCCAGTATATTTCCTCTCCAATTAACCTTCCAGGTGAAGGATATTTGATTGAGAATCCAGTCCACAGCAACTTTCCAAAAGGTTAAAAGGCTAATGTTTAGTTATTGCTGCTGAGCAGCAAAACTCCTACAATACAGTCATGACTAGCTGGTTTGCTGCTGCAAAGGACAGATACTAGCGGAAGGTTAAAATGCCACAGCAAAGAGCAAATGTATATGATTAAAAAACTTGCCTAAAACTCATGTATTTGTGAGCCTGTTTCTTATAAATCAGAACAGCCTTATTCCAATGTACATTCACCACAGAGAACCAAATATGCCCAAGAGACTGATATTTAGGATGCTTAGATAACCCTGTGGTTACTTCAGGATGTAACAGAAACTGACTTTCTCAGGTACCACAGCTGTGGATCCTAATAAGCATCTTTTTTTTTTTAAATCCCCTTCATTCATCTAATTTACTGTTGCCACATACGCAAAGCAAAAGACATAGAATTGAACTAGAGGAGGCAGAATTTGTAGGACTGAATTTGAAGAGGTAAAAAGGAGTACTAAATTTTTTTGTGTACCCACTTCTTGGCACTTAACATGCATTGCCGTTATCAACAGTATGTTTAGATTTAACCATGGAGCTTTATTAAAGTGTGTTTTTTAAGGGTAAGACAATTTGCATTGATTAACTGCTGCATTAGCTTAGACTTGCAGTGCTGAAAGATCCTGTTGGTGAGTCCCCCCATGCAGAATCTCACTCAGTACTGCACAGGCCCTGTTCTGCAGCTCTGCAGCTGCACTATGACATCAAACAGGATAACTTTTAGCTGAGGTAGATGTAACTAGGTGACAACCCTCAACAGATACGTCCTTTTACAATTGTACCTGGTGACCTGAAGTGAATGTATTGCCAATGTCACTAACTACAACCCAAATTTCCAATACCTTATTGTGCCTGTGTTACCACAGAAATACTAAACATCCTCTTATGCAACAGGCACTGATGGGTAAGTTCATAACAGAACAACCACAAATTTTCTGGGACAAGGTCTAAATTATTTTCATATTGACTTTATGCTGGATTAGTTTGAATTGTAACTATTTTATCAGACACAGATAAGCACCCTTTTTCTAGAGCACACATGTAAGTTGTAATTTCTTCAGCACTAGGAGTGGGAGTGGAGTTTCTGTTAGTTTAGATGTACTTACTATTTCAGAAGCATGCCCACTTTACTCTCTGAGAGAAACACCATGGTAGAGTCTGATGATTGCCCCTGACATCCAAAGCAATTTTTGCCCCGATAGCTGCATCAAATATGGGGTTTAGTACTTATATGGTGCTTGCTTTATGTATTCCAGTTCTCAGATGATCTAAAGTGTGGGAAAGAACTGTTCACTAGCACACATGTAAGACAGAAAAAAGTAACAAGCATTTGCTTGTAACTATAGCACACAAAAAACTAACCAGTCCTTCCAAAAGGAGAAAAATACTCCAAGGCATCCTACACATCTGAAATTTACTCCAGGGCTTTAAGAAAAATAGAGTGTATCAAATTTTAAAAGGACACTAGAAAATACTATACAGTCCTCTACTATTGTGCTGTGACCAATCTGAAAAAAGTAAACTACAAAGCTTTCATGGGCTTGGGTGCAATGAGTGAAAAAAAAATTAAACAAGCAAAACAAACTGAGGATGAAGTAGCTGGAAATCGGGGGACAGGAATGTCATCTGACTGAAGGTAGGTTTTCTTATAATGACTTCAGGTTTCAGTATACGCTAATAAAATCCACTGTATAAGGGCTTAGAGTTGAAATGATCTGGGGACTGTAACCAGTAATATAAGCCCCGCAAGATAACAATCTACAAAGGTTTAAAACACAAAAGGCTGCACTGTTTTCCAGAAAGGTTCATTTTCAAAATAGCTCTGAAACAGTAATTACACAGTCTCCCCAGACCATCCAGGGAAATCTCAGACACCGTCCAGGGGCTGTAGTGCACATGATGGTTACATTCTATTATTTAAATTTCACAGGCTATAGGGCAGCATGCAGAGGAGTAGTGACAGTCACCCATTTTACCATTCAAAAATCACAGCACATACTAAACAACACCACGAAGGCTGGCTTTGAAGCTCTGAGAGCCTTCAAGTCTGTGTTGATTTCTGAAAAGCACAATGCTTCTTTCATTCTTAGTTGATTTTTAGAAACCTTATGCCACAGACTAGCACACAACTTGCCCACTTCTGCCCTAATCTGTGAGTACATTGTCAGCCTCCTCAAGCTGTGCCCCTACTGCACTCTGATCCTTGTTCCCTACTCTCTGATCTTCCACATGCCCCACTACCATGGGGACAGCTTCAGGACATGGTGGCTGGAACACCAGTGCCTGGAAGGACAGCCAGTTCAGGCCCAACCTTCACCCTCCCAGCAAGTGACTCTGCAGCTCTGCCGAGCTTCCAGACCTTTCCTGTCCCTTGCTGCTTCTGGAGAAATGCCATGCTGCCAGGGATTTCTCACACCAAGACCATTTACACACGGCAAAACTGAGTTACAGCAACCAGCTACATCTGGGAGATGGCTTTAACATCAGAATGAGATTAATGGTCTCATATCGCTCCATGGTCTGGACAGGCAGCTGAGTGTTTTGACTGGATGCTTCCCACTGATGCTCCCTCATGCTGCTGCTGTGCAGCCAGTTTTCTGCACTGCAACTTCCCACTTTATTTTCAGGAGAGAATGAAACCTCTTGGAAACCTTACAGTTCTGCTTCTGGTTTCCTACACATAGTGCCAATGACTTCAGAACAAGACTTTCATTTCCATTACAGAAACTGAGTTTTTAAGTATGGGAAATTCCTGGCATTAGAACACAAACTAACAATAACAAAAAAGTATTAGACGTTTAGAAAAGAGTAACCTGAAAGTAATTTAGGATCCCAAACTGCAGAATGACTAATTTATAATTTTCCAAGAATATCTTCAAATATATAATTTTTGTGTGAATAGCTATCAGTTCTAGGCCCAATGAAAGGATTTATATCTCAGTTTAACAGAAAACAAATTATCATCACAAGAACTTCTGAGTATTTAGAGTTGAATAAAGAGACAGGTAACCTTTACAAAGAATTTGCTTATAAATCAAACACACATTTTGTCAAATGTCTTTATAGACCTTGAGGGACTGGTCTCTACCTGCCTGAATAGTCCTGGTGGAAAGGTCTAAATTAAGGAGTTCGAACACAGTTAAAATTACCAGATGTTTTTAAAAAAAAACGATTCTGTTTCAAAGTCTAAGGGAGAGTAAGAAAAATGTGTGAAAATAGGAGAGTACCAGACTTATAGTACACTGTTCTGTCTCATGTTCTCTGTACTCTCCATTTAGAGGTGAACTGTGGTCTTTTTGCTCTCCTCATGAGAGGAAATTTAATTTCCATTCTCATCTGGTACTTGATTTTCATTCAACAGAGGCTGGATACTCAGCCAAAGTGCACTATAATCCCCCGCGGATTGACAAGTGTGAATATTTTCTATACTTGCTTGGAACTGAAATACTGTAGCCAGTTCAATGGTGACATCAACAGAAATCCATCATAAATTTCTGCTTTCCCAGGAATTCAAATGTTCATCTGTTCATTTATTTCCCTTTTTGTGCATCGATCAATTCCAGTATTTCAGTTATGAATAATGTTAGCAAACACATGCAATTTGAGAAAACAAAGCAACAGAGATGCTAAACATCACCATGCGTAAGGACATACCAAGCAAAGTTACAGAGAAGTTCTTCATTCAACGTGCTAGAAGAAAGACTGGTGTAGCTCAAGTAAGGACCCTAAGGAAGTACAACATCATATCAGTTAAAAACATGCACTGAGCTTAACACATGCACAGCATGGAAGTCTATTGAAACATGCAGTCAAGTAGCCACAACAACATTCTAACAGATTTCTTCTTGAGTCAGGAAATGAGACTGAATCTGTTACCTCTTTGAGTTGTGGGCTGCAGTCCTTTGGGTTGGTATGAAAATGTACTCTTCCCTGCATTATGATGTTGGCAACAATGACATGCAAAGATGGCCTTTTCACAGACAACATGCATTTTACAGTGCAAGCCTGTTAGAATTACCTCATCCAACTCTTCACATTTCTTAGGGAACTATGAAAAGTGCTCAGGACCTCACAATCTATCAGAAAATGTTTCAAGACAGACTGTCTTTTCCTCCCATCATTAAAAAATCTGAACTACTCTTAAAAAAACCCTGTCACTGTGTTATGAAAATGCTTTTATGTTAAATTGACTGTCAACTAGATGGTGTATGACCTCAAAGGGTTGAATCAGTAGTCCACACTGTGATTCTGAGTAAAGTTCAATAAATGCATTTTTTTTCTTCAAATTAGCCTGTAAGGTCTCCTTTGAATTTTTCATTTCGTATCTTATTCTGCTGCAGCCCTACTGTTCCAGCCATACCACTAATATGGACTGCTCACTGGCTACCACTTCTCTTTCCACTGTTTCTTTTCCATACTAACTTTGCCTCCTCTTTACCTAAGATTTTCCTGTGTTTTTCTCTCATTACCTTGTCATACTTTTTACAGTATATAATTCACTCCTCCTCCTCCTCCTCGCATTGGCCTGCTTTATGTTCTTTATTTCATCTTGAAATTATTCTTTCACCTCATGTCTTTCCATCCACTCCTTTCCTCCCACCCTGTCTTTCACAGAGGATTAAATCATCTACCATTCCCTCTCAATCAACTCATTATTGTATCTCCAGATGCTTGCACTTCTCTCTGCTCCACAAATACAGTGTACTCAGAGTTATTTCCTAACTCTGCCTCTTTTATTAATACTGTTTCTTTTTTCTTGGAAGATACATTTGTTCAAAATATTGTCTCCTTTCTTTTGAACAAGGGAGCCAGCCTCTAAGTGGAGACACCCCTCTTTCTTTTGGGATCCTAGAAAGGACACTCTAGTAACAGCAGAGGGACTATGATCTGGATGCAGTACATTTTACTACAGACCAACCATATGTGCTGACACAAGAAGACTGTGGGCCATCAGGAGAGAATGGGCAAAGAAGGCTGGGTACTGACAGCTTCAATACCTAGGGGATGGCTTTAGCTCCCTCATAATCAGGAAGCACCATTTCTGCTATTTTTTCCTCTTTATATTTTACCATTTATTTTTACCCCATTGGCCTCATCAGTCTTGGCTATAGGACAGGACAGGGCTAGTCCTTCAGCTAGTTAGTCCTTAGAGATCCCAAGGGTTCAGGTGTGACATTCTCATTGTATGACTTGTCACTTGGAGCAACACCAAACATCATTTCCAGGTGAACCACATCTCTGCGGAAAGCTTTCAACAAAGAACATGTGAGTCACGTTCACTAAGAGTATGGACTCTGTACACAAGCAACACCTGCCATTCCTTGGAAAAGCCTTCCAAAATTAAAAACAGCCTACGGGCTTTGTGCAGGTCAAATACGGTAAACTATTTGTGTGCACTGTTTTACTATAGTAGGGCAGGAGGAAGACGCTGATTTATTACTTAAAGAGGCAAGAGGAAAAAAAAGGCCCTTCCTCCTTTCAGCACACTCACTGGCTTGTTTCTTCCTTTTGTGAGAGCTGCTGCATTTCCCTTGCTGTCTGTTGTCTTCCTTCCTAATGAGGTAAAAGGCAGCGTTGATGAGGTTTTGATCAGGTTTGCTGCTTGACAGTTGTTGTTGTTATTTTGGTTGCCACTCAGTGTCTCCATTATGGATCGAAAGGTTCCAAAAGGCCTTTTCAGCTGGTCCCCCGCTGGCTTCCCAGAGCAGGGTGGAGCCCTCACGAGTCCCTTGCCTCGGTCTTTCTCCTTCTCCTCACTTAGTTCTGACTCTGCTAGCTCCTCCTGCACCACAGGCTCCTCAAAAGTCACTCGGAGTTTCAAATTTTGGGAGGTTCTGCGCTTTGAAGATGGAGACTTGAGAGCACTCTTAGGGCTGGTGGCAACTTTTTGAGCAGTGGCACTCTCTGTGCAGGATGATGAGTTGTCTCCACAAAACTGGCTCTGAGGTACAGTACCAGACTGATATGGGGCTTCATTGTCTGGATCGCTGCTCTCTGAAGTTGGGGATGGGCTGTGGCCATCCACAGACTTAGAGACCCTGATACCAAAAGGGAAGCGGCGCCCTGCTGCGGAAGTGTGTTTCTTAATCATCAGATGCAAACTCTCTGTGCTCTCAACACTCTCCACTATGGGCTGAGGCCTTGGCTTGTCAGTTCTTTTCACAGGGGTGTTCTTGTCCTCACAATTAGCTGAGTCTGTGTCAGACTCACTGAGTGACCTCTGCATCAGTTGCCTTAGTCTGGCTAACTTCAGCTCCCTTTTCTCTGGCAAGATCTTCTTCACGTTCTTGGAGGATGCATGAGCATCCTGAAATTCCAAAGTCAGCTTTTCCTTCATACAGACGTTTTCAGAGATTTCCTTCCCCAACAACTGGCGCAAGATTTTATCTGAGTCCTCATCTTTTATCTTGGCTCGAGTGCGACTAGAAGTTCCCAAGCTGCCAAGAATCTGAATCCCATCTTGGGTGTTCAATTTACTTTTTGGTGGAGACAATTCCTCTGCTTCAGATGGTTTCCACTGGGGTTTGCCAGAAGCAGGAGAAGATGGTGAACTTTAAGGAAAAAAAATAAAAAAGAGGAAATATCACAGCCAAATTAATGCACAAATAAAATGTGAAACTGCCCTTTCCAGTGTATGTCTGTCTCAGTTTACTGTTATTTAACCTTTACGTCGCTACTCACAAGGAATTCATTACTATGATGTCATAGTGAATATTACACAGAGAAGGATGTAACCCTGCTTCCATTCCTAATTAGGATTTGAGTCTCTTCACTTTCTCTTACAAAGAAAACTCCTTAAAATCAAAACTTAGAATGGTTATTTCAATGCCAAAGATGAGTTTCTGAAGAAAATGTTAGAGAAGCTACTGTTACCTACCTGTTGACATTTTAAAAGGTGAAAAAAGCCCACAAGGCCAAGTACCTACTATGTAAGTCTCATCACAATGCAAAGATAGCATATTCTAAATACTGTGAAAGTACCAGCTCTCTGCATAGCAATGATTTCATAAATCTAAACTTCATCTGGTATTAATAATAGCGATGTAAGACCTCATAAAAAGTCAGGGCCATTTGCACTCAAAACCTTTTCAGATATGAAATACTGAAAAGCATGAGAAAGGTGACATGAATTTATTTCAGTACTATTAGAATAATAAATTAAATGTAGAACTCCAAATGTTATGTAGTGAGGAAAGAGCCACCTCAAGTAAGTCTGATTTTCAAAGAACGTAAATTGCAGAGACCAATTTTTCCCTATGACATATGCCAGAGCTCATAATACTCCACACTCTTATTTTAAACCATATTTCCTCTAAGCAAGGGTAAGGTGACAAAATTAAGGTTAGTGTGAGACAGTGAATTCATAAATTTAATTTCTTTTTTGGCAATCAACTTCTACTCTAATGAATGCACAGTTCTCACAGTGTACAGTATTCACATGCCTATACTAGTAACCCCATCTTCAACTCATTTTGTGCTTTTTCTCCTGCAGCAAACAAACTGAAACAGACACTGAAGAATATGTGTGTATCTATAACAGACAAAGGGATAGGTTAAAGGATAGGTAAAAGGGATAGGTTCTCCTTGACCTGCAACTGGCTCCTTTGATGATGATGACAACCAGAAGTGAGTTCTAGCTGGAAGGAAAAGTAGTGGCCAGCTATGAAACACAATCTTAAATAACAGAGTATCATTTACAGACTTGCTCGCTTAATTAAAAAGATATTGAAACCTATCCTTTTACAGGAATTAATGAATGATGAGAGATCAGCTCTCACAAGATGCAATCTCAAACTGAAAGTAAAACAGCCCTGGAGCTCACCAGTACTCAGATGTGAGACCACTTGGAGAGACCAATCATCAAATATCATAGAAAATGAGCTAGAAGGCAGCATTTGGTCCCACAGTGCCTGTTGAGAGGGCGGACAGGGAAGACAAATGCCATGATTTTTTTTTAAAAAGGACAAAACAACTCTTTCCAGCGTGGTTCTCTACTTCAGCAGGAGTTTGGAGTTTACATCCCTTTCCTAGCTCCAGCCATCGATGCCTACAGAAGTTTTTATGCTGTCTTGGTACTTCAACAGTAGCTCCCTATACAAATGTGAAACAGGGAGAAGTGCTGTATATGTCTCCCAGAAAGGAAAATTAATTAGAACACAATGATAAACCAAGTTCCATTTGCATGTGAATTCCTGAATTCATTTCAAAGTCTTTAGAGTCCTATCAGAAAGAAGTTGTGTGCTTGCAGGCCTTCCATGCATCACACTGGAAGTCTGTCATAGAAATCAGAGGGATATGTTAGCAGGCTCTGAATCTCTGAATTCAGCCCTCTGTCTTTACTTTCCTCCTCTTTAATGTTACACAGTTTATGTCAATTTCTGGGAGTTCTAACAGGGTATGTAAACAATACATACATTTCTGGAGTTCTGGCCTTTTATACAAGCTATTGCAGGCTAAAGTTTTAATGTGCCTAAGAATTCCTATTAATCTGAAAATAGATTTTGTTGGTAACTGGGTTTATGAATTATTGCTGTTAGTAATGTCTGGTGAACCACCATAACATAAAACTACAAAATTTCTAGGGGTTCTTAGCATCCTCTGCTATTCACCTAATACAAAATATATTATATTCCACTGTAAATCTGATTTTTGCTCTGTTGAGTAACAGGGACTATTCATTTCATGCTCAAAACTTCCAATATTTACACAACATTGCACACTGCCAAAATCTAGAAGGTCAGCTTCAAGCACATGAGGTAAAACAACCCACACTTACTTCACAGAACACATCTACCACAGCTTCTGCCAGTAACTGCTGTACCATGAAATTGTGCAAATCCAAACTGCTATACAATTCCAGTCGCCTTACCTGGGGGATGTGGGCAATGACTTGCCCTCTGACCACTGGGCTTCTAAAAGCTGCTGGAGTTGGTTCTGTAATGTCACACGTTCCACCGTCTGCCTGCAAGAAAACATTAAGACTGTTTACGTTGAATTGTAAAACTGTCAGCATCAGTAAGCTACAGGATAAATGATACTACCTGCTCAACTCTGTATTCCAGCAAGAGTGGGATCATAAGCAGCAGTTAGTGGAACTGAGAGGCTCACAGAAAATAATAGGCCAGTAATAAAGCTATGGCAGGGCAAACTTAGGGCCACTAGGTTCCTAATTTTTGTGTAAAGGAAATGGAAAGGGACAGATTAAGAAGTCACTTCCTACATTTGGTGGATGGCTTTTACTCAGGTGAACAATAGTTCAGACAACTGCTCTCTCCTTTTCTACCTGCAAAAGGAGAAGTCTTTTCCCTTGGAAGGGCTGGTCCAAGCTTCTTCAGCTGCAGGATGGAGTTAAGTGTGACCTCAGTATATTCAGGGGAGTAGGAAAAAACACATCTCCTCGCTGCCCAACCTATCTCTATCTACTGCAGATTATCATTTTCATGCGATGTTTTGATCTACACTGCTTTGCAAATTCTTTTAGAGACAAATATTTAAATAATGGTAATAGTAGGTATAAACCAGTAACATGAAAGTGACATCAATACTAGAAACCACATTTGCCATTGGACTGCAATCATAGGTTTTGTTATACTACCTCCTACTTCTCTCCATAGGAAGGACTCAGATGAACCAAGATAACCTGCAAACTTTCAAGCAGTTCTATGAAAATGAAGGAATAGATCAATTTGCCATGAAAAGTCCTTTTCCCTCTCCCTGCTCCTATCCAATTCAGACCTTCCATTTTAGCATCAAAACATCCCTTTAGCTTTTTGACCACAGCAAACAACATTCAATCTTGTTTAATGACCTGTAAGTTCCAGCGCCTCTAAATCATGCACAGACAGATTTATTGGGAAACTGCTAGAAAATAAGAGCCTTACAGCTTTTTGTTGTACATATGTACATATGCTTTCACCTGGAATACAACTGGTACATTTCGTTTTAATCCTTGGACCTGATCAAATGACCATGAGAAAATGACTATTTATCTGCTTCTCCCAGGCTCTGCTGCTGTTGCTGTAGAAGGAATGTTTTTAGTACTTTTCTTCTTATTGGATCTGCAGAACTCATACAGTTCTCTGCCAGTGAGCTGGACTTCTTCCTAGCTCACATGCCATCAGCAGAAGAGTTAGCTGAGTTCCAAAGGCAGTCTTTATAATTGGTAATGTCAAAGCCAGAAAGAATCCAGATGACTTTTTAGACTCGGGTTTGTATTTCCAGGGCTGGCAGAAAACAAATGTTTTACTTTTAACATGTCAGAGTGAATCTGAAAAGCGCTACAGAAATAAAGTCAGATCTTGACATACTGCCCTGCCATCACATTTTGCAATACAACCATGCTTTATGTAGATCCTTTCTTCCTTTAACTTTCCATCTTACTTCCTCTTGCCTACACACTTCCTTAAACTATTTTAAAATGACTCCTAACATCTGTCAGCTTTGGCTAATATTCTAAGAGCCAGAGAAATTTTGAGATTAGATTTTGACACAATTTATCTGTTTTATTTGTCTTTTATGCTTCCTTCACTTTCTATTTCTTAATATCTAAACAATGTAGTTAATAGCTTCTTATGCTTTTAGCTTTAATGGAATCTCTCTCACCTCTTCTGCTGAGTTAATGTTCTCATTTCACTTAAGTGTTTTATTGTGCTAAAAGAATTTAAGTTTTCTTCATTTTCACAGTTCAACTGTTTAGTAAATAGCTCACAGAAACCCACATGTCCCAGTAGCACTATCCATGAAGATACATAACATGCACATATAAAGCTAACACTGAAAACAAAAGATTGCAACTTCTTGGAATAGCAATACTGTTAAGCATAACATTTAGGAGATAAGAACATTGTAGCTTCGCAGGTAAGAATGTATACTTATTTTATGATATTTAATGTCCAAATTCTGAGGGTCTGGGGTTAGACAATGTTCCCAGAAAGTAATATGGAAGGACCCTTCTGTGTCTACTTAGATAGCTGAGGATCCCAGATACCTCCTAATAAAACCAGGGAGCTCAGTAACCAAGCAGGGAACAGCTTGAAGCACTGGGCTCTACTGGAGTGCCTCTAACAGAATGTTGCCTTACGTGTCTATTTTGTTTCCAACAAAACAAGAATGGACACTCTACAAAGCAGAAAGTAAAACAGCTTACCTAAGAAAAAAAAGATTGAGCACTGTAAAGTTTCAACTGTGTTTCTTACTATATATCTAAATAGCACTTGCTACCATAAATTAAACCAAACCAACAAACAACATAGCAACATGTACACACCTTACCATACAACTACAATAATTTTTTATTCAGCTAATTATAAAGCTACTCCTATGAAGTTTCAGGAAAATCATGGATTTTGTTTACAGAACACAGAAAAGTGGTGGCAATGGAGGATAAACAACCACGGTCTCATCTTCATCTTTTGACTCATGGTTTGCTTTGGTCTTTGCCTTGCCAGAGGTCTTGGCTTGACAGTGTATCAAAAAGGTCAACAAGGGTCTCATTCATTAATTGCTTTGCATGTCCAGGTCCATAAACATAGGACAGTGTAACCTTTTTAGAATGCAGGTGGAAGAGGCTGTCTTCAAGCAGCACTGTAAAAGAAGACTAGAAAAGCGCTAATTTTACATTATTAGTTCTGACTTGGTCTCTTCAGGCCAGAAAAGCCCAAACAAGCTAATGTTACCAGTGCTGGAAAACATGTATTTGTGCAGGTAGCACTATTCTATACTGCCTACTAAGGGTTTTTTTTAGACTGATTCATCAGTGAGGGAGTAACTAAGATTCTATTACCTATGAAGACCTCGGGAAGTTAAATAAAAGCCAAAATTTTGTACAGAATCTGTGAGAAACTTTTGTGATTGTCCTAAGCATTTAGTTCAGAAAGTCCAACTGGATTGACCAAGCTTCTATAATTAGCAAGATATGTAAACCAAAGCTTTTGTTTTGAAGCCAGTAACAGCAGTGTTTGTGGGTCACTTTCCTTTTACCTATGGAAAGTACTGCTTTGTTCCTTCCCTCTTTGGGGGAAAAGTCCAATTAACCCTTTTGTGAAGATCCAGTGGAACACTTGTAGTTTCCACTTATTTTCTTCTTTCAAATACAAAGGCTTTTCTGTCCAAAATGAGACTTAGACTGAGCTCAAAAGGTTTTGCTTTACTCCTCTTTTTTTGTTAACTGAGCTGCTTTGGATCAAAGAGCTAAATGATGTGAAGACAGGCAAGATGTGATTTTTTTTTGTTTTAGTTTTGTGTCTGCTTTTCAGGAATGGCTCCAAAAGTGTGATGGATTAGGACAATTTCTCTCTAGAACTGCTCTGTGTTGCCTTGATGACTGGAAGAGCTAATAAAAAGAGAATCATAGAATCACAGAATGCAAAGAATGAAAGATGGTACTTCTTTCTTTGCTTTAGGACCTTTGAAGGTAGGTATAGCTAGGTGCTGGTATAAGAAAGTTTCTGTGCTGCTTTTCTTGCATGACTTCAACCATTGAAGTATTCCTGTGGTTGGATGGACACAGTGTTATCAGAGAGAGGTTCTTATCACTGGCTAATAAAGTACCCAGAATAAAAGAAGATTGTATGACCAGTTCATGTCTACAGCAGCTGAGGGAAGGCTGGGAAGCACATAAGACCTTTCTGAATTGATATTCACCATCCGAGTAATCTACCATGACACAATCATAACTCCTCCGCATCTAGAAGAATGTCCATTAATAGCAGAAGAAGCAGGCAGAGAAGATTCAGGAAAGCCAGTTCAGTTGCTGAAGTTGCAGCTAACAGTTTGAAGTGACTGAGACTGTAAACTGGACTTCCATCTGTTGACAACTGATACTTTCAGGATTTTCAGAGGTGCTGTAGGCAATTAGTTCTCCTACTATGCTAGAGGTAAGGCCCCTTGAAAAGCTTCCCCAGGCACCAACTTCACACCATCCTTGGATTTTTATGCAGGACGGGACTGCAAAATTGGGCAGGAGTCTTCTTCCATCATCCCTTCTGACTCCTCAGCATGATCCTCTGAACACAGTCCACAGCTTCTATGAGAGCCACTCATGTCCTGAGGCTTGCAGCCCAGAGAGATACACAGAAGCTGTTCCTTGAAGCACAAACTATAATATTTCGCTGCCTCAGTAAACAGCAACAGGGATGCAAAAGTCTCACGTGTCTTTGCAGAAGACGAAGAAAAGGCTTCTGCTGCACTCACTGGAGCAAAATCTGTAGCTTAAAAGAAATAAGCTGCTGAAGAGAAGTAGATTTAACTCCAGCTGAGATAATCAAAAGACCCCATCAGGAGCCAGATAAAAATAACTTAAATGACTTTCTATGCATGCATTCTGTGAGCTGAGAAGGGGAAGACATGGAAAAGTGTTAATGTTTTTGTCAGGCAAGTAGAGTATTCTATGGGTATAAAGAGCCTGCTGACATAGGAAGTCTTTTGTTTCAGTATGAGACATAACATACCAAGTACCAGGTGATCACTGAACAGAACTGAAACATAGAGAGTCTGAGGTTGCCATTTCTACTTCCTTGTCTCTGTGCTTTTTTTCTGCTGACTTATGGGGAAAAATAATCTCATTATATATTGACATGAGTCAGAGGCTAATGCAGGCTACTCAGGAAATGCCCCATATTCTGATTTGGGTTTTTTTTTTTCCTTTATAGAAGTTGATTTGTATATTTTAGTATTTCTCAGCAAATGAGCCAATGTGCCAACTACAAAACACTTGGTACCTTGAAATGTCCAGTGAACAGTGTTAGAATGTAAAATGATGAAAACTGTGAAAATCACAATCCTTAGTTCACTGTTTGCATTTATTGGGATATAAACATAAAATTAGATATCACAAAGAGAAAACGCCTTTATAATAGAAAACTTAAGAGGTGCTAAGATAAAAATAAGCATACTTCAAACACAGGAAGGTATTCTGTAATGACAGAGAGGACTGCTACTACATGCTCTTTTTGCTGTAAAAACACTACACCAAAAATGAATTTACAATACAGATGATTTTTACCCTTATTTTGAAGATAGCCAGTTTGAAACTAATGATGATATGATTGTAATGGGTTGGCCACAGTTGGCAGCCAAGCACCCACACAGCACATCTCTTGCTCCCTCTATCTCTCAGTTGGATATGGGCAGAAAATAGGAAGAACAAAGAAAAAAAATTGTTGGTCAAGATAAAGACAGGGATATCACTTGCCAAATATTGTCATGGGAAAAGGAGTCTAAACTTGGGGAATTTAACTTAATTAATTTCCAATTAGCATAAATATTTCATTATTGATTCAGGTACTAAAAATACAAAACGACAGACTTTTAGAACATTTTTACAGGCTCAACTTCACTCCCAGGTTCACCTGCACTCCAAGCCCCTCCTCTCCCTCATTCTTAGGCTTCACACCAGACACCTCTCTTCCCCCTTGTCATAGCTGCAGGTTAGCTCCAGTCTTTTCAGTGAGACAATGAGCAGCACAGGTCAGGTTTACATGTAGCAGTTTCTGTCTGCTGCTCCTTCCTTCTCAGTTTTTTGGTAGCTCTAATGTGGGTCCTTTAAAGGCTGCAGTCCATTCTGAGAAGCACCATCTCCAATGTGGTATTATCCATGGACTGCAGTCCTTTCCAGGGATGTACCTGTTCTATCATGGGTACTCCACTGGCCACAGTCCCATTGCAGTAGCATCTGTTCTAGCACAGTGCACCTCCTGCTGCTCTAAGCTTGCTGTTCTGTCTGCTTGTCATTCTTCTGTTCTCTACCCTTCTCTTTTCCCCTCTGCTCTGGCATTTTATGCCCTTTCTCAGGTATGTTTTCACAGAGATGCCACCAACTTGGTTGATGGACTTAGCTGTGTCCTGTGGTGGGTCTTTTGCAGAGCTGGCTGGAACCCATTGTGTACTCACAGATACCTGTTCTCACAGAGACCACTCTTGCAGCCCCTCTGCTAAGAGGGTCTTCTAATTTATACCCAGTACAATTACCCACAAGCCGCTTGCACAAAATGGTATGTGAATATAAGGAATATAATATATTCCATGTGAATATAAGAATGAACTTTTTCACGGTGAGGATGACAGAGCACTGGGACAGGCTGCCCAGAGAGGCTGCAGAGTCTTCTTCTCCGGAGACATTCAAAACCCACTTGGACACATTCCTGTGTGACTTAGTCTAGGTGATCCTGCTCTGGCAGGGGGGTTGGACTAGACAATCTTTCGAGGTCCCTTCCAACTCCCAATGCTCTGTGATTCTGTGATATGGTCTCCTCTAAATATGGGATTATCAGAAGTTCCCACTAGGTAGCTGTCAAGCTATCATGTATCTACGTTGGAACAACAACTCTGAGTCTTATGCGTCTGTTGACATCCTAACTCACAGTAACTGCACCTACAATAAAAGCAAGCGATTGCATAAATTCATGTTTCAAACTAACAGGCTTTTTTTACAGAAAGATTATTAAAAACCATACTGAAATAAAACCAGCTTCTATGAAGAAAAAACAGAACATATTTCCTGAGTAACCACTGTGGGCTTTGGTGACTTTCCAAGTCGAAAAAAACCCTTTCCATTATGCCTCCCAACAACAACACCCAGAACTGTAACTGCAAAGAGCCACCCACTGCATGTAAAAGCATGCTAAGTGAACAGAAATTATGATCAGTAATGATGTGATCCTAAAGTATACAAAGGGAAAGGGGCCTGGATTGCTTCATACATACCCTTTTCCACTCCCTTCGACGTTCAAAGCAAACTACCACAAAGGGAAGAGCTGAAAAGGTGAGTTGCTAAGGGTGAAGGGGCAAATGCTTAAGAGCAAGAAAGAGTGGAGAAGTAAGGTAGAAACATTACTTGAAAATGTCATATATATGAATCTGAAAAGAGACACTGCTAATAAATTGAAGGAAAAGTAGGGTATTGCTTCAAGAATGATCCCTCTGCTAACAATGAAATACTTACTCCTTCAGCTGCTTAGTTAGCTTGACAACCTGAGAGGCCAATGACATACACGTCTCCACAACTACTAAGTAGCGGGAGCACATGGTGTGCCCATGTCGCTCAGCACTTTGTGAAGGTTTCTCTCCCACATGGTTTTGCATGGTGACATTTGCTCCATATTCAACCAAAGTCTGTGAAAACATAAAAGGAAACATTAATACCTGTAGGTATAAGTCTCTGCTGTCACTTCTGGTCAACCATAAGAATGGCTGGATGCAAAACACTCCTGAATAAAATGCCTGAAATTTGTAGTCCAATCCAGTAATTCCCAAAGTTGGTCACAGACACGTCTGTTTGCAGCCTGAACTCAAAGCACATGCCCCTGAAATCTATCACTCAGGTGCAAGGGTAAGACAGAAGAGTGAGCTGCTGTTCAGAAGAACTATAAAAAGATTTTCTTCCCTCTTCTTCCCCTACAGTTCTATTCAATTTTTTTCTGTTAGTTTGTTTGTACAGCATAGTGCTACTTGTAGCATTCATACAATGAGTGGTACCACCAAATGAAAATGGAGAACTTTGGGTACCTATTGCTTTTCTCCTGAGCCCCAGTAATAAACTTTTTCAGATGCACCTGTCCATGCATTACTGAACTTTGTGCTAACTTTGCACATGGTAGAAAAGAAGACACAGGAAAGTGCAATTCAAAGGACATCTGTGCTAGGTAAGAGGTAAGGTAATCAGGGTCCAGGGCAATGGGAACACATTGCTACCCAGTTTACAGAGGGTGGTGATCATCTGTAATGGCTTATTAGGTCTGGTATATGTTCTTGGGATCTCTGCACTGCAAGGAATTGCAGCACACCCTTTGAATCTCATTTTAGGAGTGCCTTTGCTACAATATATGCTGACTCCTTTTGTGGTTTTGCTTTCTATTTCCTACTGCAGCAGAGTTTAGGACACACAACGTTGCAGTCTCAATGTCCTGATTCCTTAGCCAAGTGATGTTTGGATATAAGAGGTATGTCAGATACTTTTCCAACAACTCCTTAAGCTCATAAAGACCCAAATTTTCTTTTAGAGATACTCAAATATGCGTCAGCTTTTAGTCTTTAAGAAAAATAATGGTTTATACTCTAATGTATACCCTTGTGTTACCCACACTGCAAGTGGAGAATCCTAGCTTTTTGCTACAGAATCATACAGGTTGTGAGCATGACATCTGAGTTACCTCTGGGACTTTGGAATCCAGAGTGTTGTAAGGACAAAAGAAGTCTGTCAGGCTGACCCCAAGACATCCAACAACTGAGATAAAAATTTCACTCTTTCAGATCTGTTTGTGATAATGTTTTATGCACTGCTCACTTTATTTAAGAGCCTAGAATAGGACCTAAATGTTCTCAGCAATATTCAGACACACACTGCTCATAGTAGTCCAGAAAAAATTCTGAACAAATTCATAATGCATCCAAAAACTATGAGATCATTAACATTACACATACACATGCAGAAGAGGAATTGCATGGGTAACTCTTGGTTATTCAAGCAGAGCTGGTAAGCCACTAAGGACTGGAGTGGCCTTATTGACTGAGAACAGTATGCATGAGACCTCAGCACCTGCTGTCAGGAAACACTAATGTTGATCTGTCTGGTCTGCTAAATCTGCAACAGTCTTGGATGGCATGTCCATAAGTTTGGTTTAATTTGCCAATACAGAAGATAAAGAAGGGAGAGTTATGACCCTACAGAAAGGAGTGATAGTTTGGAACAACATAGGAGTGTCAGTTGCTCATAAACACAACAAATGAGAGGGCGAGGGAATCATTGTCAGCCTGTCACCACCTTTTGTAGTCTACTTAAAATCCTCCTGCCTCTTTTATAGCTGCTTTCTTTTTACGGGATTATTCACTTATACATTGCTTTAAATTAGGCTATAAGGTCACTGGACAGAGGACTTAGTTTCTCAGCAAAGCAAAACATCCACTGCACTTAAGGCTGCGAGGTGTTCATGATGTGACATTACTATTGTACATTTTTGTCGTCATCAGATATTTTCATGATTTGTTTCTCACGGCTTCACTTTAACACAAAATGCTTGTTGATTTGTGTATTTATCTACAATAAAATAATCTTGAGATTTCTAAGCCATTCAATTAAAGTTTGTTCTTAATGGGGAAAGCAGGGCTATTCTCTTTTTAGTTTAGTTTTATCCATGAGAACAGCCTGCAGATGTCACCACTGTTCAAAATCATATACCCTCATTTCTCCTTCAAAGGCACTGTGCATCTTGATGAGGCAGTGGTGAGTTAGCAACCCTAAGCACACACAACTAGTAAACCATAAACATTTATTCTAGCCATTTTTTCTAACTGAGCATAGCAACTGTGCACAACACAAGAATAAAACCAATAGATTCAGCACAGATGTGATGATTTATTTTATACTCATAAGAGTTTGTACTGGGTCCATTCCTGATGTCTTTAAAAGGAAGACATGCTCCATCAATGAGAAAATGCAGAGATGGTCATGTCCTCCAAATCTATTTGACTGTGTTCTTTCCAAGTCTATTCATCCAGCTAAACTGGCACATGGATTTCTTTTTTTATTATGAGAGATTCTCAAACAGGCTTTTATGGAGTTATGTTTTCTCTGTGCTGGATAAATAAACTGCAATTAGTAAGCAGCTACGCATCTGTAGTGCACAAATATATTCAGCACTCAAGACGTTAGCTAATGAGAATTGACTAGCTGTATTTCTTTTAGGCTTGAACTAATACAATTCTTCTGTATTTGCAGTGGCCTAAAAGGTGCTGTGGATCAGTTCCTGTGTGGTAACAGGATTAACATGTTTACTGACATGTATCTGAGTCTGAGAATTATTACTCCTTCGTAGACATTGTTTCTTCCCCTACTTGAGTCAATCACTTTGATTTCTATTTCTTGCCTTTCTGCCATGTCGTCATTTATCTTTTTATCTATTTTTCTCCAATGACTGATTTGTTTCTGGAGTACTTTTTGGCAATCTGCTGGAATAATTTTGTTATTTCTTCAAACAGTTTTCACTCAAAGTGCCGATAACACCAACTACTGAAATGTATTGTGACTCATGGTTCTAGTAACTTTCATGGACAAAATATTCATCTGCAATTCAATACAAAGATGAGATGCTTCATGTGGCTATCCACCTGCAGCTTTTTTGAGACCTGGAGTAAACACTGGTACCGTACAGAGGTATTCACACTGGTTTATTCAGATCTGGCTCCCAAAATTACTGTAGATGTGTAAGCCTTCTCAGCAAAACAAATTACCCTTTGCAGCAGGTCTGTGCAACAGAACTGTATTGATTTTAGTGGCCAAGGTTATGAATTCAGAATTAGAAATCAGCACCACATTGGACTGCTTAGCACAGATACACTCAAAGATTACAAGCCTGGAAAGTATGGTTTACTAAAGGTAGAAATCCTTCAAAATAGAAGAAAATTATCTTTTAGACTTTCCCTAAGCTGGAGAGCTACTATTCCTTGGAAAAAGAAACAGAAGGAAAATATCAGAACAGGAGGAAAAGTATGAAAAAAACTAAAAAAAAAAAAGCCCTGGCTGCCCTTTTGTAATATAAAAACATACACATTCACTGTTTATGTACAAACAACATAATCATCACTTCTTTTTGCGATAAAACACTTCAGGCTAACAATAACATGAAAGAGAATGGAATCCAGAGAACAGCTCTTCAATATTTAAATCTGAGTCCCACTAACTTAAGGTTCTTCCTTCCAGTATACATTAATGTATCAGTAATTATTCCCACTTGTAAGATCTCTGATAATCATTTTAATGGTTGTAGTCATTCGAGTTTGATGTAAGCATGATTTCTATTATAGATATCACTCTACCTGTATGCATCCTAGATAGCCATGTTGAGCAGCTATGTGAACAGCAGTATTTCCATCCTGGTCAACTTCATCCAGTGAAATCCCTTGTTCTTGCATAAACTGTAGAAGCCACAGAAGGATTTTCTCCTAGGAGGACAGGGAAAGATATGTCACAAAAACTAGAAAAAATTAAAATCTACTAGAGAAATACTGGTACTGCCATTTGTTGCTGTACGATGATTCCATGTTTTCAATCTCTCCTGCATTTGTAGAACTCCATGTATCTGGTTGTTTTTTCATTGTTCCCTCTCCCCCCCAAAGGAAAAAAGCCAAAATATTTTATTTGTTTTATAAAAACACGTAACAAGAAAAATGTGAGGACTCTAACACATTCTGAGAAACTGTACATTAAAAAGCATGTTTGACTGCATGTTGGAGGAAAGACCTGAGGCAGAACACTCTGTGTGTCAATCTGAAAATCAGCTTGTGACATTTGGTGAAACTTCACACAGTCTGGAAAATTAAAACAGGAGCATGAACACATGTATTGGTTTTACATGGGTTTTGGTAGTATGAGGGGCTATAGGGATGCCTTGTGTGAGAAGCTGCTGGAAGCTTCTCCCATGTCTGACAGAGCCAACGCCAACTGGCACCAAGACAGACTTGTCTCTTGCCAAGGCCAAGCCTATCAGTGATGGTTGTAGTGCCTCTGGGATAAAAGACTTAAGGAGGGAAGTAAAACTGCAACAGCAACTACATCCAGCGAGAGGAGTAAGAAGATGTGAGATGAAAAACCCTGCAGACACCAAGTACAGTGAAGAAGGAGGGGCAGGAGGTTCTCCAGGCACCAGAGCAGAGATTCCCCTGCAGCCCCTAGAGAAGACCATGGTGAGGCAAGCTGTCCTCCTGCAGTCAACAGAGGTCCACCATGGAGCAGATATCCACTTGCAGCTCGTGGGGAACCCCACACTGAAATAAATATATGCCCAAAGGATGCTGTGGGAAGCTCACAATGGAGCAGGCTCATGGCAGGATCCATGGCTCCATGGGAGAACCCATGCTAGAGCAATCTATTCCTGAAAGTCTGCACGCCATGGAAGGGAGCCATGCTAGAGCAGCTAGTGAAGAACTGCAGTCCGTGGGAAGGACTCATGTTGGAAAAGTTGGTGGAGGACTGTCTCCTGTAGGTGGGACCCCATGCTGGAGCAGAGGGAGTGTGAGGAGTCCTCCCCTTGAGGAGGAAGGAATGGCAGAGACAATGAGTAATGAACTGATCTTAACCTCCATTCCCCATCCCCTTGTGCCTCTGTGTGGAAAGAGGCAGAGAAAATTTGGACTGACTTTGAAGAAGAGAGGAGTGGAGCACAGTGTTTGTAAGCTTTGAGTTTTATTTATCATTACTCTGGTTTGATTGGTAATACATTAAATTAATTTTCCCAAGTTGAGCTTGTTTTGCCCATGACAGTTATTGGTGAATGATCTCTCCCTGTCCTTCTCTGCACCTGTGAGCCTTTTGTTATATTTTCTCCCTTCCTGTTGAGGAAGGCAGTGACAGAGTGGCTCTGGAGGGCACCTGGTCTTCAGCCTGGGTCAACCAACCCCAGCAGATCACAGAGCTGAACAGTTGTCTTCAAATCTATCATCATAACCCAGCTCTGGGCTGTTTTACAAGAGGAGAAGCAGCACAACTAAAAACAGGAAATCTCCCCTTCCTGAGCTCTCAGTTACTGACTAATGGACCCTTTCTTTACATGCGCCTACAAATTTGGAAGGATTGAGAGACTTGGACTGCAAAACTTGCATATGAAAATCTGAAAGGCGAAACTGAAGTTTCAACACAATTCTTAACATCCTTTTTGTGTGTATATGCTGGTGTAATACATATTTATGTGGGTATTCTTTTCTAATATTGGAGAGTTTATATATATGAACCAAGCTTATTTTATTCCTTACTTTCCCCAGCAGGTTTATTTGGAAAAATCTTTCTAGGAACCTTCCATACCTCTCCAGATTAAATTTCATTGTACCCTGCTGAATGTGATACATATTGAAAAACTAGAATTAATCTATGGATTATATAAATAAGTGAGGTCTATTAAAAGATAGCTGAGTGCAGCTGTCCTTCCAGTTATTGCACCTGAATAGCCAAGAAGAATCAACTACTTTCTTGTTTAATCCTTTTGTATTTAAGCACACATTTTTAATCTTTCGTTGGTACCTATCATGTCTTACACTGTCCAGAAGTTTCTAGTTCAAAAGGGCTTTGTAGATTCTAGTATTGGTGAGGCAAATACCAACCCACAGGCTTAACCTGCAGAAGATTATGAGCTGCAGTGATACATAAATACGCAATCGCGCAGTTAGATACATGGTTCTATAAGAGCGAAATAGTATTGAGAGCATGGCTAGGACTCTGAGTAGTGATCAGCTAGGAAAGGAAAATAATAAAAGTGAAGAAAGAAAATTATAGCTAGGAACCTAGAATATACACCTGTTTGGGGTTTTTTTTTGTTTGTTTGGGTTTGGGTTTTTTTGGTGTAAAAGCAGCCCAGACATTTTAGTATGAAGGAGGAGGAGGTGGGGATTTTCAAACTTCTAGGTCTCCTCCAAATGACTCTGCCCACTCAATCCCTGCTTACTAATTTAGAAGGCTAGTCTGTCTGGAACTTATCTTCTTCATATTTCCACTTTAACAGCAGATTTGTTTTTATTAGAGGTTGAAGGCATAGGTAGTTTTACTTCTCCTTGGCCGAAGGCCCAATACAGCTGACAGCCAGCATGGAGAGATGACTTCAGATCACATAACCCTTTTAAAATACTTTTGAGCAATTTCTCGAGATGCCTGCGGTGTTGGCCAGCAGTGAAGAAGGATTACACTACTCCTATGAATTGCCCTTATGTTTTAATAATTAAAAGAAAAATATTTTAGTAAAACTCCTCTGTAGAATTGGAAGACAACTATAGCTTTGAAATTATATATTTCTTTGAAACATAATAGGGACCAGAATGTTAAGCATGTTCTGTGATTTTATGATCACAATCTGTGTGGAACAAATGATGCTTTCTAGTCATTTATCTAATCAACGTGGAAATGAAGTGCCTGGATGGATAAATGCAGTCATCTGTACTTAGTGTTTCTCTCAAATCACTGTTTTTTAATAAATGTATCCTTATTTAAAAAAAAAAAAAGCCACCACTGTTTTTTAATTTCTAGGAACAATTAAAGTATGATATATCGAAATATACCACATATCACCACATACCACTTTAGTAACACATTATGTAGAAGGAAGGAAAGTATTCTTAGGGATAGGTTTTAAGTTGTCAATTTATTCAGACAAAATGAAGGATAATAAGAAAATTTGTGAGAATTAGATAATGGAAAATAATCCCATATTTGTTATGTTACAGGAACTGATAAATATTGATGAATTTTTCAGTGTATCTGATAATTTTAAGACCAGTAATGCCTTTCCCAGCATCCCTTCATCGTAGAAGAGTAGAAGTAAGTGAAAACATTGCATTATGCTTGCAAAAATCACAGAATGCAAAAATCCTGATGTACAAAAAAGGTGTGCTTTTAGGCATTTGCATATCCAAAAGTCATACACTCCTCACTGGGCTCTCCAGCATTACACCACTGCCAAGTTATGTACAGAACCCCTTCTAGGTCTTCAGTCATGCTGTAGCTTTGGATCCCCAAAGTCCCCAAACTCTCTGGAGGTCAGAGGCAACAAAGCCTTGGCATTCCCCACCCTCTGCCTTTTACCTGTGCAGTTCATGTTACTACAATATCCTTAGTGGAAAGAAATTACAGTCATGTAAAGCTCTTAGTCAAATCTATTTGCATGTAGGACTACACCACCATCTCCTTCCACCTGTACACAATCTGCCATGTACACATGACTTACGTCTGGCAAGAAAAAGGTCTACCAAAAAACATGGTTGAATCTTGCATAATCCCATGCTTAAAGAAGCCCTTGCTAGGAGGTATGCTGATCAGACTACAGAGTTGACTTTTAGCTCTTCTCCTGTCCCATCAAATGAGTTTATGTGGTCACTCTTTCATTGGGCAAATATAATATTGTTGGAGTCAGGCCCTGACTATGGGCTGATGATCTTTAACATCGAGCTTTTGCTCCCCATTCTAACTGATATTTATTGAAGAAAAATATGCTGCACATGCCTCATGATAGGGAAACAATGGATGGACTGACTCCTTTTGAAAATGATTCAGTAACAGGTCTTCCTTGTAAAAATATTACTCTTGTAATTCCGCCAAGACCAGTGTTTACATGGATTATCTCTCGTGTAAGTAATGGTAAAATAAATTAAAGCTTAAAGGATAGTGCCAACAATGCATTTGAATTTCTCAGATTTTTTTTTTCTTAACACAGTTGGGTAAGATAATCTGGCAACCCTTCAGCCTCACCATTCCCTCATGTTTGCAAGATGTTTATGGATTATATATATAAAAAAAATGACATTACATGTGAACTTTCTCTGGCATTCAGTTAACTAAGAAAACGTGGTGGTAATTTATATATTACCTTTTTTAATTTCATGGGTGGCTGATTGTAGCTGGTGTTTCTTAACTGGTAGTGTTTCCGTCTTGCACTAAAAAAAAATCTATATTGAGTGTGCCAGATCTGTTCCTGGCAGTAGGCAGCATAGCTCACTGAAAACCCCCATAGCTTCACTGGACTTAGTTTGTATTAATAACTTTGGTGATGAGGAGAAAATCAGGCTAATTAATTGAAGATATGAATGCAAGTTCACATGAAACTGTCTCTTCAAAACTTTTTCTTCCCAGTAGCGAATACGTCATTGTCAAATCAAGTTCTGACTTGGCTTCCAGCCTCCCTATACTTAGTGTTAGGTTTACAGGCCAAACATGCTATGGAAATTAGGACATAATTAATCAGTACATCCAGCAGGGTTCTAACTCGCACCAGTAACTTCTGCATAGTAGGTGAGAGGAGAAAAAGCCATGGAAGCCTTTACACAGCACAAGACCAAGAGTATCTGTGTGTCTGTCGAAACAGCAGGATAAAGGGTAGACTTCCAGCACTGCTGCCTTCCAAGCACTCTCCCTCCCTTTCCTTCCCCTCCAGTAAATTACTTGGACAGGATCAGTTAGCAGAAATACACCACAATAATGGTATGGCATTGAACTAGACAATCACACTTGTACAGGAAAGAACAAGATAATTTTCTGAGTGGTTACATTTTGCCACTTCACTCATAACAAGTAAGAGAGAAAAAAAAAACATTAGCACAGAAAGAGTGGGGTTTCTGCATTTATCCTCGATGTCTGTTGAGGGAACTGGATGATAGAGTGGCTCATCTGCCAAAGACATTAGAGAAGAACAGCCAATCACTACTGCTTGTGTTGTAGATCCTGGAGAAGGTCCTTTGAAGAAGGGTTATTGCAAGGTCTACTTAGGAAAAACAGACATTGTGGGAAGAAAATGTGGTGCAATTAAGTGGTATATGTTTTCGTGTACATTAGCAAAGCACTGAAATGCTGTACTTCTGCGGTTTCTCATCATCAGATTTATAGATAGGTTAGGTGTGGAACAGGATTGGTTTACAACATATTTTTCTATGTAATTCACAATAAAGCTGGCTAGAGCTAGACAGATGATGTTCAAATTTCACCACACTTCACTGCCAATATACTGAATTCCTAAATTGTCACAATTTGCCAAAATTTTTTGAGATTAGTCTCTCCTGGAAAGAGAATGTGAGCTATACCAAAATGTTTGAAGATTTTCTGATGTGTCCTAGGGATTGTGACAGCTAATCTCCCTTCATGTTCTTGGGATTCACAGATTCGCCCAATATGCCAGCTAATGTCTTCCTAGACATTATTTAAATTTTAAAAAAAAAAACAAAACCAACAAAACTTAGGAAGAAAAATACTGAAAAAAACCCCATAGGTAAAACATGAAAAGTTTTTGTGATTTTGCTATATTTGAACTAAATAAGAACACATGTAATTAAAAGTGACAGAATTATAAACATGCTTTAAATTTATATTCTTCTATGACCATCTAAGTAATATATTTGAGAAAATAAATGAAAGTCCTACCTGGCCATAGCAACCTGCATAATGAATAAGGCTTGGGTGGTCTTTTGAGCAGCTTAATTCTGCAATAGCTTCTGTTTCACTCACCATCCATCGAACGCTCTCCAGCTGACCATTCTAAACAAAACCAAAACAAAACAAAGTAAAAAAATCCAGCTCTTTCAGTTTTTATATTTACTTAACAGGGAACATCTTATAGAAATTATTTAAATTACATGAAATTCCAGTTTGTTTGAAAATGTGTTCATTTATCTGCTCTCATGTAATGCACTTATTTATCTTTTTCTCCTGGATCAATTTTAGCTTGGCTATTGATTTTAATGAAAGTGGCAATGTGAAAGTGGCAGCCAAATGATACTACATATACACCACACAGGCTGGTCTCAGCTCTCAGACTGTTCAGAGTGAAACCATAGTTCTGTTTCCATCATTTGTACAGCAAGACTCAATGACCAAATGAGATCATTTGCTGGACCAGAATGAACTGTCTCCCTGCAAACTCAAGTCTGCATTGATCACTAATTAAATGCATGCTTCCTATAGTATTCTTATGTATGTAGTACCTGAACCACTAATCCTCATGGGTTAGGACCAATCTGTAACAGATACTGTGCAAACACAAATAAGGAGGTGGTTCTTGCTCTGAACACTTTTCACACCTTCATCTCATGATTACTGAGCTGCTTATCCACACTCCTAGTAGTCTGCAGGGTCTAGTTACTACTAGTCTAGTTACTACAGAGTGTGATGTAGGTGCTGTGGAAACAGATGGAACTTTTCCATCAGATCATGCTTGTGGTCTAATGTAAAGGCGGGAGTTTTTAGAAGCTTCTCTTGCTGCAGCCCCTTTTCAGCTATGGTACCTTGGTAAATGCCATTTGGCATGACCT
This sequence comes from Laterallus jamaicensis coturniculus, assembly GCA_022605575.1. Taxonomy (NCBI): domain Eukaryota; kingdom Metazoa; phylum Chordata; class Aves; order Gruiformes; family Rallidae; genus Laterallus; species Laterallus jamaicensis. The sequence continues at coordinate 22,205,674 of JAKCOX010000010.1, forward strand.
ACATTCTGGCCTGCTCTTACTTCACTTTTCAGCTGTCATGTTCGTAAACACCATTATATTCATTGCAACTGAAACAAGTTACTTCAACTGCTTGGTCAAACCTCACAGAGGTCAATATACATTACATAAAAAGGTGTTTGTGTGCATAAAATGACAAAAAGCTATCATGAGAAGGAAAGAAATGTCCATTTCAAGTTCAGTTTTATTTTAATAAAAACAAGAAAAGTAATGTAATAAATATTCATGCATTAAAAATTATATGGGAAAAAGAAAACAAACAAAAAAAAGTTTGGCATTTCATTTATTCTTCCCATATGCAGTGTCTATATATAAATACAAAAATGCATACCAGTTTAATTTACTTGCTTTTCTATATTTCTCTCACTATCAGTTATGAAGTAAAAAAATGAAACTTTGTATTTTTATTGCACTAGAAATATCCTCATAATCTTATTTGGGTTCAAATACTAGTAAGTATGACTAGCAAGTTTTTATTTTGTTTTCCTTTGCATCATAACTAAGTAAAATATTTTTGTGGTTTTAAAACTGAACTAAAGTGTTAATAAAATTAAGTACCTGCTAAATAAGATAATTTTGCTCATGTGGAAAGGATTTCTCCATAGTTGGTTAAAATCAATATGACAGTGAGGCTGCCTGTAAAGTACCTCTCCATTTTCATTCTCTTACTCATAGCTCAAGGTCAGAAAGAGGTCATGAATAAACAGAATTAATTTTATTTAGTTCATTCCTTACTGGGAAATGTTAAGCATCATCACTAAATTATTGGTATAGTTTTACATGGAAATTTATGTTCCTGCATACATGTTTTCTTCTGTTCAGTGAATGACAGTCATCATTCTTGTGGAACACAGGTGCACAACCCACATGGTATATAATATTGTGGGAGCTGCAATGGTATAAATTAAGATCAAGAAGAATTAAGTCCATTCTATCAATGTACAAAACCACTTTGGGAGTAAGGATCAAGGTCTACAAAGTTTAGTTACACCATATTATTTTAAGGCTCTTGCAAAACCTTGAAATGGTCCAAGACAAGTCCAGCCTTGTGCATTGCTTGAGCACTCTCACAAACATAAAGAACTCTGTTATATTTACACACTTTTCTGTGAATGTCAAAGCATGCTCAATTATTAGAGAAATGAAAGGAACCAATTATTAAAAAGGCCAACCTTTCTGGAGAAAAGAGAAAAGGTTTTATTGGCTTATAAACACATTATATACCATAGTTGAAAAAACAAGAAAGAAAATTGTTTCCAACTAAACTTGTAGGACTTTAAATTGGCAGACAGTAACTATTCAGGTTGCACACAGGCCATGCGATTGAAGCTACGTATCTTGCTCTTATAATAGCATTTCATTAGTACAACTAAATTATCAGTTGAATTTTATACTCAAGTGGCTTGTCTCAGAAAAATAAGAAAATAAAAAAACCCTCCAACCCTGAAACCTTCACTGGGGCCCTAGGTCATTTAAGTGAAGTCTCAAAGCTGCAGACCTGCAGGTTGGAACCCACCAGTCCTCCGTCAGTTGCTAGGTTTCCCAAGGAGGCAATATCAGTGAAATCCCAGAAAAAAGAGAAATTCTTGTATTCTATTTCACCCCTTTCCTTTTTTCCTCTTCAGGTACTTAGGGGCTAAAGGAATGGCATTCAAACATTCAAACTTGTTTACCAAAGAACCTGAATCAGTATTGTTAAATTACCCACCTTCCTGTATAGCACTCTTTTATTTTAGTGTAGCAGTACCAATAATTTTCACATTTTTCTTCGTAACAGTTTTTCCTGTGAAAGCTTTGCCATTATTTTTTGCAGTTTCTGATAGGTTGTTCTGTAACATGCACATTTTAACTTTGATGTGATTGTTATAGATGACAAAGGGGTTTCACCTCCAGACATGGATCAAAGGTTTTTTATGCTTTGTAAACATGTTCTTACTCTTGTCTAAACGTATTATACCTGTGTTTCTAAAAAGCCAATAAACTATTATGCTCTCTAAAGAATCAATTGAATCTGAGTCACATGAATGTTCCCTAAAATATAACAATGGTTTTTAGATTTGCTTAACTGATTTGTAAATAATATATACACATTGACAACAATATATAAAAAGCTAGCCTTGCACTGCATCCTGCAAAGTAATCCATTTTTATTTACTTTTGCAGGACCAGACATTTCTTTTTGCTCTCACTTAACAAAACGTTTGAAAAATAACATCCTCCTAGATGTATTACTTACTGCTATCACAGAAAGAAACTAAATGACCTTTATGTCACAATCCAGCAGAGACAGAGACTAAATTACCTTTATTGCTAATCCAGCTGGAGTTAGCTGTTCAATGTTTCGTTCATTCAAACAGTCCTCACCCATCAAAGAAGTGAGATGCTGCAGGCATTCTGTATGTCCCTTTGATGCTGCTACATGCAACAGATTGTTGTCACATTCATCATGGATCTTATCCAGATTATCTGCTGCTAAATGTGGCTGTAAAAAAAAAGCCATTATGTTAGGATAAAAAGATACACAGAACACTAAACCTCACAGCCCAAGACACAAGCCAAATACAAAAATGTTTTCCCAGAGGCATGTTCTTTTCTAACTCAAACCCAGGATCTTTTCACTTCACTACACAGAACCTGGCTGCTGCTAGCAAAAGGATCAAGACAGGATGCCCATTGGTTTGATTCACCATGTTGTTTCTCTCCTTCTCATGCAATTGTCATAAAATGGTGCAAGATCTTGAGTAGCTGTAACTCTTTGTGTAGTTGATCAATGAAGTAGCTGCCAAAATACTCACGTTTTTCTAATTTCTGTCTATTTTATGTTTGGTTTCTCTCCTTTTTTCCCCCCACCCCCTTTTTTTTGGGGGGGAGGGGGGAGAAGGTCATTATATTAATGAGTATTTTAACAGAAAACAGAAAACACCCACGACTCCTAAAAAAGTTGCTGATTAGTTTTGTTCAGCACAAAAGTAGCAGCTTGTATTAAGTACAACCTAAAACGTAGTTAAAACACATGACAGAAGACTTCTATTTGATAGCTTGTTTCCATGAAAAGATTTGTTGGAATATTTACCCGAAGTACTATACAACCATGACCTAATACATTATTTCTGCCCAAATCTAATTTTGAGACAAAACAATTGGATTGAGAAAGTCCAGAAGGAAAAAGGAAGGCAGTGTTAAGGAGTAGCAATAATAAGTTCCTAGAGACTTGTGCAGACTTGCTGAAACACTGTTTGATGAGTCTGCTTCATTCAGAGAAATTAAACCTGTTTGGGAAAAAAAAAAAACGTGTTTTCTTTCTATCTACCTATGATGATTTCCTCTCCTGCCCCTGAGTTCCTATTTTGGGGTGAATTTAATTTACTTCTATTTCTTCTTAAGCAATCTAATATTCTCTTCTGCCTTTGTCTCATCTTTGAATATCCGCCTTTGTTCTTGCTGCTATGTTAATAGCATGCCTTTGTGCTTTAGTGAGCCTGGTATTAAGAACTGGTAACAGAGAAGCTAAACATCTAAACAGAGAAGCTAAAAATCTAACAAAAACATTTCTTATACATACACTGTGCCTCCACCAGCCATTCTGAGCGGAGATCACGTGCCCCGCATCATTGTGTTAAATTGCATCTAGTTACTTTGGAAACCATCATTGATAGAGCCTGATCACAGTACTAGAATTTACTAAAAAACTTCATATGGGTCAGAGGACAACGAGGCTTTAGAGAATGCTTCTGCCTGAGAATGCTGCTGCAACAAGACAGCATAAACACTCCTGAATAATAATCAGAATACAACAGAAGCCCCTCTGTTCCCATCATCAGCCTTTAAATGTAAACGAGAAATAATTGAACAAAGCGAATAACAAATGTTGTGAAAGGCAAAGCTCAATTAAGATTTAAGTTTTGATATTTAAGTGATCCCAATATTTAAAATGCCTGCCTTCTATATGGCTCCAGTGTACTGCATAAACCAGACATTTTTACAAAAAAATTAATATCTCGGTTTTGCTACATATTTAACGATTAAAAAACTTTCCATTTGGAAGCCCATCTGCTCAACTCCTAACAAGCGTGCAAGAAAAAAACGGTGACAGTTCAAAATATGCACTTGATCAGGTTTGCTGGCTTAATAAAATGCACCACAAATTGCCTCTATGTGTACTTACCAGTAAAGATATTTGGCCTTCCTTTACAATGTTTAAGATACTTTTAATTTTTTTCATCTCTTCGCTCCTCTCCTCTGGGCCCCCTGCACTGCTCCAATTCATAGTCAGTTCCTCTAGCTGCTTGCTCTCTGACACAACCGTCTGCAGGTGGAAAGTCCTCAGGTGGCAGTTTGGCATAGTCTTCTCAGTTTTGTGAGGATCAACAAATGTCCTGCTGAGGAAGCCCTTGCCCTGGGCTTCAGACTCATGGACTGAGCTACACTTAGTTAAAGGCTGGGCAAGCTCTAATTCTTCTGCTAAATGCTTGTGCTGGTCAAGGACAATGGGCTGTGTTTTTCTCAGCTGAGAGCCTTTCACAGGAGACAGCACACAGAACTGTGTCCCGCCAGCACGTGAGCTCTCTGTGTTCCCTGCAGAGCAGGTCTTGCCACTAAGACCATTCACTGTTGAACATACACCCAGAAGTTTTTTCTCAGGAGCTACCTTTGTTAAAGGAACAAGTTGCTGGTTTGATTTAATATAAGGCACATCCAATATTTCATCCATATCCAGGTCATAGTGCTCCAGCTCCCCAAGCAGAACAGTGGGCTCAATGTTTTTGCTTTTAAGGCTCTCTCCATCTGCTGGGCTTTGGTCATCATTTGGAGGTGCTGACTGAGAATCGCTGCCTTTCTGGTATTCTCCCTTCTGGTTCTTCTGGTCATCGCTTTCATTGTTCTCAGAGCTTTCAGGCTGGTGCTTTAATGGAGAAACCCTCTTCACTGGCCTGAATTTATTGCACACATCTGCAATTCCTGTTGGTTTCTGTGCATTTCCAATGAGAGTGGAGACTCCACAATTCCAGCTGCTGCTGGAAACTAGAGAAATAGAGCAATGTGAGTTAGAAGTGATTACTACCAGACATGTGACATGATACAGCATGCATTAAAGATACACCTAGGCAAAACCCGGAAACAAGAATTACATTGTAACATGCCACATTCATGTCTAAGCAGATTTAATGGCATCTCTATCAAAACAGCAGAATAATTTGTCACTCCAGAAGAGAAGCTTTCTTCAAATTGGACATACATTGTCATTGCTTACCAATAAAGTAGTTCTAACGGAGTAATGTACATCATTAAGAGCCTGGTGGCATCTACTGTGGTCTTGCTCAACCATGATTGTTTGTACTCTGCTTTTTTTTTTGTTTGTTTTTATTTTTTTTATTGCACAGAGAGGCAATAAAGAGTAGCATTGTCTGGAAGGTCAACTAAAGGGTTAGTCAAAACTTCTTAATGGATTTTTTTTTTTAACAAGAGCAACAGCATTTCAAGTTTTAAAGCCTTTTATCCCTGTGACATATATTTTTCATGCAAGAACTAGAAATTCACACTAACAGTGACTGAGAGCTGGGACTATTCAGCCTGAGAAAGGAAGGGTCAGAAGGAATATTATCCTTGTTTCCATTACATGATGGTAAGCAAGGAAGAAGAGGGAGCGAGACATTTCTCCATGATGCCCACTGACAAGACAAGAGGCAGTGAGCATGAAGCGATACACATTAAATTCCATTTCCAAAGAAAAGTCTTTTTTACTGTGAGGCTGGTCAAACACAGACACAGGTTGCCCAGAGACGTTGTGGAGTCTTCATCTGCGGAGATACTCAAAATCTGATTGGATACAGTCCTGGGCTTAACTTGCTGTAGCTGAACCTGCTTAAGCAGGGCCATCGGACTAGATGATCTCAAGTGGTCCCTGCCAAGCTAAGCAACTGTGCAGTTCCTTGATCTGAAAATTAAGCCTCTTTATTCAGGTATGATGTTTCCTTTTTCACTTCTCTGCAGGCTGGACTTTGGACTTCTCTGTCAAATTTTTTACACCTCCCCCACATCCTATGCCCCATTACTTCAGTGCACATGGAGTTTGACCAGTGATTCTTAACTTGCAGAAAAAAGAAAGGGAGCTCAAAGCACCTGAACTCTTGATCCTACTAAACTTGTAGTCTATCACACAGTCCCAGCTGGAGATATTTATGATCTCCATAATCAGTGTAACTCTGGCAAAGGGTTTTCCTTGCTTCGTTATTTTCAGTTAAGGGACAGCACTAAAACCACTAAAGCTTTTAGGAAGTTTTTATACCCCTTTCAATGTACACAAAGAGTTAACACACTCTGAAAGTCAAAAATACTGTTTAAACAGACCAGATTTATTACACATGCTAACTGCATATCAGTGGGATCTAATTTGTGGTCAAAACATACAATTTGCCATGAACACCTTCCTAAGGAAGCAGATATATACACTTTCAGTGTAACATTAATGTCTGAAGTGAAAGATTAGTATAGCTTAGTAGTTATGGATGTCTGCAAATTACCTTAATACTTTGGGAAGTGCTTAAGAACACATTTCCGAAGAAGAAATAAAAATAATAATCAAAAGACATGTAACTTAGTGGGCCAATACAAAGAACGCACTGTACTGACTTATTTATGTATTGTATAAGATTCTAGGTTCAAAGGCCTACGCTTTTATGTTGGTTTTATTTACATGTGAAATTTTTTCCAAGTGATATAGGGAAATGGATACCATATGTTTCCCAGCTGTTTTGTTCTGACAGGAACTATTAAGCCCTCAGTATGGAAATGAATTCTGTCTGAGTTTTTTGAAAACACTGCTTTCAACACAGGGGTCTAGACAGAGGAGAAGACATCAACATTTTGTTTGTCGTCACTTTATTTAAGCTTATGGTAGCTATTTTGTTGCTTGGCTTTCTCCACTTCCTAACTTAATAACACACATTTACATAAAAAACTGATGATAAAAATATTGTAAAATTAGACACTGCAAAGAAGCAATGACTTTTTTAGAAATCTGTCCTGGATCATTATAAAGTCATGTATTTCTCTTTTCTTTCATTACAGCTAGAGCCGTGTAAGGGACTTCCATTTTCTTCACTGTTTTTCTTCCCAATATCTCTTTACAAACATTGTTTTTCTAGAAAATAACCCAGAATACCAAGAACAGTTAGCAATACTTTTATTGACTTGAAATCCTATTCTTCACTTTACTGGGATGATGAATTTACACTGCAATTGAATAAGGATTGCTATATAGCATTTAACCCAACAGCAGTTGGGAAGAAAGCTAGTTAAACTGGTGGAGAATCCTTCTTTGTGCTTTTTCTACTCAGGTGCCATACAGGTTGTATCAATGCTTAGCACAATTTCCTCCTACACAGCAATGAAAACATGGGCCAGAGTGGATCAGGTCATGGCTTGAAACTCTTCCACTGTGTTTTCTGATGCTTATTCCCCGAAGAAGTAAAACCAAGTGATGCTGATGTCTTCCAAAGCAACAGAACAGCAGGAGTGATGTGGGTAGTCTTCAGCAGCTGCTTCAGGGAAAAAGCCTCTTGCTCATCTCTCCATACTTACAAGACTATCAAAAGTCTGGGTCGAATAAATACTGTTTGATTCCTTTAAAAACAACAGTAAAGGATGGTCTGAGTTTAAGGCAGGGGACTGGAATGTGGAGCAGTTAACCTTCTTCCACAACCTGACAAATTATTCTGGTATAATATCAGACAAGCCACACCTCTTCTGTGCACCAATGTTTCAAAAGTAAAAAGTTAAGGAATTTTTTTTTTTTCCAATTATGGTGTCTATATTATATGTTATATGTTTAACTTCTATTCACTAATACAAGAAATGTGGATGATCCTGTTGTGTTGATGAAGTAAAGAGAGAAAGGGACATAAAAAGCAGGGAGATTTCATTCACATCAGTGAAGTGTCATGCTGTCCGATAGACCTGAGCTGCCAAAGCATGACTTTGGCACTGAAGAAGTTTTATCTGGTACATGAGCTATACAGAGGTACCTGGACAGGCTGGACCAATGGGCTGAGGCCAGTTGCATAAAGTTCAACAAGGCCAAGTGCCATTTCCTGCACTTGGGTCATGGCAACCCTATGCAAAGCAACAGGAGTGCCTTGAGAGCTGTCTGGAGAAAAGAGACTTAGAGGTGTTGATCAACAGGCAGTTGAATATGAGCCAGCAGTGTGTCCAGGTGGCCAAGAAGGCCAGTGGCATCCTGGCCTGCATCAGGAACAAGGTGGCCAGCAGGAGTAGGGAAGTGATCCTTCCCCTGTACTCACAGAATCATTAAGGTTGGAAAAGACCTCCAAGATCATCTAGTCCAACCATTATCCTACTAGTACCTATATTATTAACTAAACTATATCCCTAAGAACTTCAGCCAATCTTTCCTTGAACAACCCATGGGATGGTGACTCCACACTGCTCCCCCCCCGCCCCCCACCCCAGGCAACCCATTCCAATGCCTAACCACTCTTTCTGAGAAGAAATTTCTCCTAATTTCTAACCTGGATCTCCCCTGGCACAACTTGCAGCCACTCCCTCTTGTCCTACTACTACTTATCTGTGAGAACAGGCTGAGCTCCAGCTCACGACAACCTTCTTTCAGGTAGTTGTAGAGACCAATAAGGTCTCTCCTGAGCCTCCTCATCTCCAGGCTAAACAGTCCCAGTTCCCTCAGCTGTTCCTCCCAAGACTTGTGTTCCAGACCCTTCATCAACTTTGCTGCCCTTCTCTGTACATGATCCAGGGCCTCGATGTTTGTCTTGTAGTAAGGGGCCCAAAACTGAGCACAGTAGTCAAGGTATGGCCTCACCAGAGCTGAGTACAGGGGAATGATCACCTCCTTAGTCTTGCTGACTATGCTATTCTTGATACAAGCCAGGATGCCACTGGCGTTCTTGGCCACCTGGGCACGCTGCTGGTTCACGTTCAGGTGAGTGTCAACCAACACCCCCAGATCCTTTTCCTCTGCACAGTTTTTCAGCCACCCTGCCCCATGCCTGTAGCGTTGCCTGGGGTAGTTACAACTCAGCACTGGTGAGGTTGCACCTGGAGTCCTGTGTTCAGTTTTGGGTGCCTCACTACAAAAAGGACATTGAAATGCTTCAGCATGTCCAGAGAAGGGCTACAAAGCTGCGGATGGTTTAGAAGACAAATCCTGGTGTGGCTAAGGAAGTGGGGATTGCCTAGTCTAGAGAAAAGGAGACTGAGGAGAGACTTCATTGCACTCTACAACTATGTAAAAGGTGGTTGTAGTGAGGTGGGGATTGGTCTCTTCTCCCTGGTAGCTAGTGACAGGACAAGGAGAAACAGTCTGAAGTTGCATCAGGGGAAGTTTAGGTTTGATATTAGGAAAAAATCCTTTACTGAAAAGGTTTTTAGGTAATGGAACAGGCTGCCCAAGGAGGTGGTTGAGTCATCATCTCTGGCGGTGTTTAAAAGAGTAGTACTTGGTGACGTGGTCTACTATTGGACCTAGTAGGGGTGGATAGATAGTTGAACTCAATGACCTTGAAGGTCTTTTCGAACCAAAACCATTCTATGATTCTAACTGTAGAACTACAGGGTAACAGTATGAATTTCATCCAACCATTTGATGGTTGGAATAATGCACGGATGAAACCTTACCCTCATGACAGGCCGTTTATGGGATACTTACAACCTATATGCCAAACATCAGAATACCTTTAAATTGTCATGAATAGAATGAAAATAACAAAGAAATACCCATTTAGTTCTATAAGGAAACTGCTACTGAGATGCATTGATGGTATGCATGCAAGAGCCTGTCTCCCTGGTATGTGGGCACAATGGGACTCTTTAAATGATAATGACTCCTTGAAGTTTACAGCTCTGGTGACACAAACAGAAGGTGGTAAAAGACTGCATTTCACACATCAGTACCACGGTAATATGAACTGATCACACTGCAGAGTGGTATTTGGAGATGTTGCTATGCCAGATCTTCACAAACTCAGAGTGACCCAAATCCAAACAGCACTAACTGACTGAGGAAATGGTCAAACACCTAACAGTATGTTTCTGTCAATATCACCATGGACTCATTTAGGTTTATGCTTTGACCACTGTTCTGTATTCACAAATGCGGCTGTTGAACAGCTGGAACATAAAACGGGCAGTGGTGCAGGCAAGCCAAAAAAAAAAAAAGGTTGCAAATATCTTAGTTATTTGTGGATTAGAGGGCAATTGAACCCATGCATTCAGAGGGCAATAGAACCATGACTTCTAGGTCATCTGATTTCCACACACTGGTGTAACAGATAAGAAAAAAGAGTATCAGTTCACTCCTCTTCTTCCATAGGTGACAGTCAGTGACCCCTATTGCTATGCTACATCCCTCAATGAAATCCGTGAACATTTTTAGCTTGGTATCTCTGTTCCTTCTCAAGATGGAGAGCAGTAACATATCATCAACTGTCCAGGAGAAGAACTGGATGACATCCCTTTATCCAAACAGTTATCAGTCATCAATGCTATTAACACTTCTGCCTAATGACCTGACCTATATCCAGACTGTGCTAACTCTAAAGTCTCTGTATTTCAACCTTTGTTTTCTATGAACTCCATACCTGTGCAGTCACATATCACAGTATATCTGTGAATAATGGAGAACAATATGTTGCTTGGGCCCTGGAACTGATAGTCCTGGATCATGGTAAGACTATCTGCTGTTTTTATCTTGCCTAATAGGTCTTTCAATGGCCAATGAACCACTAAGGTTGAATCACAGTTGTATCTTGCTGAAAGAAGGGTTGCTTCCCTAATAACACTTGCCCAATATAAACTGGATGCAATGCTCTTTATTGCACCACACCTTTGGAGAATAGGTCCTTGAGCGATGTACTGGAACTGCTCTGAGCACAAGGAGGTGGACAAGACAGCCTTCAGAGGTCCCTTTGGACTTAAGCTGTGATGAAGACCTAACCAACCTGAAAGAACATCATCCACTTGCAGATAGAAAGATTTGAAACAAAGTACAAAGCTGACATAGGCACATGAGAAAATGCTGTCTGGGTGCTTTTACCCCAAGGTCTTGTCAGCCTATACTTGGAAATTCCCAGTATGCCATACTGGGAGGTACTCACTGTCCTTACTGACAACACAAGAAGAAGATTCTTTACCATTTTGCCTTTAACTGTTTACCTTATAAAAAGGGTAAAGAGGAGGACCCTGGAAACTACCGACCAGTAAAGCCACACCTCTGTGCCTCGATAGGTCATGGAATAGATACTCCTGGAAGCTATGTGAAAGCATATGGATGACAGAGTTGAGTAGAGACAGCCAATGTGGTTTCACCAAGGGGAAATCATGCCTGACTAATCTTAGTTGCCTCCTGTGATAGAATGAATCAGTGGACAAGGGAAGAGCTACTGGTGTCATCTATTTCAACTTCTGTACAGCCTTTGACACTGTCTCCCACAATATTCTTGCCACTAATTTGGTGAGATAGGTTTGATCAATGGACTATTGATGAGAAAGGAAATAGCTGAATGGTCACATCCAAAGAGCTGCAGTCAACAGCTCAATGTCCAAACGAAGATAGGTAGTGAGTGGTGTTCTGCAGGAATCTGGGTTGTGACTGGTTCTGTTCAATATTTTTATTAATGACACAGACAGAAGCATTGAGTGCACCCTCAGAAAATTTGCAGATGACACCAAGTTGAGTGGTGTAGTTGGTTTCGTTGAGGGAAGGGATGCTATGTTGTGGGACCTTGACCAAGCTTGAGGATTCAGGAAGTTCAACAGTGCCACATGCAAGGTCTTGCACCCTTTCAATGAGGGTGGTGAGGCACTGGAACAGTTTGCCTAGAGAAGTTGTGTACGATCCCTTCCTGGAAGTGTTCAAAGGTTAGGCTGGGTAGAGCTTTGAGCAACTTAATCTTGTGAAAGATGTCCCTGTACATGGATGATCTTTGAAGGGTCCTTCCAAACCAAACTATTTGATAATTCTATAAAGGAGAACAAACTCTGTTAGGACTCCATTGCTACTAAAGGATGAATCTGTCCAAATTACTCTTCTTGTTTTAAAAATTCACTTACTGTGAAGTTTACTCCACTTCCTATCATCTTCATTAAGGAAGCCTAGAATTAGCATTCACAACTGCCCTTACCTATTAAATGTATTTTTAAAATGCAGTATTTCACCATATAGCTCATGTGCTATGTAATCATTTGAGGCCCTGCAATAAGTATATACAAGGTTTCTCATTTGGAGTTTTACTGTCCTCTGAAAGAAATGTCCGAGCTTCTTACTTGTGGTATGACTTCAGCAGAGATTCCTGACTTAATTAAGATTTGTACTCATTCCAGATCCATTTAGAGCACTGTGATTCTGAGTTTGTATCCAGACAACAGTGTGTTGTCTACACCAGGGAAACTTTCAGAAAATCCCTCATGGTTGTTAACACCAATTTATAGCCAACACTGGCAGCAAAATGTGAGCTCCAAGAGATGGAGGAAGGGATGTCCCTTACATACCAATGGATAATCAAAACCAGTTCTGAGTATCTCTTTACTTTTTCATTAATAACACTGAAATAATATTTAACAATTTTAACTGAAGGTGGCACTGTTTTACAGTTTTAATATATTAATAACTACCAGGAGTACATTTTAGGGTTCTTTAATGAAAACTCCATAGAACGAGAACGTGAATTGAAGAACAACCTTGCACAGATAAGAACAGAGAGGGTTTGTTCCCATTTGGGTGGAATTTGAAGCCACTCTAAAAAAAATGAAGGGTAAACAAGGTACATAATAATTGATCCTTTTAAATAACAATGCATCATTCTCAGACAATTCAAACATTACTATGAGCCTCAGCGAATAAGTTTTCTTATCTTAGCACTACAAAAGCTGTCTCCTCTAAAGTAGAGAGTTAAGACGAGGCAAAGAAATTTTCAGAATTAATAAATTGGGTTTATCCTTGCTCATAAAAGAGAATTAATAAATTGGGTTTATCCTTGCTCATAAAAGAGAGGTAACAAATACAGTTCTACCGAAAAATCAGAAGAGGTCATTCTGCACAAAATGTGTAAAACAGGAAAAGGAGGATGTGAAAATGAGGTAGGAAAAGAGCTTATATATAGCTATCACAAATGTAACTGCAAACGAATTAGCATTTTTTTCCTGAGAAAATTATTCAGTATTCTACCAAGGAATTATCCAATCAATTCTGTATTGTTTCACACATATTTAACCAGAAGGAATCTGGAGCACAACAGACTGTGAATTTAATGCCATGTAAGACTGCCTCCAAATAACATTTTAATTTCTCTAATAGCTAAAAGACCCACCAAAAACTTGAGACAGAAATTGTGTGCAGTTTTATATTCAGTGATTTATTTATTCTTCTTAAATGGGAAACTAATCTTCTGAATAATTTTGTGCATGGCAGTTACTTTGGGAATGAACAAAGCAGTGCAGAAGGGTAACTGCTGGAGAGTAAAGATGAACTTGCTTTAATTAACCTGTGAAGAGAGTTATTGTCCTCATCTGAGACATACATTTAATGACAACCAAAAGTCATCACAGCTGACAGAATATACTTCAGTGACAATATGGCTCAGTGAAGCTTGTTGAACACAGATGTCTTGAACCATTTGCTCAGGTGGCCTTAGAAAATCTGCCCAGAAAGAAAGTAACCAATTTCATGCTTAATAACAAAAGTATAAAGGGATGATTTAGGTTGCAATTTATCATTCTACATTAGACAATGCCAGAAATCAATGAGCAGGCTGGCTAACACTTCATTTCAGGAAAATGAGTTAGCTCATTTTTAAACTACACTCCTTTATTTTCTATCTTTGAAGAACAATGCCCGTCTCAGTAGTTATTATGCTAGTTACTAAGATCATTCACTTGAAGCGTGATGATAGAGAAAATTACCCTTAATCACTTCTTCATGTGGATAAAGCAGTGCTTGCCTCCTACACCTTTTCTCCAATCCCATATATATTTACCTTGTAGTCTAGGGATACTGACACACATACTTTGTCTTTAAGGATCCCTTGGAATTTTCCTGAGTCAGAATTCCTAAAATTCAAGGAAAGATACAGAGGACAGAGACTGTACTGACTGCATGACTTTTTGGGAACATCTTGCAGATGGGTGAGGACCTTCTCTGGCCAGGGCTGCCCATTAAAGGCAGGTGACAGTGGGAATTCAGGGAGGAAATCTACATGTACAGAAATCCTTTCTTAGAGTTTCGAATCTCTCCATTTCTAAAAGAAAAAGTAACTTGAGCAAAAGGTACAGGCAGGCAGAAACAGTAAAAAAAAAAAAGTATTGAAATGTCTATCTGAAATGCTTGAGAAAGCACACTGACTGCTGTGTTTGCCTAGGATTAAAAATGCTTAGAGTAATTTGAAAACAATGTAACCAAAGACTTTAATGTATTACTAACACATTATTCAATGTTTACATGAAACGGGGAAAGAAAATGGGATTTACAGTACTATTTACTAAACTTATCTGTGAACAATGAATAGTAAAACATCCATAATAATAGCCATATAATTAAGAAACGTAATTCCATGAAGAGGAAATGTCTGGTTTAAATCTGTTCAAACAATCTGTTTGGCAAAAATGGTTGTCTGAATATTTATATATATATTTTAAGTACAACATTGAACTTAATTTTCTCTATGCTTTTGTGTTAAATATTTTTCTGAGACAAACCAGACAGAGAATTATTTTTTTAGATTATTAGGGTCCTGACATATCTAATCCTATGGTGAACTTATGCTTAAATTGTAGCTTGGAAAGCTCTACTTCTACATTCTTCTGTTTTAAAGAAATGCAACCTCAAGCAGGAGTCAGTATGAGGTAGAAAGCTGGACCAGTTTTTGCAAAACGTCTGGATTTTTCTATGTGCAATTACTTAAATTTGCAATGGAATACAGATATAAAATAGCATGAATGTCATGCATATGGAAGATTTATGATACAATCTATCTTCATAAAATCCAGCATATAGCAAAAATAATTTGGGGAACAGGTTTTTTAATGGTCTACAGTATGAGGAAGCCAGGAGACTGCATCATAAGTAACTACAGAAAACCAACAGATGGGGTCTTACACAATGTTGACGGATGCAGCTCTGTTGATATTTCAAGATACTGCAGATATTGAAGTCTGTGCAGGGATGTAAAGTGATACCTTCCTGTTCAGCACTGTATGTTTACTCAGTGATTAAGCAGAGTAAAAATAAAAGAGATTTTAGTACTATTTCCAACTGACCAAAACTCACATGATAAGTAGGGAGGAAAAAAAAATAGATTTTAGTAGTTTCCAGTTTGCCAATACTATTATCAGTGCTAAAGACCTCTTTTTGACTCCAGACTTTTAAACAAAGCTTTGATTTAACTTCTATTGGCAGGTTCCCAGTGTTACTACTGTCTTCCAGCAATGCATGTACTTGCTTCTGTCAGCTCCTTTTCAAGGCAATAGATGAGTGCAGATGTAATTAAAATAATCATTGAAAAATGTCCAGCTGCAGAGGCAACCATGAGCAACAACAGAGCTACACAAAATGTTGTCAATATCCCACATGCTTTAAGGAAGAACTTGCTTCATCCTTGGTATTTGGTCTTGATTTTACTTTAAGACTACTATGTGAATTTTAAAAAGGATATACTCTTTTTCCAGAAAACAGATATTGATGCTGCCATTGTAGCTGAGCAATCCTTAAGAACAAACCACTTACTATAGTATGACTTTGGGGCTGTTCTTGCTCTCCTTCTCTGGTTCACCCTATTCTTGGAGGCTTTAATGCTTTTTATGACAAGACGAGATCATGCCTGGTCACCACATGATCAGATGATTGATGGGCAGGGGGGCAGAAAGGGAATGGCAGTGCAGAGAAAACGGGCAAGGAGGAGGGAGAATGTGAAAAAAATGAGGGGAGTATAGAGTGGGGAATGAAGCGAGTGACATTGAAGTGTGGTGAACAATGTGGAGAACAATGGTGAAAAAAATGGGAAAAAGAAGGGTCTAGAAGTAGTGAGGGAAGAATATTGGAGGGCAAAACAGGGCAAAGACTCATGAGAAGAATGGTGGGGAAGACTGGGGAGGGAAGAGTGAGGGGGAAGAAAAGGTAAGTGCTGTGGAATTGGGGAGAAAGAATGGTGCGGTGAACATCGGTGAGAATGGAATTGACAAATGATGGTAAGGAATGATATAGGGAACAGGTGGGGAAACGCTGGGGAGAATGGTAGGGAAGAAGGTTAGGAAGAGAAATAGGGGCATGAACGTAGAAAGATTGGGGGGACCAATGAAGGGATGAGTGGTAAGGAAAATGAAGGGAAGAATAGTAGACGAGGGGAAGAGGTGGAAGAGAAAGAGAGGAGAAAAAGGAGTGAAGGAATGAGGAGGAATCAGGGAAGAATGGGAGCAAGAACAATGGGGAGAAATGGAGTGAGAATGGGAGAATGAAGAGAGTGGGAAGAATTGCTGTAAGAAAGGGTAAGGACGTAAGGAGAAGTGAAGAAGGGGAAAGAGAAAGGACAAAAGAGGACAAATGGAGGAAGAAATGGATGAGGAAGGAAGGAAGACAGAGAAAGAAGGTAGGAAGAACATAGAGGAGAAATGGCAGTGAGGCAAGCAAGGACAGTGATGGGGAGGATGAGGGGAAGACCAGGGTAGAATGAGATAGGGACATCAATCGGGGTCCTCTCCCTTTCCAATTCTCCTCATCCTCTGCTTGCAGTAATACCATGTACATAATCACTGCTGTGTCTTGCGTGGGCAGTTAACACTGCAAGCAGTACAATAAGGAGAACAGTGGTGTATAGCAGCGATGACCTGGATTTAATGACTCTGGTGGAAGAAGTAGCTCTGAGAAAGTTTCAGTTTAGTCACACACCTTGGCAGTTCACAACCCTCCGAAAGGAAATACAGAAATAAAAGTTGCCAAAGTATAGTACAGTTCTTAAGGCCATCTATTGTCCCACAGATTCCAGGTTTCCCATTTCTGTTATAAAAGTATTTGATGAAACAACATTAACAAAAGTCCAATTAATACATCAGAAAGCACAATAAACTTTTCATAGCTCACTAAAAACACTCCTCTCACCAATTCATTTCTTCTCCATCAGAAAGAGAAAAACAAAAGGGATTAATCTGATTTACAGAGCAAAAAACAGCACTAAATGCACTTTTTGTTAGGGGGGCAAGGGGAAAGTCTCCAGCTGGTTCTCATCTATATGTCATGATTCTTCATTTAGTTTACACTATTAAACTCAAAAACTCGGCTTTAATCTTAACTATTACAGTATGCCTTAGAGTAGATTCTATCATGTAGCATCCTTGATACAGTTTCAGACTCTGGCAAAACATCATCCCTCAAACTGGTCGTGGCCATATGGGTAGTAAATGTATCCAACATTTTTTCATTGGCGCCTACATTATTACGTCTTGTCACCAATGGTTTCTTGGGTTTTCAAGTAAATTGTTGCATATACTGTGGTTTGGAGCTGCTGAGATGAAGCCCTACATTTATCTGTATACAGCCAAATCCTTTTTTGGAACTTTTTTTTCCTTCTAATGAACTAACATCTGTTGGAAAAAAAAAAAAAAAAAGAGAGAGAAAAGTCATGTTTCCAGAAAGCTGTACAAAAATGAGAGAAGAGAAAACAAAACAACAGAATACTGCCAAGAAGCTATTGTTGCCAAGTTGTGCTCGATAAAAAGCAGCCTAGAATATAGTGGGTGAATAGAAGTGGGCAGCATACCTGATCTTTCTTCATTTTGTGAATCACACCTTCTACATAATTCTGGGATGGTCTTGAGAGAAGTTACAGAATACTGTAAAAAAGAAAAAAAATCTAAATTAAACAATTCACTTAAAAAGAAAAAAAAGATGTTCAAGCGGTCCTGATGTCATGGGCACAGCCTAAATCTACCAACCCAAGCGTTCTTCTGGCAGTCTGATGGTCTTCTCAGGGTTCATGAGACAAGGTGATGGTATCTATTTTTGAGGCTCACCTTGAGGAATATCGGACTTTTCCACAGCTACAGCAAAGCATTCCCCCCATCTCAGACTTGTTCTTCCTGCAGATCACCATTACTCAAGTCAAAACTACATTTTATATATACATCCTCTCCATGGGATGCAACATACATCAAAGGTGAGAACAGATCTAGGCTTCACAGTAAATGGCTCACACTCTGCTGACCTGGGCACCTGCTGTCGTGATTATATCAACAGATATAATGCTTAACAATTAGAATTCAAGCTTTCACAAACCACTATGTAGAATTAATGCAGAATATTTGCACCTTAAAGATGTAATTTCAGAATGGGATGCATGTACATACATACAGATGACAGGCTCAGTTCTCTAACCTAGGCTTTATTAAAGCAAACTTGCATTATAACTTTGATGTGACAGGATATGCCTGATATTAATCAGTATACTATTATCTGAATTTAGCATTAGAAAGGAAAATACTAAGGATGACACATGTATCTTACTAAACAGAAATCTTTTTCTTATAGACTTGTGGAATACTCTTGGTAAGACACACGATCCAGTATTACAAAACTCCACATTCTGACATACAGAAATTAAGTTACTTAATAGCAAGCCTTCCTTAATCAAATGCTTAAATGTTACAGGAATCTTCATTTATACAAATGAAAATCATTATGCCTGTGAAAGATCAATGACTTTGCTCATGCAAAAAAACCCTATTAAAACCAGCATTTTGGAAACTAAAACAGAAAAAAGCATTTAGGATTAGCACAACTGAAGATTTTTAAAGAGTATATAAACACCATATGTTTTCAAAGAAACAGATATTTTTAGCGGGTGTGCTATTGACCAATGAAGCAAAACAACTACATATAAAACCACATGAGCTTTCCACACAAAAAAAGAATCTGTCATACATTGTACTGTTCCTTGCTGACAGTTTGTCATTCATAGTTTGATGTGGATAGCTGGTCATCTATTTCCAAATAATTTAAAGTTGACCTCATGTGACAAACTGCAGAAGTAATTTACTTCTCCGGTGCAAGTTTAAAACTGTTGTTCAGTTCATTGTCATTACTATTAAGCCTCAAAAACCTCCCATGCCTTACTTTTTCCCTTGTTGACCTGATTAAGGGATGCATTGAGAAACCTCAAATACAACAAGATTTCTCATAAGTATTCCCAGGTTTAGCACTGCACTTACTAATTAAAATGTGCAGCAGCACTCCACAGAACTACCTAATGAGTCCAGTCCCAATCAAGAAAGGAGTTGTCTATGATAAGGCTGTGACTGCTCCAGGGCATGACAGCCTAGAGCAACAAAAACCAGAATAGACAGGGAGAAAGATGCTACTAAATACAAATTAATACAAGTTAAACACACACATGCAAAAACACCATGTGGTGTGCTTCACTCTAGTTATTGTTTAATAAAGATTGAGCTGTTAAGCTATACATCTTGCTATTTCAGCACAAAGGCTCAGAAGGCAATGTTGAACTGGTCTAGTAAGATTCTTAAGATAATCCAAGGAACATGTCTCCAAGGAATATGGTAGCTTCATAGGACCAGCTGGTGCAGTTTAAACTATTACACAGTTTGTAACTCAATTAGAATGAGGCCTTTTGTATGTGACTGCTTACGTGTTTTGTCACACAACCTCAAAAGCAGAAATCCATTTTTCTTTTTGTCTTTTTTCCTTTTCTTTCCTGGAAGAATTTGTTTCTATTTCAACATTGTAGTACAACATACTCAGTTACCACCTCCCACCACCAAAAACGTATTAAATGTTATAAAGTTGTTATGCATTTTAAGCATATTGATTTGATTTCATTAACACATTTCCTCTCACCTCTGTTCTCAAAAAGACTTCTGTGCATTTACATTTCTGCCATCTGTATCTTGTGGTCAAAACATGGACAACTGGCTTTTGGTTCAAGAAGCAACTAATATTACTCTTTAAAATGGACCTTTCCCAATCATAAGCACATTCCATTGCCAAAAACTTTCTCTCATAGAAACTTTCTCTCATACTCTAGCTCTCATACTCTAGCTCCAGTTCTGATCTATGTGTAACAATTGCTAGCTTTTCTTTCACCAAAAATGTCAAGGTTACTGGTGTATTAGAGAGAGATATCAAAAGACGTTGAAACTGCAATCCCTCCCTTGAAAATCTGGTTATTCAGTGACATTTAAAACTCATAATTTCTCACTTTTCATTCAATAAATTGTTTTATATACGAAATTTAATGTCATTTCTTGAATTCCACCATTAGAGTAATCAAGTCAACCAGAGTTGAGGGCCATGCCCAAAGGCATGACAGCACGAGAGCTAAGCACACCAGATTGCTTCATTAGTCAATGTTTACTGTGATCTTTGCTATTTAATAAAAGTGCATTGTGGTTGACAATGAAAGTCAGTAACAAAACTAAGGGTTTCTTCCCAGGCTAATGCATGTAAAGGCATTTTTGAGGTTTGATTTCTTTTTCTGCATTTAAGGAATGAGTATGTGGGACCTGACATTAATGGATTTCAGTAAAAACCTTAAGAACTGTGTAAGAAAGAAGAACAACATCAACAGCAAACTACAAGCAAGAGTAACAAGAATTCCACACTAAAGCAAGGGGTTCCAAATTTTCTTCAGCAGACACTATTAATTCAGGGGAAAAGAAACATCGCTTATCATAGAAAACATTCATTTGTCACTAAGAACTGCACTGAAGAATTTGAATGAATGCAAAATTTAACCGTTTAAATGCCAGGTGGTTCTCAAATTTTAATGGAATGGATTTTAAAGCCAACACATGACAGAAAAAAACCTCAATGTCTAGCAAGGCCATTCTGCCCTGGGTCATTTTTCTGTCTCTTGCAGACTCATTGTGCCTGAGAAGTATCAGAAAAAATACAAATAGTTGCACAGAAATGCATATACAATTGTTTTACATTTGCATGGTTTTGGTAGTAATGGGAGCTGCAGGGGTGGCTTCTGCGAGAAGCTACCAAAAGCTTCCCATCAGTCTGATACAGCCAATCTATCAGACTGGCTCCAAGATGGACCTGCCACTGAGCAAGGCTAAGCCCATCAGTGATGGTGGTGGCACCTCTAGGATAACACAGTAAAGAAGGAAAATTTAAAAAATGAATATTGGGTTTTGGTTTTGGCTGTTTTTTGGTTTTCAGGTTTGTAGACAGAGAAGAAAGTGAGGGGATGTGAGAAATTTTGCAGACACCTAGGTCAGTGCAGGAGGGTGGGAGGTGCTCCAGGTGCTAGATGAGAGATTTCCCTGTGGCCCCTGGAGAAGACCATGGTGGAGTCGGTTGTCCCCCTGCAGCCCATGAAGGATGACGGGAAGCAGACATCCCACCTGTAGCCTATGGAGGACCCCATGCCTGAGCACATGGAGGGACTGTAAGGAGGCTGAGTCCTACTGAGAAGCCCACTCTGGAACAAGCACCTGGCAGGACCTGCAGCCCATGGAGAGAGGAGTCCATGCTAGAGCAGTTTGATTGGTAGATGTTCCTGTGACCCTGTAGGGGTGCCACACTCAAGCAGTCTGTTCTTGAAAGTCTGCACCCCATGAAAGGGACCAATGCTAGAGCAGTTCATGAAGAGCTGCAGCCTGTGGGAAAGAATCATGTTGGAAAAGTTGGTGGAAGACTGTCTTCCATGGGAGGGACCCCACACTGGAGGAGGGGAAGAGTGTGAGGAGTCCTCCCCATGAGGAGAAAGGAGCAGCAGAGACGACATGTGATGAACTGATCCAAATCACCCATTCCTCGTCCCCCTCTGCCACTTGGAAGAAGGAGGGAGAGAAATCAGGAATAAAATTCAGCCTGGGAAGACAGGATGGTTGGGGAATCAGGGGAAGGTGTTTTAAGATTTGGTTTTATATCTCATTATCCTACTCTGTTTTGATTGGGTAATAATGCATTTTGTTCAATATTGAGTCTATTTTTTCTGTGACACTAGTTGCTGTATGACCTCTTCCCGTCCTTATCACAACCCACAGAACTCTCATTATATTTTCCTCTGCCCTGCCCAGTGGAAGTGGGCAGTGCTAAAGCGGCTTTGGTGGGCATCTGGCGTCCAACCAGGGTTAACCCATCACAGCAAAATAGTAAAAAAAAAAAAAATCAGAATCATGACACCTCCAAAACACTGAGGAAAATGTCATGCTCCAACTGGAGTCACTATGAAAACTCAACAAATTTACCTCCACTGGATCGAGACACCAGTGACTGTGTCCCACTTTTAAATGCACGGCTCCTTTTTTCTCATTTAGGTAGAGGAAACAAACACCTTCCTTCATTATAGTTAATTTGTTATTAACTGTAAACCATCTAACAGTCTCATTTCACCGTATTTGCTACAGTGAATTAAAAACCTTGTTTCATTTGTATTCAAATCTCATTAAATTAATACCTTTGTATTACATTTGCTTAATAATTCATAACTGTGCAACACCAACCTTTTTCCTAGATGTTTATTTGGGAGTAGCAATCTACACTGAGAACAAGTAAAGCAACAACACTTGGCCTGAGGTTGCATGAAGGTTTTTCTCAATAGGACTGTGAATTTAAGCAGCTCCATAGCAAAAAAAAAAAAGTAGAGGAAAGGGATTAGGCTGGCACAGTGCCTGTGAGAAGTAACACCCCCAAAATAAACTCACTTAATGGTTGTGATCAACATCTTTGGAATCCTGGATAGTTTATTTGTGCTATGTTTATAGCATCATATGTAGACACTTCATATATGTCCTGGTTTCAGCTGGGACAGAGTTGATTTTCTTCCTAGTAGCTGGTATAGTGTTGTGTTTTGGATTTAGGATGAGAATAATGTTGACAATGCACTGATATTTTAGCTCTTGTTAAGTAATGATTATACTAAGTCAAGGACTTTTCAGCTTCAATGCTTTGCCAGTGAGGAGGTCCATAAGCAAACAGGAGTGAGCACAGCCAGGACAGCTGACCCAAACTGGCTGAAAGGATATTCCATACATTCCACAAACTTTAAATTAAGGTTTAGCCTAGCACTAGCTAGCTTTTTCTAAGATTTTTTTTTGGGTGATCAGAGCAATAATCTATACACACAAGCCTAAATAGTTTACAGATATTTAGAAACAGGAGCAAGTTCAAGTAATTATAACAACAGCATACAACTTTCAGGCATGAATAAAGTTGTGGGGAAAGTCAAGAGTAGCAATGGAAAAACAGGTGTATCTATCATTTAAAGCAACTTAAAGGTTACAAATTTCCTTTCTTCCTTTCAGTTATTCCAGAAGAAATAAATTAAAATACTCAGCTTCATTTCTTAACATCATTGCAGACAGAATATTAATTTTTTCTAATATAAGGAAGTGTTCTGGAAACCTACACTGCTGTCTAAACTACTGTCATGGTTTAGCTCCAGCTGGCAGCTCAGCCCCATGTCGCCACTTACTGACACCACCCAGTGGGATGGGAAAGAGAATTCTACAAATCAAAGTGAGAAAACTTGTGGGCTGAGATAAAGACAGCTCAGTAAATAAAGCAAAAGCCACATGCACAAGCAAAGCAACACAAGGAATTCATTCCCGCTTCCCATGGGCAGGCAGGTATTCATCCATCTCCAGGAAGGCAGGGCTGATTCGTACCTAACAGTGACTTGGGAAGACAAATGCCATCACTCGTCACCGCCTCCCCACCCCGATCCTTCCTCTTCCCTGAGCCCCTTATAAGCTAAGTATAATGCCATACAGTATAGAATATCCTTCTGGTCAGCTGGGGTCAGCTGTCCCGGCTGTAAACCCTCTCAACTCCTTGCGCACCCCCAGCCATACTGCTGATGGGGTGAGAAGCAGAAAGGCCTTGGGTCTGTGTAAGTACTGCTCAGCAATAACAAAAACCACCTCTGTATAACAAAAACATCTCTATATTATCAATACTTTTTTCAGCACAAATCCAATCCATTGTTCCGCATTATCTATTATGAAGGAAAAGATCTCAGTGGAAAGAAGGACAACTATACTGTAGCAGTTTAGCCATGGCTGGAGGCCAGACACCCACCAAAGTCACTCTATCACTCCCTTTTTTAGTTGGACAGGAGAGAAAATATACATTGAGAGACTTAGGAGTTGAGATAAGGACAGGGAGAGATCATTCAATGGTTAACATCATGGAAAGACAGACAACACAGAATAAAGGAAAGAAAACTCTACATTTATTACACTGCACTGCACACCCAGTGACACCAGAGTCGGGTAATGAGAAGCATGACCAGATCATAAAGCACCTCTTCCCACCCTTCCCTTCTTAGCAGACTTCACTTTAGTCATGATTTCGCTCCCTTCCTCCCCAACATTGTGGCACAGGGAGGGGCAGGGACAGGGGGTTTCAGTCAGTTCCTCACAAATTTGTTTCCTTCTTGGCCAGGAGGGACATTCCACACAAACATCCTTTTCCTGTTGTGCTGTGGGATCCTGCCCACGGGAGACAGTCCTTCACAAATTTCTCCAATGTTGAGTCCTTTCCCATGGGGCTTCAGCTCTTCGCCAGCTGCCCCAGAGTGGGTCACTGCCATAGCAGGCAGTCATAAATCACAATGTCCGTCAGTCTCTCAGTCCCAGTCCTCCACAGGGTCACAAGCCTCCCCACAGCAAACCTGCTCAGGCATGGATCACTCCTTCACTCATCTCTGTGTCTCTGTCTCTCTCCATGGGCTGCAAGGGCTGGCAGAGTCTTGCTCCAGCACGGGTCACAGCGTCTCCTGTACATCTCCACCTGCTCCAGTGTGGGGCCTCTCCACAGGCTGCAGGTGGGGTCTCAGCCTCTTCCATGGGCTGCGGGGGGGACAACACCTCCACCATGGGTTTCTCTATGGGCTGCAGGGGCATCATTCTCTTCAGCACCTGGTGCATCTTCTCCCTCCCTTCACCGGCTTTGGTGTCTGCACAGCTCCTTACATCTTCTCACTCTCTTCTCTGGTGGCAAAAAGCAGCTGCTTGCGGGTTTTTTTTTCCTCCTATCTGTGATTCCCAGAGGCGCTGTGACCATCGCCAATTGGCTCAGCCTCAACGACTACTCCAGCCTTGAACTGACCAATGTTTTCTCTTTGGGACCTGCAGAGAACTTCTAGCTGCTTCTTGCAGAAGCCACCCCTTCAGTCCCTCCTTCTCCACCAGGACCCAGCCATACAAAACTGCGACATACACACAAATACACTCTGACAGGTAGATGTGAAATAGTATCATCTTAGTACTATAAGCATCATACTTGCATTCCAGGGCCCTGAGGGAATTAGTAGATGTAGTTGCTAAGCCACTCTCAATCATATTTGAAAAGTCATGGCAGTCATGTTAAGTCTTCAGTAACTGCAACAAAAGGAATATCACATCCATTTTAGGAAAGGGTAGGAAGGAGGACCCTAGGAGCTACCAACCGGTCAGCCTCACCTCAGTGCCCAACTGTGAAACAGATACTCCTGGAATTTATGCTGAGATATATGGATGACAGAGAAATTAATTCAAATCAGTCAGCATAGCTTCAACAGGGGCAAATAGTGCTTGACTCATTTAGTAGCCTTTTACTATGGAGTGACTAGATCTACAGATGTCATCTACCTCACCTTTCCTAAAGGCTTGGACACACTTCCAATTTGCCTCCAATTTGGAGAGATACACATTTGAAGGATGGATGGCTAGATGGCTAAGAACTTGGCAGATGGATGAGAACTTGGCCATGTCCAATAACTTAGAGTTATTGTTTCAACCTCCAAGTGGAAACCAGTAATGAGAGCTGACCCTCAAGGGTGCATACTGGAACCAATACTATTTAATATTTTCAGCCATGACATAAGGAGAATGTTTTCACAAGACACCAAGGTGAGCGCTGCAGTCATCCAGAAGGAACCCGACAGGGTTGTGACGTTCAGCGAGGCCAAGGTGCTGTACTGGAGTCAGGACAACTGTCAGTTATCATTACAAACAGGGAGTTGAGAATAGCCCTTCAGGGAAGGATTTAGGCATCCTGGTAGCTGAAAAACTGGACATAAGCTGGCAACATGTACTTGCAGCCCAGAGAGTCAATCATATTCTGGGGTACATGAAAAAAGTATGGCCAACACAATAAGGGAGGTGACTCTCTCCTTCAACTCTGCTCTCAGGAGACCCCACATGGAGTACTGTATCCAGCTCTGAGATCGTTGAGGTCGTATCCAGTTTGGGTCGTTGAGTCTAGAGAAGTCAAAGCTGCAGGGAGACCTTCTTTGGCCTTTCAATACATAAGGGGGGCTAATAAGAAAAGGCGCAACTGAAAGGTCAATTTAGATTGAATATAAGGAAGAAGTTACTTATGATAAGGGTGGTGGTGGAACAGGTTGGTTGATGCCCATCACTTATGACTGTGGGTTTATGTGGCAAACTAGTAGTGCAGGGCTGCAAAGGTGGCTTCTGTGAGAAGACACTGGGGGTTGCCCACATGGTGGGTAGAACCAGTTCCAGTCAGCTCCCAGATGGACCCCACTGCTAGCCAAAGGTGAGCCCATCAGTGATATTGTTAGTATCTCTGAGATAATGTATTTAAGAAAAAGTAGAAAACACTGTACAACATGTGGTGATGGTCCCCCTGGGCCACTCTGCAATCCCAAAATCGTGTTCTTATCTTGGTTACAAGTGCAGTGAGTTGGGGCAACCAGGCACTCCCTAAAGTACCTGAAAATCCTGCTTCCTGAATGGTAGCTCAATCTCCTAGCCTGATCTGAGAGCCAGCAGAATTACTGACAAGAATTACGGCCTGAATGGAAACAAACACTGATCAAAGGCGATCCTATAAACAGTGATCTATGTGAGACTCTTGGAGCTCTCCAGGATCAGAACCAGCTGTGACCCAGTATCTCCCCCTGAACTGGGATGCTTCACAGGGTAGATTTCACAAGGATTCAAAGATTGTCCAATGATAGACGCTGACAAAAGAAACACATTCAAAGATCATCTGCTGACCAATGCTGAGTGAGAAAAGTGAGTAATTCACTACAATTAATGAGGAGAAAAAAATATTGATCATAAGTTGAGCTCTGTATCAGTGTCTGTATCTATGGTTGTACCTCCATCTGTGTTTACGTGTATGTCCTTTGATTTAGAAAATTGTGTCAAAGTCTAGTGTGAACCCTGCTATTTCTGAATCTTTAGTTAAGCCGTAAAATTTTGTTTATAACAAAAGTTGTTGAATCACTTCTATTTTTAATTGGCTGATGACTGTCATTAAATATCACATAATTTAATCTTGTGATTTACTATAACAGTGTTAATACATTTTTAATTGTTGCCACTTCAAAATTGTGTAAAATCAATTTGAGACAAATTGGCATAATCATCAGGATTCTAAAATCAGGATTTGTTACATTGGCAGGATCCTAAATCACTAATTGCAGCACAACAGCAATTGCAAAAGAAGAGTGAGAAAATATGAGAAAAGCAACTCCCAGGTCAGTGCAGAAGGAAGAAGAGGAGGTACTCCAGACATTCACAGTAGAGATTTCGCTGCAGCCCCTGGAGAAGACCCTGGTGAAGTAGGCTGTCACTCTGCAGCACATGGAACACCTCACACCGAAGCAGGTGGAGCAGTCTTCTGGCAGGACCTGTGACCCCAAGGGGTATGTATGCTGAAGCAGCCTGCTCCTGAAGGACTGTATCCCACAGAAGAAACCCCAAGCTGGTACAGGTAACTGATGTGAGAAGGAAGGAGTGGCAGATATCAACTGTTATGAACTGACCGCAATCCTCATGACCTTGTCCACCTGCACTAACAGGAGTGGGAGGTAGAGAAGTCAGGATTAAAGTTGAGCCTTGGAAGAAGGGAGGGGTGGAGGGAAGGTGGGTTTAGATATTCTTATTTCCTTTTATGCTACAGTGTTTGACTGGCAATAAATCAAATTAACATCCCTAAGTCTAGCTTGTTTTGCCTGTAATAGTAATTGATGAGTGATCTCCCTGTCCTGACCTTGACCTTACCTGGAGCTTTTTCTTGTATTTTTCTCCCCATCTTGTTGATGGAGGGGAGTGATAGAGCAAGTTGGTGGGTATATAGTGGCCAGCCAAGGTCAACCCATCAAAATGGAGCCTTAAGCAATTTGATCTTGTGAAAGATGTCCCTGCCAATAGCAGGAGTCTGGAACTAGAAGACCTTTCAAGGTCTCTTCCAATCACCATGCTATGAGCCTAAGATTTTTGAGAAATATACACTTTTATTCTCTTATGTACAAATGCATATTTTTTTTTTAATTTTTTTTTTTTTTTATTTTTTTTTATTTTTTATTTGCATTTAAAAAAAATATTGTCCATTTTCTGTGTCCATTACATTTTGGTCTACAAGTGTCTGGTCTATACTTGGTGGCTTTCAAACTCAGGTACTTTTATAAGTGCAGCATTTTTACAGCCTTCTTGCTGCCATTATTTTTAGTCAGTACTTTCCTGCACTGGATTAGAACCAAGGGGCTAACAGGAACAATATAAATTGCTACCACTGATGCTGTGCAGCTGGTCTTTCCACGGCAGGCTAATGATAAAACGTGAAGGTCATGTATGTCTACACTGTATATGGCAAGATATGAGTAGAGCAGTAGAACAACTATGAATTCTCTTGTTAATATGGATTCTGGCAACAAATCCTTTGTTCTCTTACCTGCTAAAGCAGGGAGTAAAACTGCTACCTCTATAATTTGTGCTGTTTTTTTATTCAAGGTTCAGTCTCCAATGAAAGAACAGCCTATTAAAACAGGCAGCCTGAGCTGCTCAGCGGAAAAGTGAGTAACCTAACCCACCAGTATGCAGCAACAGCCACAATGGGAGAGACACAGAGAGGTTACATCTATTATGTTTTACAGTTTTACAAAACTGAGCATAGAAACAGATACCAGGACATGATCTAGCATATAATAGCAATAAAAAGAAAGGTGCCCGAATAAGGTATTCGCTCAAAATTGGCTCATTGTCTTGTAATATTTTGGGCATTTGCCATATTCTTCTTTAATAAAATCTCAATGTTACAATAGGTAAAAATAAAATCCTCTCCAAAAGTAATCTGTCCGTGAATAAAGCATCTGGAACGTTTTAAAATGAATCAAGAGTCCCAAATGCAAAAGGGAAAAACAGGCCCTGTGTAAAATAAAAAAAGGAAAAGAAATAAAACTATAAAATTAAGGAAGAAGGGGAAAGATATGGTGGCACACTTTCTTTGATCTAAAAATTGATTAATTTTTCTTACGGTGGATTTAATTTATGTATTCGAGTCAATTGTTAATCAGACATTCAACACATTACCAGCTCTACTACACAAAAAGCAGAACCACTGGCAGTAGATTATTATGAGTAACAGAATACACTCTATCAATGCTTCCTTTAAGAACCACTAGCAATGTAGATGAACAGTATTTTTGCTTGCAATTACAGCTGCAGTTTTTTGACTAGTAACACTACGGATCAGTGCTGTCTGCGAATCCCTGGAAATCCTTGTAGTTCTTCTTGAACTCTACCCTGTCACAGGTAGCTTATCTATTGATAAATTTTTATGTGTTTGGAGATGACTGCTGGTGGAAAGGGCAGACTAACCACCTGCATGAAAAAGGAGCAACACAGAGGTGACAGAGGCAGATTTTTTACAATGAAACACATGCGATTACAAAAAAGGTAAATTTACCATTTTGGTGTCTAAGGCTAGCATTACAGAGCCCATAATTTATTCAGGACAATACAGCAGACAAGCAACCTAGAAATAAAACTAATTTATTAATTCAATTTGCAAATTTTCACTCCCTGAAGGACAGAAATCAAGTTTTCCTTCCAAGCGTGTAAAAGTTTTCCCCTAAAAAACACCTGATTTTATTCTAGATTCAATGTATTCAAGCATTCCTATTTATGAAGTAAAAAAGAGCATTGCTTCTAACAATAATGTTATTCTATAAGGACTGAGTTATCAAAGATTGTCTTAACTTGAGTAAATAACTTAAGACTTGTACTTACCGATATGTCATCACTAAAATCTATTTCATCCAAGTCAAGGTATTCAGGGGCTTCCATTATTCTTCTATGGACATTTTGTGTGAGTCAGCACAGAAGCAAAGACCTAATTAAGAAAAGATAAATGGATTGTCTACTAAAGAGTGAAAACCACAGAGAAATGGTTTAATATAGTTACTAGATTACTGAAAATATTTAACTTGTATAATGAAGTCTTCTATAACTTAATACTAGAAGCTAAATATGATTTTTCCATCTCTACTCTGCATACCATAGAATCATTGGAAGAAGTTGGAAAAAACCTTTAAGATAACAGAGTCCAACTGTTAACCTAACACTGCCAAGTCCACCACTAAACCATGTCCCCAAGGCACCACATCTATTCACCTTTTAAATAACTTTAGTGATGGTGACTACACCATTTCCCTGGGCAGTCTCTTCCAGCAACACACTCAGTGAAGAAATTCTTTCTACTATCCAATCTAAATCTCCCTTGGTGCAACTTGAGGCCAGTTCCTCTTTCCCTATTGCTTGTGACTTGGGAAAAGACACCAACAACCTCCTTACTAACAGTTCCTTTTAGGTAATTTTAGAGAGCAATGTCTCCCCTCAGTGTCCTTCCCTCCAGGCTAAACAACACTAGTGCACTCACCTGCTCCTCAAAGGACTTGCTCTCTAGAGCCTTCTAATTTTCTTGCCACATAACCTCACAACATTCTTGCACATTCTTGTAGGCCTCCTGAGTTGCCTGCCCCTTCTTCCAAATACCATCAACCATCCTTTTTTTCCTGAGTTCCAGCCAAAACTCTCTGTTCAGCCACATCGATCTTTTTCCTGGCTGGCCTGTCTTTCTGCGCATGGGGACAGCCTGCTCCTGTGCCTTTATGATTTCAATCTTGAAGAATATCCAGCCTTCCTGGACTTCTTTGCTTTTCAGGACTGCCTCCCAAGGCATTCTGTCAACCAGGCTCCTAAGCAAGCCAAAATATGCCCTCTGGAAGTCCAAGGTGGCAGTTCTGCTGTTCCCTCTTACTTCTCTAAGAATCAAAAACTCTTGGAAAGGAGAAACTGGAAAGGAAGGCATCATTTAAGAGCAAATTCAGGTACCTATTATGTGCTGTCACTGTGGGTGTGTTGGAGTTGAGACAGTGAGAAAGGAGATGGCTACAAACAGGTAAAAACAGTATAAAGCCCTCAGTCCAACTTGCTATGAGGAAACAGAAGTGCCATAATGTGAAACTAATAGAAAGCTCTTCATTTTGCACAA
The DNA here is from genome assembly GCA_022605575.1 of Laterallus jamaicensis coturniculus. Taxonomy (NCBI): domain Eukaryota; kingdom Metazoa; phylum Chordata; class Aves; order Gruiformes; family Rallidae; genus Laterallus; species Laterallus jamaicensis. The sequence continues at coordinate 22,236,968 of JAKCOX010000010.1, forward strand.
TTCCCAAATGCTAGCTGTATTCTTGGAGGGAACCACTAAAATCAGACAAAATATTTACAATGAAAGGAATTAGCTATTATGAAGATGTCATTTAAATTTTTAGGGAGAACAACCAAGTGGGATTTTTTCCTGATTTTGGAAGGGATAGAGTTAATTTCCTTCCTAGCAGCTGGTGTAATGCTGTGCTTTAGATTTACGCTGAAAATAATGTTGATAACACACTAATATTTTAGTTGCTGCCAAGGACTTTCCAGTTCTCACACCTTCCTGCCAATGAGAAAGTAGGGGGTGCCCAAGAGGCTGGGAGGGGACACCGCCACAGCAGCTGACCCAAATTAGCCACAGGGGTATTCCATACCATGTGATGTCATGCTCTGTACGGAGCTGGGGAATTGGCTGGGAGGTGACACAGCCCAGGAACTAGCTGAGCATCAGCTTTGGATGGTGAGAAATGTGCTATGCATCACTTTTTTGTATATTCTCTTTCTTATCTTCCTTTTCTGTCCGTTAAGTTGTCTGTATCTCCACTCACGAGTTTTATTTTTTTTTTATTTCTTTTAAATTCTGTCCCCTTCCCAGTGTGCAGCTGGAAGTGAGTGAATAGCTGTGTGATTGCTTTAGCTGCCAGCCAGGTTAAACCACAACAGTGGCACTTGAACTGGAAGTCAAAACCACTTGATTCAGAATCACCCAGTCCTTTCAGAAGTTCAGTATAGGTGTAAAGACCCAAGCTGTTGAGCACCCTCATGACCCTGCAACCACAGCTGCACTAATGATGTATCTTCTCTTAAGGGTGCTATTAATTTACTGCCCTGGACACAGAACCTTCTGTTACTACAGCTTTCCTCTGCTCAAGAAGGCAGAAAAGAACTGAGAATCATGCTGTGTACAGAAAATACAATCCTACCACGCTTTACTTCCACTTGTCCTTACAAGCAGACTAACACACAACGCAGCCAGCGCTTTACAGATGGATAATTTCTCTCTCCTCAGCCTGCCAGCGCACTTCCCCCCAACAGTATGCAAGGCAAGACCAGAATTATATCAATGCACGCTGATTATGAGGGGCCTCACAGCAAGGGAAAAAGAAGAGAAAACTCTCTTGCAAAGCAAGAAATTTGGCTGGAAAATTCAATATGCAATTCTGAATCATTTGAAGCTTAAACAATTACAAGATCAAAGAAAATAAATCCCTCATTACTTTCTCAATCCTAGTTAAAAAGAAGGTGTGCACCACAGGTACAGACCAGTACAAGAGAAGTAAAAGTTCAAAGGGAAGCTGTTTTAAAGGAAGCTGAAAATGAGAAGCGATAATGTATTTTTAAATAATGTGAAGCACTACAGAGGTGTTATTATTATGGAAGAAAATGAAATCTTTCTAGTACTTGTACATATAAAAGGCAATGCCTGAAGGAAAAAAAGAAAAAAAAAAAAAAAGGAAGCTCAGTTTATTCATATAACAACTGCCAAGAAGTATGTTTATGAATAATGAAGTCAGCTGTGTAGGTCAAAATAAAATCGCTGTATGAAACATTCATATAGAGTTCAGAATGTCCTAGGATAAGGGGTTTGAAGAAAAGACATTTTTGCAGGTGTTACTGGCAAACAAAACCTCAGTCATTAATCTCTTTTCTAATGCTCCACCCAAGCACAAAACTGATTTTAAGACACCTGTTCTTGAAAAGTTCTTAGAAGAAGAACCAAGAGTCAAATCTACAATTTGAAGCTGAAAAAGCTGGAAATGCAATTTTTTATTTGTCATCAAGTTCCTGAAGTTAAAGGATTAAGTACCATTTTCTTGTTAATAAAAAAAAATAAAAATCTCCAATGGATTAGGGTATTTCCGCTCCTTACAATATGAGAAGGCACGCAGCATGTAAGAACCCCAGTTACCTATTATGAGCTCTCACTGTGGATGTTAGACTTGAATGAGCAGTAGGAAAGGCAATGGCTACAAACAAGTAAAAACAATGTAAAGCACTTAGTCCAACTTGCTATGAGGAAACAGAAGTGCCTGTAATCAGAAGCTTTTAAGTTTGCACAATTCCCAAATGATAAGTGTATTCTCTGAGGGAACCACTAAAATCAGACAAAATACTTGCAATGAATGGAATTAGCTGTTGTGAAAAGGCATGACACATTCAAGCCTACAGATTCTTTTCTACATTAGAAATTTTATTTTCTTAACAGAAACATTGAACTTCAGTATATTATTTTAAAGTTCATGCTTTATCTTGTTGCATTTGGGTGACACTACAGCTCACTTGTGGCAAGGTGCACTCTTGCTGTATTGGGTTTGTGTGGGAAGGTTTGGGTTTGTTTGGGTTTTGGGGGTTTTTTTAGGGGGAAGGGGTGGGACATAACATATGACTGGAGGTGTGACTTCTGTGAGAAGCTGCTGTAACTCCAGGACAGACCCATCTTAGCAAAGGTGGTAGTGCCTCATGGGTAACAGAGGTAAGTAGTGAGGGGGGAAATAAACCAGGCAGCAGCAACTGCAGCCAGAGAGAGGAGTGAGAAGATGTGAGAGGAACAACACTGCAGACTCCAAGGTCAGTGAAGAAGGTGGAGAGAGGAGGTGCACCAGGTGCCAGAGCAGAGTTTTCCCTGCAGCCCCTGGAGAAGACTATGGTGAGGCAGGCGGGTCCTATGAAGCCCATGGAGGTCCACCATGGAACAGATAGCCACCTGCAGCCCATGGAGGACCCAATGCCAGAGCAGGTGGAGGCATATAAAGGAGGCCATGACCCTGTAGGAAGTCTACACTAAAGCAGGCTCGTGGCAGGACCTGTGACCTGTGGCTTCATAGAGGCAGCAGCCTCTCTATGGAGTAGGTTTGCTGGCAGGGGGGTCATGCTGGAGCAGTCTGTACCAGCAGATCTGCACCCTATGGAGGGACTTATGCTGGAGCAGCTGGTTAAGAACTGCAGCCTGTGGGAAGGACTCACGTTGGAAAAGCTGGTGGCAAACTGTCTCCTGTGGGAGAGACTCCATGCTGGAGTAGTGGAAGACTGTGTGGAGTCCTCCCCCTGAGGAGGGTGGAGTGGCAGAGACAGCATGTGATGAGCTGACCCCAATCACAGTTCCCTCTCCCCCTGTGCTGCTCAGACGGAAGGAGGAGAAGGTAGAAGAGTCAGGAACAAGGGAAGAAAGTGGAACCTGGGAAAAAGTGGGGTGTAGAGGATGGTGCTTTAGGTTTTGTTTTTCACTATCCTACTCTACTTTTAATTGGCAATTGAGTTAGTTTTGCGGGATCTCCCTGACTTCGTCTCAACCTGTGAACCTACGAATCTTATTTTCTCTCCTTGTTCTGTTCAGGAAGTGAAGTAAGAGTGCAGCTGGGTGGGCATGTGACCACTAGCCAAGGTCATCACAGTATGCATCTACAGGGGTAAAGACTAGCTATCAGTTTATCACTGTGACCACTGATACCAGCTCAAAGCACATTATTAAGTCAGTTTTAGAAACAATGTGTCACCTGTGTATGTACTGTCCTACAAAATTTTTACAGGATTGTAAAATCTACCCAATATTATCCCATAAGGTTAGAAATATATGAATTAGAATTAAAATATATCAGTTTAAAGGCTAAAGACATATCTGGATTGTATCACATTTGGACAACCTAAAACCAAACCGAAGTCTCACTGAGTTTCAACTTTCTACTGTAATTAAATGGACTAAAAAAACACACACAGAGTATATTTAAAAGTTTATAGAAGAGATAAAGCTACCCTAAACATACCACACACTAAATATAACCAAGAAGTGACCTAAACATTTTATTTTTGAATTAAAAGTGATTTATTCAGGTTAAAGAAAAGTCCATAGCTTTCATATCGCTAGTTACCACTTATCTCGAAATTCTAGAACAAAAAGATCTCAACTTTTCAAACTTTTTTTTTTTTGGTTCTAAACTGCAGGAAGCCATTGAGGCAAAAAAATAAAATGTGACATCTATCCACATCTTGACATCTTTCACCTAAAGATGTACAAAACTCATCATGCCAGTGCAGTCTTGCCACATTACCTCCCCAAAATACTCTATCTTGTCTTCTTGAAGCAAAAGGCTGCAAAACACAGAAGACAAAGCTGGTAACAAAAGCAAACATTCTCTGTATGGAAAACTTCTCTTTCTGGAGATAACACTCAGCTATATGTAAGGAAAGGGAGACTCGTGCATTCTGTTTCCTATAAGATTTGCATTTTTTTCTGGATGAGGTAAAACTGGACAGCAACTCAGGACAAATACTATGATCAAGAAAGATTTCCCATGACTATTCAAAAGGCGCACTTTTTTGAAACCATTTAACGTAGTAGAGCTACGCTATGTATAATGCAAACCATATGGTAATGATAGTACTCAGATTTGTGGCTATTTTGAGACCTTTGCAGTGGCTAAATTGAGTCTACTACCAGAAATATAAATGGTCTGAATAGCAATCACCAGCAGATCATAAGCACAAATGGTCAACTTCAAGGTAAAAATAATTGCAACCAAAATTGCAACCACCAGCAATGGATTCCATGACATGAATAATGTATTTCCAGCATCAACACCAAAGTAATACAGATGACTGTCGCTAGCCTGCCAGCAGTAATGTCTGAAATTAACTGATCAATTTTCCTAACTGTATTTTGGAAGCTAGTCATTAAATATTCCACAATATTTTAACCCCACAAGGGGAATTTCTTGTCTGACAGTTTGACTTGCAGAAAGAGACATACACACATATTTACATTTTATACAGGTAAAAGAAATTTTGTCCTCAAAATTCACAGCTAAAAGAAGAAAACCACATCAGCATCAGATACTAAAAAGTGAATAGGTTGTAAAATTAAGAAAAAAAACCCCAAACCAACATCCTCCTCCTTTTCACAAAACAGTAACAATCTTTATTGTTTCTCCAAAACAGATTCCCTCTGCTGTTATCCTCAGCTAAAACTAGTTGTCTGAACTCAAATTCTGTAACTGACCAACATTCATTACAGATGAGTGAGGAAAAAAGGGGCAAAGCAAGCAATTCAGAGTAAAATAACAAAAATTTAAAAGCAACAAAGTATTACATACAGGGAATGAAAGCATCAATTTTTGCAAACACTAAACCTCCACTCTACACTGAGGGCACGCACTACCTATAGGTGAAATGCTTAATGCTGTTCACAGACTTCTCTTTAAATCTAGGTCAAGCCTTGGATTTCTGTCCAGCACAGAGTCTCAAAAAAACAGTCACATATTGGGGCTGGTGTGTCTTTTAAGGACAGTCCTGGTGTTGACCTTCTATTGTGAAGTCAACAGCCACTGCCTTATCCACACTAATGCACATCAGGCAAGATCGAGGCCATAAAGGGGAGCTTTTGATGTGGCTAATAACTGAAAGAATAAAGAGGTTACAATGCCAACCAGAATGTAAGCAAGCATCAGACTCATTTTCTTGTTCTATTTTCTCAATGCAAAAATGTGGAATGAAAAAGCATAATGGATTTGTAGTGACTCCTTTGCAACAAGGTTGCAGCAAATTCAGGAGCTTCAGAAAGGAATCTGGTCCAATACCTAAGCCAAAACCAGTGTCAGTTCTGCTATGAAAGACGAAATCCAAGAGGGAATACAAGGGAAGTATCCTTTATTGAGCCAAAACAAAACAACTAATCGAGAATGTATCATTCTAATTATTTATGGATACAGAAATAACAAGAACAAATAACAATAAAAGGATCTGCTATCAATTAAATGTCTACTTCGGTTGGAACTCAAAGAAATCCTACTAAATACCACATGAGATTTTATTTTTCACATCTCAGAAATACTATATGAAAATATCTGGAGATTTACTTAAACTTTCAATCAAATATAAAGTAAATCAGATGTAAATACTTCATAGTGGTTGGCTAAAGGCAGTTTTCTTAAGCATGGTTAATATTAAAGATTTAGGCTTTAAAATGCCAGAATGCCATGACAGTGACTTTTTAATTAAGGGATAAGGTTACATTTTACAATTATAGGTCTGAGATAACAAAATAAACATAATGCCCTTTCATAAGCATTAGAGGCTACAGTAGCTCAAGATGAAAAACATTCATGGGCAGAAAGAAAAGACTTTAGATCTTTAATTTAAGCACACAGTATGTGTTTCAAATGATGCTTGAAATCTGGCACGTGTCTAAATTTTATTCCCTCACATTAAGAAAAAGCAAGATCAAAGAATCAAGTCTCTTCACTTGGGAGGGGAGGAGACGGGAGGGGAATGGAGAAGATCAGATCAGTTGAAAGAGACCTACAAAGATCATCTAGTTGTGAGCAATACGTTAAATTTAATACTATACATATATGCAGTCTTAGAAGACTCCAGCTTCTCATTGGTATATATATTCACTTCATTATCTCTAAGGGGGAAATTACTTAGATATAATAAATAAATATTCAAGCCCATGACTTTGAGAATGTAAACAGCGACACTGCAGCTCAAATGGTGGTTCTTTTGCTTTTCAAGCAAACCACTTAAGCTTAATGGTTAGGCTATGTTGACACTTTTACATTATATAGGGGTTTATGATATTGTAGCTCAGTCCAAAGTGCATTATGCAACTGATCTTTGCTACCTTTTAGGGCTCCCAAATTGCTTTATTTCGAATTATGTGAAAAAAAAAATTTTTCTATTAAATGTCATCCTCAGTGTCTGGACTGCCTCTTACTGACTGAGCACCTCCACTGTACTAGCTTGTTTTGTTTCCTTTTCTTCCTTCCATGTAAGCCAAGAAAAATATATAATGCAAATTAAATTATCTGTACAGTCAAATTTAAAATATAAAAATATAAAGGGAAGGCTCAGCAGGAGCAGGGGGGAGACTTTAAAGAGCACAGATGAATTTTAAGTAACAATTTATTGTAAAAAAGGGAAAGTTAACAGTGAAGCTGAAAAATTATGTGATTTATTTCAGTGAAGGAACAAATTCTGAGACCAGGATTACCTTATCCTTTATCATATTTATTCAGAAGTTCTTCTGAGTTTAAAAGTTCACAGTAGCAATTCATAATAGCTAAAAAAAAGTTAAAATAAAAGCACTGCTTTTAATCACCACCAAAGTACCATCAGTGCACAAGCTACACAGATAGGACAGGAAGAAGGAATGCGGCAAAACACAACAATTTTCTAAGACCAAAAGATGTTATTTTTAAAATTTAACTTCAGAAAAACTCTGCATTCCAGACATTCAGAAACAATTCACTCGCAGCCCTGAAGAAGCACAAATTCTGAGCCCACTTCTGTTCCTAATGAAGTCTATGCACATTCAGCACTGGTTTTAGATAAGTACAAATGTCTTTGTTTCTGGACAAACGTAATTTAACTTCTCCCACTCTTCTACACAGGCCTGAAGATTACATATTCATTCTTATTGCTTGGATGCAAAGTAATCCTATGGAGTCTTAAGGGAGATGATTTTGAAGAAATCATGTGGAGGTAGGTAATAAGCATATGGCTCACCTACTCTACTTTCTACCCCTGTGAATGGCATGGAAAATTCATCACAACTTGAGGCATTTTAACATCAAGTATTTTAAACATTTACAATGACCGCCACTATGTAGTCTGTAAGAAATAATGTACATTCAGAATGCTTATTCAGACCCAGTTGTGCATGTTTGCTGGGCTTTCTTTAGCACACTGAATTCTACTCTAGATAATACTGCGAAAGTAAAGTGTTAGTACAAGGACGACATCTGAACCCCACAAAAGTATAAGCAAACTTTGCCATTATTATCTGCATGACTAAGATGTCTCTCACCTTAAGGCAAGGATTGTCTATTTGACTGTCAAGAAGGACTTCTTTCTTGCTTCTCCAAATACTAGTCCATTTAGTGGTCTCATGAATAACCATCATATTTAATATTAAAAGAGAGTTATTCTACTTCTTCATTCCCAAAGGAAAAACAGCAACCTAACAAAAATAAATCAATATTCAGGCTACTGAGTGATCTGAGTAACTGAAGAGCTGTTTTTACTATAACACAACTTGAAAGACATCTGCTCACTGCAAACCACCCCAGATTTCTCATTAAAAAAACATCCTTTCCACCCCAAGGTTTTATATTTCCTTCAAGACTCAAGCATAAGGAAAACCGGACTCCAAGCTGTCAGAGCGAAGATACATACTTAAGCATTCTGGAATGAGGCCTAGAAAAATAAACTTGTTTGTTTCAATTAGCCTTGAAGGAGAAACCTTTGGAGTTGGAAATTAATAGCTGTTACTTCAAAACTCAAACAGCATACGTGATTCAAGCACTGTACAAAAGCTAAATGCTAATGCACTGTATGCTTAACTTTAATGACATGATCAAAACATGTAACAAGTCAACTGTTCAGTTGAAAAAGATATATTTCATTGGTTGTATCTGATCAATTTATGTGCTTATTCCCTACAAGGATATTTGCTCTTATTATGAATTACTTCACAGTCATGCAATATTAATATGCTTACTCCATTGTACTGCAGCTTGTATGGTGTTTCAGTTATTTCACACCAGTTAATTCTTCCTATGGGCTTAAAGACTCGCCAACATGCAGACCAAAGATAGACCAAACAGCTCCCCTCTATAAATTACATACGTACGTATCTCTGTAATGGAGGGAAGACCAGGCAGAAACCTTGTTAGAACACAGAGCAAGAAATATACGCTGTTCCATTACTAGAACATATTCCTTTAATGTCGCTGTTTGTAGTGATCCAGTGATAACAGAGGCCATAGCAAAACAGTAGCTGTACTGGATGGAATGGAAAATGGAGTTTCTCCTGTGGATGCAATCCACAGCCACGCTGTAAAAGAAAAGCAGGTGGTGGGATTTACTCCAACTTCTAACATGTTAACTTGTGCATTAGAAGTAGAATTTGGTCTGGGTCTGCCATTTATCCACTTGCCAACTCATGCTTTAACTGAGGTGCCATGCACAGAAATACAGTGTTCTACTGACTGAGTGCACGGTCGCACCATCCTTTCCTCTCCACTGTGACACGCTGTTATACTTCTTGAATGCGGGGACCCCAAGGTAACTTTAACCACTAAGTTCTAAAAACTCATTCCTTATTTAGGAAATTTCCATATTAAAAAAGAGATTATACAACTGAGGGAAGATAAGATAAAATAAAGCAATGTTCATTCTTCTCAGCCATTATTTGTCAAATGGCACTAAGGTAGTCAAGTGTGGAAAATATCCTGTAGTTCTACTTACTTCACTGTTACTTTCATCCCACTTACCTAAGCTGTGAGTACAACTTCCTGCCACTGACCCTATTTGGGCATATGGCTGCTTCCTTCATTTGTTTAAAAAGGGTCTTTAAGTGGTAGAGACTTCTACTTCTTCACTTAAACTGCACTATGAATATATATCTAGCCTCATGTTAACTTCAGTCACCACTTAATCTTAAAACTAATTTTTTCAGTCTTCCCACTAAATATTTTGTGACAGCATGACTATAAAATGAAAAAGTGTTTCTGCTTAATGTAGAGTAATAGTTCTCAAGTCTCTGCTATAGAAGAAATACTAATGTCCATCTAGAGGTACATGAAATAGTCACAAATAAAACAAGCTACTTGAAGTGTGATGTTCTTATCATTCTGGTGTGAGCGAGCTACTTTTTCCACTCACAAAAAAGATCACCATCTTCCCCATGAAATATACCTGGTTTTCTCATAGGAATTGTTCCAAAGGTTTCCAAAACATGGATGCTTAAGGCAAACAGTGCACTTAGGAGCAGAAATTTAACATCAAAGTCTGAATTTAAAAATACCTTTTAATGAGCAAAAAACAATTTAACAAAAAAGAAAATGCACTTTCTCAAAGGAAAATCCATTTTTTCCTCAAAGGAAAAAGTTTTAAAAATGAGCCAAGACATTTTTGACAGCTTTATATATCAGCAGAAATAGCTCAAAGATCAACATTATCCCCCAAAATAGCACAGAACTGTTGAGGTTAAAGCACAGAATGTCCTAGACTGCAAAGGTCTGCCTGAGATTATTTACTCCAAACACTCTGTTCATGCAGCATCAGCTAAAACAGGTTAAGCCTGAATACAAGACTGTATGCAGTTTGGTTCTGAGTATCTTCAAGGATGGACACTCCATACTGTCTCTGGACAACCTATGTCAGTTTTTGATCAGCCTCACAGTAAAATAATCTTGTGTCCAGATGGAATTTCTTGTGTTTCAGTTTGTGCCCATTGCCACTTGTCCTCTCAGTGGGCAGCATGGAGAAAGACGCTTGCTCTTCTTCATTCTATCCTATCATATCCCTCGACCCTTCTCCAGACTCAACAGTCCCAGCTCTCTCAGCCTCTGTCCATATGAAGAAGACTCCTCTTCCTTAATCATCTTTGTGTCTCTGCATTGGACTTGCTCCAGTAAGTCAATATTGGTGAGCCCAGAACTAGACCCAGTACTCCAGGCCTGGTTTTGTCAGGACTGAATAGAAAGGAATGAGGACGTCTCTTGACTTGCTGGCAATGCTCTGCCTAAAGCAGCCCAGAAGGATGTTAGCTGCCTTTGCCACAGAGGCATAGTGCTGTCTGATGGTCAGCTTGGTGCGCCTAGGGATGCCCTACCTCCCACCCCTCCCCAGATCTTCTCTGCAGAACTCATTACCAGCTGGTTGGTTCCCAAAATGTACTGGTATATGGGGTTATTCCTCCCCACATGAAGGACTCTGCAATCCTCTCTGTCCAGTCCAGCAGCCTATTCAGATCCATCTGAATGGCAGAACAGCTTCTGTCAGTTTGGTATTACCTCACAACTTAATGACACTGCACTCTGTCCATTCATTCAGGGTTCTTTGCCTCTAAATATGAATCACAGAATCATGAGGTTGGGAAAGACCTTTGAGATTATTGAGTCCAACCATACCTGTCCTCTAGGAAGACTTTCAGCAGTACTGGCACCAGGACTGATCACTGGGATAGACCATCTGTTACTTGCAACCAACTAGACTTTGTGTTGCTGACCACAATCCTCTGGTCCTGGCCACTAAGACAGTTTTGAATCCATCTCCCTGTCCATTTATTTCACCTGACCTTTGTCATCTTGTCTATAAGGATATTATGGGAGATATAACATCTATCATTTACCTAACTGTAGAAAGCTGTGAGGTTAGTTAAACATTTTTTCCCCTTCAGAAACCAATGATCACTCTAGATTACTTTCCTGCACTTTCTGTGTTTGAAGTGCTTTTCTGGAAGATTTGGTCCATCACCTTCATCAGCTTGAGGTGATGCTGACCAGTGTGTTTTTCCCCAGGTTTTCCTTCTTGGGCTTACCAAAGGCAGGAAGGACATTGTGCCTTCAATCACCATGACCTTTCAAAGCTAATCAGGAGTGGTTGTACAGCGACAACAGCCATCTCACTCAGCACTCATGAGTGCAGTGTGTTAAGCCCCATGGACTTATGTGTGTCCAGTTTAAGTGCTCCCTAACCTTGTCCTTCACCTTGTCATCCTTCTCTTCCTCCCACCTTGCTTCAGATCTTCCCTCTGATGTGAGGTGTCTGGGATTCTTGCAGCCTGTCATATCAGCAAAGCCTGATGCAAGACATTGAGTACCATGGCATTTTCTGTGTCCCTTGTCACCAGTTCCCCTGCCTCATTCACCAGTGGGTTCAGGTTTTCTCCAGTCTCCCTTTTGCTGTATATGTACATGCAGAAACCTTTCCTGTTTCCTTTCTTATCCTTTTGCCAGATTCAACCCCAGGTCAGCCTTGGCTTTCCTAACCCCTTGATTCATGCAAAATCAGACAGAATCTCAACTGCTTCTGCATGTCTGAGTTCAGTGAAGAGCTCCTGTCTCATCCATGTCCCAAGCAGGACTGACTGCTGCTGCTTTTACTTGATTTCCTGCTTGTTAGGATGGACTGTTCTTCACAGAGGTAATTCTTGAATACCAACCAGTGCTTTCAGACTCTTCTTTCCAGGGCTATAAACCATGGGATTCTTCCAAACAGATCTCTGAAGAGATGCATGGACTAATACTGGTGGATGTTAACAGCGATTTCTTCCTCCAAGCATTTATCTTCTCTTATTTTGCTACCTTACACATTTGTGTGAAACTAAATAAAAGGAAACTAACATTTTAAACACTGGATATCACAATGCTAGTAATGTAGGCTATCCAACACGGAGATGAAGCCTAATTTTGCATTTATTATACATTTTTACAGATTGGCATGGTTTCAGTGCTTTTTGATTTTAGTGTCTTTCTTATGCATTGAAGTATTTAAGACAGAAAAGAACAAAAAAGACAATCTTGTTTAAATACTTTTTAGGTTGTATAGAAACAGAAATACCTATCTCAATAATTGTTTGCATAATCATGACATAAACAAGCTGCAATTAGGATGTACTTATCATTTCATTATGCTGCTCATTATGACCAAGATATCCTGTTTGTTCTGCCTGTTGAAACAGAAAAGAAAAAAAAACCAAAACCCAACCTATTCATGAAAGCAATTCTTTACAGCGTTTCAAAAGGAAGCTGGAGCTGGTAAACACATGTTCTTATGGGAAATTGCCATAATCCTGACTACATCTCAGCAGCTCTGAAAATATTTTTCACAAAGTCTCTTCTATAAAATCTAGAACATATGTATAGCAGACCAAGTTTCACATCCTTTTAAGGAACTTGCTAGATTGATGAAGAGGACATTACTCTCGCATTTCCTTTCAAATATATGCCTTTTGCTAATAGTATTTTGCAGGGTTTGTTGTTTTGTTATTTTATTCTAGCCTATTTTCATTATTTCTTCACTTTCATCAATCTGTGAAAGAGGCCATGAAAGTTTACATCTAGACCCCCCCACTGGCAGCGTCTTACCATAGGCTTCTAATGTAGTATACTCAACACACAGCCTATTGATAAATGTGTTTCATTACTTTCATACCATTAAGCTCCTACCATTCTTCCAGGACAATTATCAGAGAAATCAATATAGTTGTTATTTTTTATGTGGTTGCTAAGAGGTTTTGAAATTGATCTTGCCGTTTTTTTATTAGCATTGACTGATACGTCAGAAGGAACACAAACAGATCAACACAGCTCCCTTACTAATTGTCATTCAGTTAAATATCTATAAGCCATTAGGGACATATAAAAGTCACAAATTTCTGTATGGGAAACACTAAAATTGATGAAAATTTTCAAAAACTTCACTACTTGAAAAATGAAGATCATTGTGTACAATCTAAAACAGACAACATGATTTCCTCAACCATTTTTTTAATTCACTGCTTCTTTTCTGAGTTTTGATCTTCTTGAATCAAACAAAGCAATTCAGTTCGACAGTAAGATAACAGTAGACATGGAAACATTCTAAATGCAACCACAGAAAAATGCAAGAAATATCTTTAACTTTTTATTCCAAATATAGTTTTTCATATTCCAGAACAGACAGCTAGCAATTAGTCTTCCCAAAGAGCACTGTGATCCAGTATCACCTACTGTAATTACCTATTTTTACCAAAACCAGAACCAGTAGCAGACACAATTCTGCCAGGACTACTGTGTATCTTGTTGCTGAAAGCATGTATCATCTCCTCTCTCAACTGCTACTTTTTCCAGAATTGTTTACTAGACAGATGATCAGGCATGCTTCA